>OY720464.1:22620652-22938152 GCA_963082715.1 Harpalus rubripes
GTCACTAACATTTTATTTTCTTCTGTCTAAATCGTTACCGATATCACAAATTACGCAAAGACATAAAAGATTAATATTAAATGTATCTTTCTGAAAAACAATAATCTGTCGTTATTGTCGTTGCAATTAAAAAATTATGGTCTAATCATGGTCATACACTAGTAGCTCACTAACAATAACAAATATCATCTTAAAAGATGATTTATATCCATATGGATTATCATTCCAAATTTCATTTCATTTTAGGGTAAAAATTGTCAGTTGACTAAAGCCAGAATGGAACGGCATGGACAATTTCTGATAGGTAAAATTTACAGCAATAAAAGGTTTTATCGCCCCCTGCAACGATTGAAAATAGCTGGAATTTATTATCGGCTACCATATACATGTCCATGTCATTTTATGCAGGTCCCATACAGAGAATATCTAGATTCTAAAATATTTGTTAAAACAGTTTTGGGTCATGACCCTTAGCTGAGTAGATCGTATTTTTTTTTTTTTTTGAGAAACCAGCAAATCGGTCGCTCGGGCATTTAAAGTGAGTATATACCAGGGGTCAGTATTTGGAGTACCATGATACATTTTTGATGTAGCACTAGCCCCCGGTCTAATACTAAAAGTTGTCTACCACAAATACAAGTTTACGAAATCCCTAAACAGTTTTCGATCTCACTACATTATATCCGTATTATGTTATCATCTTTTTAATATGTATTTATAGTTCACATACTAACCGACGTATCCACAAAACAAAACCAAGAACAAAAAATAAAGTTAATTTTGTTGGTTATACATTTATAATTATTATCATATAATCTCATTAGAAAGATACAAATAAACTAAACGTAACCATACCACCCCAAAGCTGTTATACTCGTGCGAAGTTACCATCTGCAAGTGTAGCTTTCTTCGCGCCAAACTCCATTTGATAAATTATGATATCAAAGCTAGCGGTGGAGGAAAGAACATGTGAAATCCGGGAAACAACAACCGCAAGTTATTCCAAATGCGGTAAAAGGAAACCAGATGCTGCTTAACTAATCATTAACTTCCTTTATAATTTACAACTCCACTGAATGAGCCTAGCAACAGATAATGTGAGAATTTATATCGTGATTGATTGCCTACTTACGGAGATTAAAGTTTGACATTAGAAAGACATTATTGTGGGGGAGTTCAAAAGCATATAACGAGGATTAGGAAGATGTAAATATATCATCAAGGCTTGTGCGCATATAGTCGTATTTTTAGATCTGACAGATTTATTCGTAAACAAGTAGGGCATACTAAATTACAGAATTATATCTAAAGCAGTTTTATCAATTTATTTACATTAACTACAGCATCGCTTTTCAAAATATTTTTTTGTGCAACCGGACGCGAAATAAGCATTTCGCAGCAACAATACAGGTCGCGAAATTGGATTTTGCGACTGTTGTTATGGTAACGGCCGCGAAATTAGATAAACAATCACTTTGACACGTGCGAATTGCATGGTTTTGTTTATCAAATGTCAATCCCATAGCCACCTTGAAAGCTAACTTCTATTTACACTGTTGAAAATTAATAAAATTTGTAATTACATATTCTTTACGGTTGCACAAAAAATATTGTGTACACCTTGTCCGCGAAATCCTTTAGCGCCCTCGAGATCATCATCATCAAGCTCTACGGGCTTTCGTGACTGGCAACAAGTTTTCGAAAGATCTGTCCAATTATTTTCAATTTATTCTCACTCTCTTGTTATATTATTACTGAAAATTTGTACATAAAATTCTTCCGTATTTGATATGACGCATATCTTAACTTATTTCATTAAAAAAAGTGGCATTTCTTCTTTTTGCACTGTGGTCTTCAAATATGAATCAAAAGAAATGTGCTCTTGTGATAGATGAACATGAATCTGTAGCAAGTTGTCTAATTTGTGTTTATTTGTATTTAGAAAATAAATGTGTTCTATTTTGTACTAAACTGCACTAATGACGAATTCTCAGTACATGTTGTACAAGTTAGTTTAATACAAACGAACAGACCTAATGTAACAAACACATAACAACCATTCAATGGCCACTTTGTAATTTAAAATAGTACACCAACTAACTTATTAGTATCAAACAATGAACGAAAACATAAAGTGATTCAAGAAGAAGAAAAAAGGTGGATAAAACGTTGTATCACACTCGTGTGGAATACATATTAGTCGGGCATCGTGGTTAAACTTTATTCTTACGTGATTAATATGCTACATTCCATACTCGTATAATAAACTATTTCCGTTATCGAGATATTTTTCTATACAACTTTAAAAAATAATAATAGATGGAGTCTAAGGTTAAATTTAACTAAAACTAATATAATTACCCCTTAACCTTAAAATTAATTTTAATAAAAACTATATACGTATTTCGAGAACTAAGTTCTCATCATCAGTAATACAACAAGTGAAAGTTAAACAGAGTAGTCAAGATTACTCAACATGTCAACCATGCCAGAGGTTGAGAGTTGTTAGGACCTCTGGCATGGTTGACATGTTGAGTAATCTTGACAACTCTGTTTAACTTTCACTTGTTGTATTACTGATGATGAGAACTTAGTTCTCGAAATACGTATATAGTTTTTGTTAAAATTAATTTTAGTTTTAGCTATCCAACTTTATTTATTTTATTCTGAAAAAAAGTTAAATCGTAGTCGTAATAAAGTATTTCTTGTAGAATATTAAACAAAGTATGTAATATGAGAACAACAATAGAATTTCTTTTGTCGAATAAATTAAATTCTTGAGACATCGAATTAAACGAATTCTCATTTTAGACTTCAAGTCGTCTTTTCAGTAACTCGTACTTATTACATTTGTTTCAAGTTTCTTTTGTTCCATGGCCTTCTAACTTCTGTTTGAAGTAGATAATTAGAAATCATCAAGAGATCTGAGAAACTCGATATTATAACACCTATGTGTACAACGCCATAATAAACTAAAATTGAATTCTGAATTTATTCGCGCATGAATTCTTTATGAGATCCATAAATAAGCTGAGAAATAGTATTAAAATTTGATGTGTATTTTATTACGTATATGCAAGTAGATTTGAATCTAGATTGCTGTGTTTTTCGTAACCTTTCGTGTAGACGCGCAATTTCGGGAGTAATATTCAATTTTCAAAAGGAAATGATATTTTGGTTTGACGCTGGAGTTAAAAATGCTGTTTGTTACAATTATTTTGGCGCATAAATTTGTTAATTATGCTTTCCATGAAGAAATATAAAATAATCCAGCCTACTTTCTTGGAGAACGTGCACGCAACGTTATATATTATTTTAATATACAAACTTAGCTTGGTTATTTATAAGTTAATAACCTATTGACCCAGTGGTCTAGATATGTCGCTCAAAAACACGATTAAAAATATAACAAAACAAAAATATTAACATAACACAGGCTTACTTCTTTTCTTAATATCAGCTATTATACAGGGTGAATACTTGAAAGCCGAACATAGCCCGTTAACAAGGGAAAATCGTTTATTTCATACGCTCCACCATGTACTACTTTACGTTGCTAATTTGAGACCGGGAAATGGCACATAACAGTACCGAGGCCGAGAAGTATTGCCTAGAAACATTTCCCTGACTGTTTATTTTTAATAAAAAGAAACGTCGAACTTAGTTTCTGACAAGTTTATTTCAAATAACACAATTTGAAGATTATGACCCATTAATATTGTACAAGTAGAATTTTCACTAGTTTAAAACGTTTACATGCTCCATCGGTATTTACTGGGTGGTTGAAACTTTTTAATGTTGCCATAGGAGAAGTAGGGCACATTGGTACAATTCGAACACTTTATTTTATTATTGGCTGTGTATACATTTTTTACGAAAATGTTTATAGGTAATTGATAGTTTGGTCTTTGGGTTCATTAAGTAAATATTGAATATTGAAAGAATAACATTATTTAATGAACTATGTTAATTTAAAATTAAAATCGTACCAATTTGCCCCCTAGGGGGAAGTACAATGGTACATGCCTGTCGTACTAGTACATGCTTGGGTACGATGGTAAACGACTTAAAATAAAAAAATATATACGAATATTCTGCATTAAGTAAATAAAAAAATATATTTTATCCAACACCGACTCATAATATACTTGTTACTATGATTATTTGTAATAACTCATGTACAACATTACTCACTCCGTGAGAGAATATTTTAGAAGACACGGAGGAATTATTACTGATTTTTGTGTTTTGTTAATATAAATAAAAAGCAATTTAAAAATTAATAATAATTAGAAACAAGAACAAACTAGAGTTTGATATCTATAGAAAATCTACTAACACTAACAGATTTATAACTGCTGACTCCAATCATTTTTGGCAACATAAATTAGCTTCGTTTAATTTCTTAATAAACACATTAACTAAATTTCCTTTAAACAAAAAACGATTTAAAACCGAACTAAACTATATTAAAGAAATAGTTAAATATAACGGCTTCCCGGTTAAAACTATCGATAAATTAGTTCATAAATTTAAAAATCGCCAATCCATTTCTAATTTTACAACGTTAACGCCATCTAATAATAAAAATAATAATGAATACATAACACTACCGTACGATAAAGCATCAAAAGTTTAAACAAAATTTTTAAAAATCAAAATTTAACCATAGCTTACAAATCAAATAATACCATTAAATCGTTATTAGGTAACTCTAAAGATAAAATAGATAGTAACAAAAAATCCGGTATTTATAAAATTAGTTGTAATGATTGTAATAAAGTTTACATCGGTCAAACTAAAAGACAAATTGACACTCGGTTTAAAGAACATTTTTATCATCTAAAAAGCGGTAATCCAGAAAAATCTAGCGTAGCTCAACATATGTTCATTAATAATCACAAAGTTAACAATTCTAATATTAAACTTTTAAAACATATTAATAACGATAGATATTTAGATGCATACGAGAGTTTAATAATAAATAAATATAAAAATAATTTGATGAACGCAGATCTCGGTCCCATACCAAACTCAAAACTTTTCAATTTATTACGAAGTTAAATTTTATTGGACGATTTAAAATTTTAATGACTCATTATTATTGGACGAAAATTATCTTAGTTTATAGGTAATCATTCACCTGTGACTCCCATCCCTATATAATCCCAGTTCTCTCCCTTGTTTTTCAGAGTTGTTAGGACCTCTGGCATGGTTGACATCTTGAGTAATCTTGACTACTCTGTTTAACTTTCACTTATCGTACTACTGATGATGAGAACTTAGTTCTAGAAATACGTATTTAATTTTTGTTAAAATTAATTTTAAAGTTAAGGGGTAATCATAATAGTTTTAGTTAAAAAGCAATTTTACAAAATTAATTTATTATTAAAATAATTTAACATTATGAAACTTATTTATTTCAATAAATATTAACATGCAAAAATAGGTTACTTGTCTTTACACAATGACAGCTGTCATGTGTGGCTGATGAAAGGAACCGAGAAACGAGTTAGTTGGGTACTTGCTTCGGAATTAAATTCAAAGCTGCTGCGTGTTCTTCTAAGTGAATGTTTTAAAAGAAGGTCCTCCTTTTCACCCAATTTAATGTATTTTTCTTTCAAATAATTCCCAATGACAGACAATAATTATTACAGCAATTTTTTTTTCAATAACAATATAACAAAATCATAACAACCATTCAGTGGATACTTTGTAATTTAAAATACTACATCAATTGTCTTGTCAGTATCAAACGATGAATTAAAACATAAAAATGATTTAAGAAGTTTTTAAAAAAGTGTTGCATAAAATGTTGTATGACACTCGTGTGGAATGTATATTAGTAACTAAAGAAAATTTGCCACTCGCCCTGTGGGCTACGTGGCTAAACTTTTTCTTTCGTGACTAATATGATACATTCCACACTCATATAATAAATAACTATTATTAAAAAAATATAAATTTGAAAAATGCATACAAGTACCAATGATATTATAACAAGGTACTAGATTTGAAAAAAAATTGTAATTAATAATTGCTTAGTTTAACTGGAAAATTTAAAGAAGACATTGACGCGCTGCACCGTCGATTATTGTCTGCTGTGGTAATATAAGAACGATATTATTTAAGTCGATATCGATTACATCGGGAATATTGAGAAATATAAAAGTTTCATTTGATTTGCTTCTTAAAAAAGTAATGGAAAATAAACCAATATTTAGCATTTCAATGACCTTCCCAATATAAGATTTGTAGGACTTCTTGGTTGGGAACTTAACAGTGTACCAATGTACCTCACCCAAAGGCGTACCAAAGTAGCCCATAAGCTCACTTTTGAAAGAAAAATATGTAAAAATTTTAAGATTAGAATACTCAAGCATTATAAAATAGAAAATAATAGCTAATCCATGTAATAATAACAGTATCTTATAAACAAATAGATATTGACATCACGAGAAAAGTTAGATGCTTACAAAAATTTCGAATTGAATTTACTTTGGATCGACGAAAAATTGGTTTTGAATGAGTTGTTATATGAAGATTATACACCCAGCGACATGTATTAAAAAAAATGTAAATATTTCCTGCCCATAATACCGCGAAAATTTAAAATGTACCAAAGTCTCCCCTTCTTGTCGTCAAATAAATATGAACTGAAAATTTTTCCACTGTTGCCAATTCAAATGGGCAATGTTGAAAATGCTAAGTTATGAAGAAGGAGCAATACCACAAGGCAAGGGACAGAGTGCAGAAAGGGGAAAAAGTTGAGCATCAGTTCGTACTCTTTTGACGGCGAGTATTGGGACTAGAATAGAATGCGACGCCAGCGGAATTTTATGGAAATAAAGTAATGGATATCCTTCCAGATGAGAAACTACAACCAGGTAATGATCAGAAATAGCCCATTTGGAAATCGTTAAATCGCCTACGAAGTCAAGTAGGAAAATGTGCAGTAAACATGTTCAACTGGGGGTACCAAGCAGAACGCCCTTTATGTAACTTAATGTAACAAACAATGGCCATGAGACTGAAGCTAGCAGCCGATTCGTAGCAGCCGATTCGTTAAGTAAAATACTTTGGACAACCCTGGTGCTATAATCCGTAACAACTTAACTGCTGTATTTACTATAAGATTATACACGTAATATCAAATGTAATAAAGTAATAGTTACGGGGGTTGTTCTGCATATATCTCTTTATATAGAGCAACGTCGAAAAATTCAAATTTCAGGGGATGAGGGTAACTTATAACACATATTATTTAATAAATGCAAGAGTAGAGTTGAGAAAATTAACCACCCTTACAACCTGTAATATTAACTGTAACAAAACCATATTCACAGGGTATATTTAGCATACATCCCTTATTATAGATTAACCTAAAAAGTTTCGAATTTCAGGGGATGAGGGTAACTTATAACACATTATATTATTTAATAAATGCAAGAGAAGAGTTGAGAAAATTAACCACCCTTACAACCTGTAATATTAACTGTAACAAAACTATACTCAAAGGGTATATTTAGTATACATCCCTTATTATAGATTAGCCTTAAAAGTTTCGAATTTCAGGGGATGAGGGTAATTTATATCACATTATATTATTTAATAAATGCAAGAGAAGAGTTGAGAAGATTAACCACTCTTACAACCTGTAATATCAACTGTAACGAAACCATATTCACAGGGTATATTTACCATTCATCCCTTAATATAAAGTAACATTAAAAGTTTGAAATTTCAGGGGATGAGGGTAACATATAACACATTATATTATTTAAAAAATGTAAGAGTAGAATTAAGAAGATTAACCACCCTTACAGCCTGTAATATTAACTGTAACAAAACCATATTCACAGGGTATATTTAGCATACATCCCTTAATATAAAGTAACATTAAAAGTTTGAAATTTCAGGGGATGAGGGTAACGTATAACACATTATATTATTTAAAAAATGTAAGAGTAGAATTGAGAAGATTAACCACCCTTACAGCCTGTAATATTAACTGTAACAAAACCATTTTCACAGGGTATATTTAGCATACATCCCTTAATATAAAGTAACATTAAAAGTTTGAAATTTCAGGGGATGAGGGTAATATATAAGACATTATATTATTTAAAAAATGTAAGAGAAGAATTAAGAAGATTAACCACCCTGACAGCCTGTAATATTAACTGTAACAAAACCATATTCACAGGGTGTATTTAGCATACATCCCTTAATATAAAGTAACATTAAAAGTTTGAAATTTCAGGGGATGAGGGTAATATATAAGACATTATATTATTTAAAAAATGTAAGAGAAGAATTAAGAAGATTAACCACCCTGACAGCCTGTAATATTAACTGTAACAAAACCATATTCACAGGGTGTATTTAGCATACATCCCTTAATGTAAAGTAATATTAAAAGTTTGAAATTTCAGGGGATGAGGGTAACGTATAACACATTATATTATTTAAAAAATGTAAGAGTAGAATTGAGAAGATTAACCACCCTTACAGCCTGTAATATTAACTGTAACAAAACCATATTCACAGGGTATATTTAGCATACATCCCTTAATATAAAGTAACATTAAAAGTTTGAAATTTTAGGGGATGAGGGTAACGTATAAGACATTATTTTATTTAATAAATGCAAGAGAAGAGTTAAGAAAATTAACCACCCTTACAACCTGTAATATTAACTGTAACAAAACCCTACTCACAGGGTATATTTAATCTACATCCCTTATTATAGATTAACCATAAAAGTTTCGAATTTCAGGGGATGAGGGTAACTTATAACACATTATAGTATTTAATAAATGCAAGAGAAGGGGTGAGAAAATTAACCACCCTTACAACCTGTATTATTAACTGTAACAAAACCATACTCACAGAGAATATTTAGTATACATCCCTTATTATCGATTAGCCTTAAAAGTTTAGAATTTCAGGGGATGAGGGTAATTTATAACACATTATATTATTTAATAAATGCAAGAGAAGAGTTGAGAAAATTAACCACCCTTACAACCTGTAATATTAACTGTAACAAAACCATATTCACAGGGTATAGTTAGCATACATCCCTTATAATAGATTAACCATAAAAGTTTCGAATTTCAGGGGATGAGGGTAACTTATAACACATTATATTATTTAATAAATGCAAGAGAAGAATTGAGAAAATTAACCACCCTTACAACTTGTAATATTAACTGTAACAAAACTATACTCAAAGGGTATATTTAGTATACATCCCTTATTATAGATTACCCTTAAAAGTTTCGAATTTCAGGGGATGAGGGTAATTTATATCACATTATATTATTTAATAAATGCAAGAGAAGAGTTGACAAGATTAACCACCCTTACAACCTGTAATATCAACTGTAACGAAACCATATTCACAGGGTATATTTACCATTCATCCCTTAGTATAAAATAACATTAAAAGTTTGAAATTTCAGGGGATGAGAGTAACATATAACACATTATATTATTTAAAAAATGTAAGAGTAGAATTAAGAAGATTAACCACCTTTACAGCCTGTAATATTAACTGTAACAAAACCATATTCACAGGGTATATTTAGCATACATCCCTTAATATAAAGTAACATTAAAAGTTTGAAATTTCAGGGGATGAGGGTAACGTATAACACATTATATTATTTAAAAAATGTAAGAGTAGAATTGAGAAGATTAACCACCCTTACAGCCTGTAATATTAACTGTAACAAAACCATATTCACAGGGTATATTTAGCATACATCCCTTAATATAAAGTAACATTAAAAGTTTGAAATTTCAGGGGATGAGAGTAATATATAAGACATTATATTATTTAAAAAATGTAAGAGAAGAATTAAGAAGATTAACCACCCTGACAGCCTGTAATATTAACTGTAACAAAACCATGTTCACAGGGTGTATTTAGCATACATCCCTTAATGTAAAGTAATATTAAAAGTTTGAAATTTCAGGGGATGAGGGTAACGTATAACACATTATATTATTTAAAAAATGTAAGAGTAGAATTGAGAAGATTAACCACCCTTACAGCCTGTAATATTAACTGTAACAAAACCATATTCACAGGGTATATTTAGCATACATCCCTTAATATAAAGTAACATTAAAAGTATGAAATTTCAGGGGATGAGGGTAACATATAAGACATTATTTTATTTAATAAATGCAAGAGAAGAGTTAAGAAAATTAACCACCCTTACAACCTGTAATATTAACTGTAACAAAACCATACTCACAGGGTATATTTAATCTACATCCCTTATTATAGATTAACCATAAAAGTTTCGAATTTCAGGGGATGAGGGTAACTTATAACATATTATATTATTTAATAAATGCAAGAGAAGAGGTGAGAAAATTAACCACCCTTACAACCTGTATTATTAACTGTAACAAAACCATACTCACAGAGAATATTTAGTATACATCCCTTATTATAGATTAGCCTTAAAAGTTTAGAATTTCAGGGGATGAGGGTAATTTATAACACATTATATTATTTAATAAATGCAAGAGAAGAGTTGAGAAAATTAACCACCCTTACAACCTGTAATATTAACTGTAACAAAACCATATGCACAGGGTATATTTAGCATACATCCCTTATTATAGATTAACCATAAAAGTTTCAAATTTCAGGGGATGAGGGTAATTTATAACACATTATATTATTTAATAAATGCAAGAGAAGAGTTGAGAAATTTATCCACCCTTACAACCTGTAATATTAACTGTAACAAAACCATACTCACAGGGTATATTTAGTATACATCCCTTATTATAGATTAACCTTAAAAGTTTCGAATTTCAGGGGATGAGGGTAATTTATAACACATTATATTATTTAATGAATGCAAGAGAAGAGTTGAGAAAATTAACCACCCTCACAACCTGTAATATTAATTGTAACAAACCCATATTAACAGGGTATATTTAGTATACATCCCTTATTCTCGATTAACAATAAAAGTTTCGAATTTCAGGGGATGGGGGTAACTTATAACACATTATATTATTTAATAAATGCAAGAGAAGAGTTGAGAGAATTAACCACCCTTACAACCTGTAATATTAATTGTAACAAAACCATATTCACAGGGTGTATTTAGCATACGTCCCTTAATATAAAGTAATATTAAAAGTTTGAAATTTCAGGGGATGAGGGTAACGTATAACACATTATATTATTTAAAAAATCTAAGAGTAGAATTAAGAAGATTAACCACCCTTACAGGCTGTAATATTAACTGTAACAAAACAATATTCACAGGGTATATTTAGCATACATCCCTTAATATAAAGTAACATTAAAAGTTTGAAATTTCAGGGGATGAGGGTAACATATAAGACATTATATTATTTAATAAATGCAAGAGAAGAGTTGAGAAAATTAACCACCCTTACAACCTGTATTATTAACTGTAACAAAACCATACTCACAGGGTATATTTAGTCTACATCCCTTATTATAGATTAACCATAAAAGTTTCGAATTTCAGGGGATGAGGGTAACTTATAACACATTAATATTATTTAATAAATGCAAGAGAACAGTTGAGAAAATTAACCACCCTTATTACCTGTATTATTAACTGTAACAAAACCATACTCACAGGGTATATTTAGTATACATCCCTTATTATAGATTAGCCTTAAAAGTTTCGAATTTCAGGGTATGAGGGTAATTTATGACACATTATATTATTTAATAAATGCAAGAGAAGAGTTGAGAAAATTAACCACCCCTTACAACCTGTAATATTAACTGTAACAAAACCATACTCACAGGGTATATTTAGTATACATCCCTTATTATGAATTAACCTTAAAAGTTTCGAATTTCAGGGGATGAGGGTAATTTATAACACATTATATTATTTAATGAATGTAAGAGAAGAGTTGAGAAAAATTACAACTTTTACAACCTGTAATATTAACTGTAACCAAACCATATTCACAGGGTATAGTTAGCATACATCCCTTATTATAGATTAACCATAAAAGTTTCGAATTTCAGGGGATGAGGGTAACTTATAACACATTATATTATTTAATAAATGCAAGAGAAGTGTTGAGAAGATTAACCACCCTTACAACCTGTAATATTAACTGTAACAAAACCATATTCACAGGGTGTATTTAGCATACGTCCCTTAATGTAAAGTAATATTAAAAGTTTGAAATTTCAGGGGATGAGGGTAACGTATAACACATTATATTATTTAAAAAATCTAAGAGTAGAATTAAGAAGATTAACCACCCTTACAGGCTGTAATATTAACTGTAACAAAACCATATTCACAGGGTATATTTAGCAGACATCCCTTAATATAAAGTAACATTAAAAGTTTGAAATTTCAGGGGATGAGGGTAACATATAAGACACTATATTATTTAATAAATGCAAGAGAAGAGTTAAGAAAATTAACCACCCTTACAACCTGTAATATTAACTGTAACAAAACCATACTCACAAGGTATATTTAATCTACATCCCTTATTATAGATTAACCATAAAAGTTTCGAATTTCAGGGGATGAGGGTAACTTATAAGACATTATATTATTTAATAAAAGCAAGAGAAGAGTTGAGAAAATTAACCACCCTTACAACGTGTATTATTAACTGTAACAAAACCATACTCACAGGGTATATTTAGTCTACATCCCTTATTATAGATTAACCATAAAAGTTTCGAATTTCAGGGGATGAGGGTAACTTATAAGACATTATATTATTTAATAAATGCAAGAGAAGAGTTAGGAAAATTAACCACCCTTACAACCTGTAATATTAACTGTAACAAAACCATATTCACAAGGTATAGTTAGCATACATCCCTTATTATAGATTAACCATAAAAGTTTCAAATTTCAGGGGATGAGGGTAATTTATAATACATTATATTATTTAATAAATGCAAGAGGAGAGTTGAGAAAATTAACCACCCTTACAACCTGTAATATTAACTGTAACAAACCCATATTCACAGGGTATATTTAGTATACATCCCTTATTATCGATTAACAATTAAAGTTTCGAATTTCAGGGGATGAGGTTAACTTATAACACATTATATTATTTAATAAATGCAAGAGAAGAGTTGAGAAAATTAACCACCCTTACAACGTGTATTATTAACTGTAACAAAACCATACTGACAGGGTATATTTAGTATACATCTCTTATTATAGATTAACCATAAAAGTTTCGAATTTCAGGGGATGAGGGTAACATATAAGACATTATATTATTTAATAATGCAAGAGAAGAGTTGAGAAAATTAACCACCCTTACAACCTGTAATATTAACTGTAACAAAACCATATTCACAAGGTATAGTTAGCATACATCCCTTATTATAGATTAACCATAAAAGTTTCAAATTTCAGGGGATGAGGGTAACTTATAACACATTAATATTATTTAATAAATGCAAGAGAAGAGTTGAGAAGATTAACCACCCTTACAGCCTGTAATATTAACTGTAACAAAACCATGTTCAGAGGGTATATTTAGAATACATCCCTTAATATAAAGTAACATTAAAAGTTAGAAATTTCAGGGGATGAGGGTAACGTATAACACATTATGTTATTTAAAAAATGTAAGCGTAGAATTGAGAAGATTAACCACCCTTACAACCTGTAATATTAACTGTAACAAAACCATATTCGCAGGGTATGTTTACCATACATCCCTTAATATAAAGTAACATTAAAAGCTTGAAATTTCAGGGGGTGAGGGTAACATATAACGCATTATATTATTTAAAAAATGTAAGAGTAGAATTAAGAAGATTAACCACCCTTACAGCCTGTAATATTAACTGTAACGAAACCATATTCACAGGGTATATTTACCATTCATCCCTTAATATAAAGTAACATTAAAAGTTTGAAATTTCAGGGGATGATGGTAACATATAATACATTATATTATTTTAAAAATATAAGAGTAGAATTAAGAAGAATAACCACCCTTACTGTCTGTAATATTAACTGTAACAAAGCCATATTCACAGGGTATATTTAGTATACATCCCTTATTATAGATTAACCTTAAAAATTTCGAATTTCAGGGGTTGAGGGTAATTTATAAGACATTATATTATTTAATAAATGCAAGAGAAGAGGTGAGAAAATTAACCACCCTTACAACCTGTGATATTAACTGTAACAAAACCATATTCACAGGGTATATTTACCATAAATCCTTTAATATAAAGTAATATTAAAAGTTTGAAATTTCAGGGGTCGAGGGTAACATATAATACATTATATTATTTTAAAAATATAAGAGTAGAATTAAGAAGAATAACCACCCTTACTGTCTGTAATATTAACTGTAACAAAACCATATTCACAGGGTATATTTAGTATACATCCCTTATTATAGATTAACCTTAAAAGTTTCGAATTTCAGGGGTTCAGGGTAATTTATAAGACATTATATTATTTAATAAATGCAAGAGAAGAGTTGAGAAAATTAATCACCCTTACAACCTGTGATATTAACTGTAACAAAACCATATTCACAGGGTATATTTAGCATACATCCCTTATTATAACTTAACCTAAAAAGTTTCGAATTTCAGGGGATGAGGGTAAATTATAACACATTATATTGTTACAGTTAATATTACAGGTTGTAAGGGTGGTTAATCTTCTCAACTCTTCTCTTGCATTTATTAAATAATATAATGTGTTATAAGTTACCCTCATCCCCTGAAATTCGAAACTTTTATGGTTAATCTATAATAAGGGATGTATGCTAACTATACCCTGTGAATATGGTTTTGTTACAGTTAATATTACAGGTTGTAAAAGTGGTTAATTTTCTCAACTCTTCTCTTGCATTTATTAAATAATATAATGTCTTATAAGTTACCCTCATCCCCTGAAATTCGAAATTTTTATGGTTAATCTATAATAAGGGATGTATACTAAATATACCCTCTGAACATGGTTTTGTTACAGTTAATATTACAGGTTGTAAGGGTGGTTAATTTTCTCAACTCTTCTCTTGCATTTATTAAATAATATAATGTCTTATAAGTTACCCTCATCCCCTGAAATTCGAAACTTTTATGGTTAATCTATAATAAGGGATGTATACTAAATATACCCTGTGAGTATGGTTTTGTTACAGTTAATATTACAGGTTGTAAGGGTGGTTAATATTCTCAACTCTTCTCTTGCATTTATTAAATAATATAATGTCTTATAAGTTACCCTCATCCCCTGAAATTCGAAACTTTTATGGTTAATCTATAATAAGGGATGTATACTAAATATACCCTGTGAGTATGGTTTTGTTACAGTTAATATTACAGGTTGTAAGGGTGGTTAATTTTCTTAACACTTCTCTTGCATTTATTAAATAATATAATGTGTTATAAATTACCCTCATCCCCTGAAATTCGAAACTTTTAAGGTTAATCTATAATAAGGGGTGTATACTAAATATGCCCTGTGAGTATGGTTTTGTTACAGTTAATAATACAGGTTGTAAGGGTGGTTAATTTTCTCAACTCTTCTCTTGCATATATTAAATAATATAATGTGTTATAAGTTACCCTCATCCTCTGAAATTCGAAACTTTTAAGGTTAATCTGTAATAAGGGATGTATGCTAAATATACCCTGTAAGTCTGGTTTTGTTACAGTTAATATTACAGTTTGTAAGGGTGGTTAATTTTCTCAACTCTTCTCTTGCATTTATTGAATAATATAATGTGTTATAAGTTACCCTCATCCCCTGAAATTCGAAACTTTTAAGGCTAATCTATAATAAGGGATGTATGCTAAATATACCCTGTGAGTCTGGTTTTGTTACAGTTAATATTACAGTTTGTAAGGGTGGTTAATTTTCTCAACTCTTCTCTTGCATTTATTAAATAATATAATGTGTTATAAGTTACCCTCATCCCCTGAAATTCGAAACTTTTACGGTTAATCTATAATAAGGGATGTATGCTAAATATACCCTGTGAATATGGTTTTGTTACAGTTAATATTACAGTTTGTAAGGATGGTTAATTTTCTCAACTCTTCTCTTGCATTTATTAAATAATATAATGTGTTATAAATTACCCTCACCCCCTGAAATTCGAAACTTTTATGGTTAATCTATAATAAAGGATGTATACTAAATATACCCTGTGAGTATGGTTTTGTTACAGTTAATATTACAGGTTGTAAGGGTGATTAATTTCCTCAACTCTTCTCTTGCATTTATTAAATAATATAATGTGTTATAAGTTACCCTCATCCCCTGAAATTCGAAACTTTTATGGTTAATCTATAATAAAGGATGTATACTAAATATACCCTGTGAGTATGGTTTTGTTACAGTTAATATTACAGGTTGTAAGGGTGGTTAATTTTCTCAACTCTTCTCTTGCATTTATTAAATAATATAATGTCTTATATGTTACCCTCATCCCCTGAAATTTCAAACTTTTAATGTTACTTTGTATTAAGGGATGTATGCTAAATACACCCTGTGAATATGGTTTTGTTACAGTTAATATTACAGGCTGTAAGGGTGGTTAATCTTCTCAATTCTACTCTTACGTTTTTTAAATAATATAATGTGTTATACGTTACCCTCATCCCCTGAAATTTCAAACTTCTAATATTAATTTACATTAACGGATGTATGCTAAATACACCCTGTGAATATGGTTTTGTTACAGTTAATATTACAGGCTGTCAGGGTGGTTAATCTTCTTAATTCTTCTCTTACATTTTTTAAATAATATAATGTCTTATATGTTACCCTCATCTCCTGAAATTTCAAACTTTTAATGTTACTTTATATTAAGGGATGTATGCTAAATATACCCTGTGAATATGGTTTTGTTACAGTTAATATTACAGGCTGTAAGGGTGGTTAATATTCTTAATTCTACTCTTACATTTTTTAAATAATATAATGTGTTATATGTTACCCTCATCCCCTGATATTTCAAACTTTTAATGTTACTTTATATTAAGGGATGTATGGTAAATATACCCTGTGAATATGGTTTTGTTACAGTTGATATTACAGGTTGTAAGGGTGGTTAATCTTCTCAACTCTTCTCTTGCATTTATTAAATTATATAATTTATTAAATAATATAATTTATTAAATAATATAATAAATTACCCTCATCCCCTGAAATTCGAAACTTTTAAGGCTAATCTATAATAAGGGATGTATACTAAATATACCCTTTGAGTATAGTTTTGTTACAGTTAATATTACAGGTTGTAAGGGTGGTTAATTTTCTCAACTCTTCTCTTGCAATTATTAAATAATATAATGTGTTATAAGTTACCCTCATCCCCTGAAATTCGAAACTTTTATGGTTAATCTATTATAAGGGATGTATGCTAACTATACCCTGTGAATATGGTTTTGTTACAGTTAATATTACAGGTTGTAAGGGTGGTTAATTTTCTCAACTCTTCTCTTGCATTTTTTAAATAATATAATGTGTTATAAATTACCCTCATCCCCTGAAATTCGAAACTTTTTAGGTTAATCTATAATAAGGGATGTATGCTAAATATACCCTGTGAATATGGTTTTGTTACAGTTAATATTACAGGTTGTAAGGGTGGTTAATTTTCTCAACTCTACTCTTGCATTTATTAAATAATATGTGTTATAAGTTACCCTCATCCCCTGAAATTTGAATTTTTCGACGTTGCTCTATATTAAGAGATATATGCAGAACAACCCCCGTAACTATTATTTTATTACATTTGATATTACGTGTATAATCTTATAGTAAATACAGCAGTTAAGTTGTTACGGATTATAGCACCAGGGTTGTCCAAAGTATTTTACTTAACGAATCGGCTGCTACGAATCGGCTGCTAGCTTCAGTCTCATACAATGGCCCACCTGCTGACGTGCACCAACTTAGAAGAGGAATGCACGAGAGAAGATCTGGCGAAGGCAACACCAGCTGCTATAAACTATGCAATTTTTTGGATGAATACTATTTAGTTAGGCCACTTCTCTGCCAGTTTTTGCGGAAGGTTTTTCCTCTGGCATGAAGGAGAGAATCTTCGGAGAAAATGCATCTTCTCCGTCCTAGTTAATGCCGGGCGATACATAAGGTTAATTTCCAAATTTCACTATTTATATGGTTATAAAAACAACCGGTATTTCGCTACCGAAAATCAGTCACTTCAGTATCTAAGGAGTGAGAAATATTTGTTGTAATGGTTTTAATGGTATTAATTATTTATATTATGTATATGGTTTGGACACGAATAATAATTAATCTTCTAAATTTACAAACACTCATTGCTAACTTTAAATGACAGAATCAAATAAAACCCTGTAAACTTTAAGGGTAACAAGGTAGCAACACTGCTTTATTGTATGCATTTAGTACAACAAATTCAAACTAACTAACTCCATGGAACCACGGTTAACATAGCCATCCTGTAGCTGTGCGGCCTCGCATACGTAGACTTAAGTAAATAAAATTTATTTTAATTTTTTAAGCTTTCGGTTTTATTTTAATCAACTCTAGGAAAATTAACAGATTGAAATTAAGGTTAACAACATTTTGTTGTTTTGTACTATTCAAAACCCTAGTTTGTGAATATCAATGTCCCTTTCATTTTGGGCCTGCGTTAGTTTAAATTAGAAACACCAACATGTCATATTTAGTCAGCTGGTATCAGTCCCCGGTTATGGTTTATGTCAAAACAAACATTGAAGTTAATACAAGCCAGTGAACTGTGATATCAGATTGTGATAGCATACAAAGTGCCTTTGACATCGAGCTATTGGTTTCGGTAAATCGAACTAGTCGTCATCATGTGCGTTCTACTCAAAAGGGTGAGGATAGATACTGCGACCTACCTTAGACAAGATTAGGTTTCATTAGCCAAATTAGCAAGAAGGGGCAAGAAAAGTGCTTTGAAAAGGGTGTCTGTAAGTATATTTGTCTTACGGCCACATAAGAAACATGTTGTTTCCATACGATTACATAGGTACGAAAATTTATAATATCGCTCATGTATCACAAAAATCATAACACACTAATGTGTTATTATAACGCACAGGAGTGTGCCAACTGCTGGTAATTTTTTTAAATATCGATAATAAATAATGTGAGTAACAATATTTATCCACAACTGTCAAATAATATATCCACTCAACCGATTTTTATCAATTAATGACCATCGTTACTATTGCTAATTGAATAATATTGACAGTTCGATGGAATAATATTATTCAATCATCATGTCAAATTCAAATCCTGCCTTTCAAAGAGTACAACCAAAATTACTTTTAATAAGTAATTATTTCCACACAAAAAGCCAAAATTACGCTAGTTTTGTCATTTTTTATACTTTTATTGTCTTCTTAATATTAATCTTAAATTGTAGCTAAATAGTCGGTTTAATATTTTCTGTTAAATGTCAAATCACTTTATAGTTTTGTTACAAGAACTACAACTAGATTTGCGTATGTAAACAAAAAAAAAAAATGAATTTGTCAGTGAAAAAATTCGAATTATTTTTCAATACAAATATGTCACTGATATGTTGTTATTTGACAATTGTGAATAAAGTATAGTATTCTATTCGCAGGTAATGGTTATTACTCATTCGAATGATTTACATCACATGCTTTTGTTCGTGATGCAAACTTCATTCTCATGAGTAATAGTAATACCATCACGTTCATTGAATAATATACTATTAACCATATTTCTTTATAATAATTATGGTTGGTATAATAATTTCACATTTATGATACGGTACTGATTAACAAAAATAAATAAATAAATATAAATATAACATCACGGCATATTACCCATTGCTGGGTGTGCCAATCTGCTTTGTACGCAGATGTCGGTAATGTTGATGACATATTTGTACCGTGCGGGCGTTTACCAGGCGCCACCTCACGGGCACTCATTGCTGGCATGGAGAGTGCACAACAGGGCTCAATTTTGTGCCATTTAAAATTCGAAATATTTGGCGTCGGTCGGGCTCCAACTCGGTTTCCCAGATTCGCGACCAGACACTCAGGCACGCGGCCACGAGACCCCATAAATAGTGATGCACGACGAAACGAGAGTACTCTCGCATCTCGCCTCGTCTCGTTGTATAATGCGAGACGAGAACAAGAGTGAGATTGTAGTTTAAAATTCGAGGCGAGGTCGATACAATAACTGCGAGAAGCGAGAAATCTCGCGAGGTGCTCGCGAGAGTCTCGCAGTAAAAAGAATTATAACTTTATAGCTTTGATTCATGAATTAACTGAAAAATGCACCGTATAAAAAGTGTAGTCAACGTTAATTCGTGCATAGACCACGTGAATGTGAAAATTATATGAATTTACTATATTTTCTAAGTCTATCTAGAGTCGATTGGTATCGGTCCCAGAACGAGGAAATGCACAATGAAGACAAAATCGGTTTTGTATCCAATTGAACTAGTTTCCTCCAATATTTCAGCCCCTAATTCACCCCAGTTAAAACTACGGTTAATAAAATTCTTGCCGCCCCTGAAAAGTAAAGAATGATATATTAAGAGTAGATGGGAGCCAGTGTAGCGTTTTTTTATGACTAAATCTTACATAAATAGTGGCATATATTTAATGATAGTAGGTACTTTTAGTTACAAAAATAATTTTTAATGTTTAATTCGTTATACTGATAATAGATGTTCGTATTAAAATAGTTTACAGATCACAATTTGTTGAAAATTGGATATTTTAGAGATAAATTAAATTATTTACTAACTTATCACATTTTCTGGTGACTGTAATTGAATAAACATTATGTTCGTATTGAAATAATTTCGTGACCAGAATTTAGTGTCTCGTGACTTTATTATAATTATAAGACTGCACATACACGGAAGACGGTGCTATTGGTGCGAACTTGTCTCTTGTACTTAAACTGTTACGTTAATACGTTGTGCGCAAGCGCTTATTTTTAGCGAGACTCTCGTGCGAAAACGAGACGTGACGCAAAAAAATGTGCGAGAACGAGAGCGAGATCGAGAGCGAGATCGAGATTACAGGTTCGAAAACGAGACGAGATCGATATTTTACATTTCTCGTCTCGTCTCGCCTCACGTGCATACTACTCATAAACAGTCAGTTGATAATACTGCCACACTCGACAGTTCCCTTCCGTTTTTTTTTTTATTTGACGTATGATTTGAGGTTAGAATCGTTTGATAAAACAAAAAATATTTGTTCCATACAATATTATTATAAAATAAAACTTACTTGTAAAGACAAGGTGAATGTATGACATGCAAGTGACAACTTATTTGTGGTTAAAAATATATTAAATTGTGCCGTTCTTTGTGGTCGTGAGAAAAATAGTGTACAAAACTCGCCAGATAGAGTTTTTAATACATTCATGATTGCTCAACATTCACACTCGTTATGAAATGACTCTGTTTCTGAGCTCGTTGTGTAAATAACTATTACTACACTGTCTTGGGTTGTTTTCAACAACTTATATGAAACAAGTAGTTAAATAACAATTACTTAAATAAATTCATTAGACTGTATTAAATTTACATTTCATCACTTTTTGCATCTGAGTCTATTACCCGAAAGTTAATCCTGAATCTCCTAAGAGCATAGAATATTTGTTAAGGTATCAATATGGTAATGATGAAACACTACGATTCATCAGAGTGTCTATACTGGGAACGTTAATATGCTAATAATAAAATAAAGGGCACAAAGTATAAATATAGATTTAATATTCCGCCTTTGATAATATCTACATCCAACCCACACATTGTCAAGATATTTATAATTATAAGATTGATGATGCCCAAGTGTAAAACAGATATTTGGGAAAAGGTTTTTAAAATAATTCTGCATTTGCCGAACATATCAATATTTATGAACACAGATTCGACGTTAAAAATGTTGTTAAAATATTACACTTAAAAGACAACAGCAGATCTCGATTTCTTGAAAAATTTAGAAATTAAAAAGTTACTCATTGGGCGCATTCAGCAGGCATAAAACTTGACAAATTTAGTATTTAAGACTCTCATGTAACGGGAAGCAACATATTAGATTTTGGCTAAAATTGATAAACTGGAAGTGATACTTTATTAAAAACTCTCAATAGATTTTCGTGAAAAATAAATTGTACAATCCAAAACTTATCAAATTTGCTATTTAAGACTTTTATATTAATTAGAACGACATACTAGAGGTTTTTTAAAATTGATAAACCGGAAGTACTACTTTACAGGAAGCTATAAACAGATATTCTTGAGAAAATATATTAAAACATGATCAAAACTTCTCAAATTTGGTATTTAAAACTCGTGTATAATTTGAAACAACATTAGATTTTGACTATACCTATGATAAACCGAAAGTGGTATTTAATTTGGAGCTCATTACAGATTTTCGAGGAAAAAAAATAAAATATAATCTAAAATTTGGTATTACAGACTTTTCTATTTATTGGAACAACAAATTAGATTTTGTTTATAAACTATCAACTGGAATTGATACTTTTAAACATGGAATTGACGGGAGGTCATGTGTTGGCCACATCAGATTTTTTAATAATGAGATCGACATATTAGATTTTTGCTAAAATTGATGATCCGGAAGTGGTACTTTACTTAAAGCTCATTTTTATTTTAAACATGTCATGTGATGACCACATCAGATTTTTTCAAAATATAAACATTGTAGTGTGTACGTAGTGTTGAAAACACTTTTCAATAGGTATAGCAAAAATTTATTCATTGGAACTGAATTCCTAGGTATAAATCTAACGGAACCCCATTATATTTTTGTATTTTGTAGTCTGTCTGGACTTTGAAAATTATCATAAGAACGATCAAAACCGGTCAATACATTAAAAAAGAGCATTGTAAATAAGACATTTCAAGTTTTTATTTTCAAAACCTTTTCCCAAATATTTATAAATAAATAAATAATCATCACGGCTTATTACCCATTGCTAGTGATGCACGACGATGCGAGAGTACTCTCGCATCTCGTCTCGTCTCGCTGCATTAGGCGAGACGAGAACGAGAGCGAGATTGCAATTTAAAATTCGAGACGAGATCGATATAACAACTGCGAGGAGCGAGAAATCTCGCAAGATTCTCGCGAGAGTCTCGCAATAAAAAGTATTTGTTACTTTATAGCTTTGATTCATAAATTCAATGAAAAATGCACCATACAGGGAGTGGAGTCAACGGTAATTCGTGCATAGAACACGTGAATGTAAAATTATTTGAATTGACTATATTTTTTTGAGTATATCTAGAGTCGAATGATATCGGTCGCAGAGCGAGGAAATGCAAAATAAAAACTAAATCGGTTTTGCATCTAATAGAACTAGTTTTTCTCCAACATTTCAGTCCCTAATTCATCTCAGTTAAAACTACGGTTAATAAAATTCTTGTCGTCCCTGAAAAGTAAAGGATCTTATATTAAGCGTCGATAGGAGCCAACACGGAGTGATTGCTTGCCAGCGGGTTCCCAGTGTAGCGCTTTTTTATGAGTAAATCTTACTTAAATCGTGGCATATAGTTAATGATAAAGTGTAGAAACTTTTAGTTACAAAAAATATTTTTTTAATGTTTAATTAGTTTTACTGATGACATAATGTTCGTATTGAAATAATTTGGTGACTAGAATTTAGTGTTTCATCTTTTTATTATAGTTATACGACTGTATATACACGGAAGACGAAATGATTGGTGCGAACTTGTCTTTTGTAGTTCAACTGATACGTAAATACCGAGGTAAATACGTAGTGCGCATGCGCTTATTTTTACAGCGAGATTCTCGCGAGACTCTCGCGCGAGATCGAGATGAGACCCAATAAATGTGTAAGAACGAGAGCGAGATTGCAGATCCGAAAACGAGACGAGATCGATATTTTATATTTCTCGTCTCGTCTCGTCTCGCCTGCATCACTACCCATTGCCGAGTGTGCCAATCTGCTTTGTATACAGATATCGGACGCTTACCAGACGTCACCTCACGGGCATTCATTGCTGGTGTGGAGAGTGCATCACAGTCAATTTTGTGCCATTTAAAATTCTAAATATTTGGCGTCAGTTAGGATCGAACTCGGTTCCCCAGATTCGCGACCTGACACTCAGGCACGCGGCCACGAGACCCTATATTCATAATTATTAAATTTCCTGAAAATCACGTGCGACATGATCTTACACCAAAGGATACGCAGCATCAAATTTCGCCGTTATTATAGAAAATAAATCTCTGTAGCAATGCACACGTCTTCCTCGAATTTGTCACAAAAACGGCCTATTCTATTACAAGTTTTCCAATAAATACGCCCCAGGATATTGCAGGAGCAAAAAGTCAAGTAACTCATATATAAATTCAATATTCAGGTAGGAATATAGATATAGAAAAACATTAAACGACACAAGGGTTCAATATTGCCTCCGGCGTCGATAAAAGCAAAAAGTAGGCGGTGAAAACAAACCAATATCTGGATTACGAAAACCTTTTACGAATATTCGGGAAGCCATGATAGGATCAGCGTTGTAAACAAAGAATATATGTTATATTTTTCGCGTTATACATCACATCTTGTTTATTCACTCATAAAAATTATATTTCAGGTAGCTGAATTATTATTAAATTTAGTGAAGAGATATTGGTAGTAAAATTTAAAGAGAGTGATGGAATCGCTTCCGGTTCTGAATGTTATAAAAAAACTGCGCAAAAACAGTTTATAATACTAAAGGATGGTTGCCTTATATCATGGCTTAGCAAGTTAATTATTCATAATTTTCTCTTACGTTTTTGTAATTTATTTCTTCAATAAAAATGCAGTTCATCATCTTGTTGAATTCGTTTACGTAGATTGCAAATATATAAAAATAGATACTGGATGTCCCAGGACGAGCTTACACTATCCATATTTTAAAATTTGGTATCTAGCGGTTTTCCGACAGGCCCGTTTCAGCTATAATATTTTCAAAACAGTAGCAGTACCGTTTAATCGTACTGAAAAAAATAGGTTGCTTCTAGTAGCGAAAAAGGTACTTTAATATCGTGACAAGAAATATATTTCCTAAGGAAATAAAAAATTATTTCTATTGATTTTTAACTGTTTCAGAAACTAAAATTTCTAATTAATTAGTAAACTTATTTACTAACGTTTCTGAAATAATATCTGATATAACTAAATAGAAATCGCTATTTCAGTGAAATTTTTACTGAAATAAATACCACAAATTCTAATTCAAGTAAAACTTATTTTTAAAATAGCAAATACATTTACTATGTTAGTGAATTTATTCAAATTATTAGGTTTAAATTTATTTCTAGTACCAAATTTTTTTAAAAGGTTCCAATAATGAATGTATACATATGAAATGAGAAATAAACAAAATAAAGAATTTTTTTATTTGTAACAAAAACCTACATGCTTATAAGACAAGTCCTATCAAAAGTTTACTCTGTGAATCTGGCATCATACCTCTTGAAATACGCAGAAACCAGCTAACACTAACTTACATCCTTAAACTAGCACAAAATCCAAACAATCCAGCGTATAAATATGTCTTTAAAGAAAACCATTCCCGAACTATCCCGTTAACACGAAATCCTCTACAACAAATAATAAATGAAACTCTCAACAAACTACAAATCACTATACCTGACCTTGAACGAAAACACGACGAAAAAGTAGCACCATGGAGAAAAAACCTGCCAAATTATTTACTCCAATTAAAGCTACTCAAAAAATCCAACGCATCAACCGAAGACATACAGGAAAAATTCAATCAAATTTGCAATGAACACCTAAATGCAGAGAAAATATTCACGGACGGGTCAAAATCACCGGAAGGATCAGGAGGAGCCGTAATTAAAGAAGAAAAGAAAAATCCAGCTACCTCAAGAGACTAGTGCCTATACGACTGAAGCATACAGTATACTAACAGCCCTACAAGAAATAAAAACTAGTCAAATAAATCAGCAAGAGTATATAATCTTCTCCGACGCATTATATGTTATTGAAGAAACAAAAAATATATACAGCAAACAACCAATAATACAGGCAATACAAGAAGTGATACATGATCTCCACGACCACAAACAAATATCCCTAATGTGGACACCAGGGCACTCAGATATAGAAAAGAACGAAGAAGCAGACCAGGCAACGATGAAGAAATTACGCACA
Source organism: Harpalus rubripes (assembly GCA_963082715.1). Classification (NCBI taxonomy): domain Eukaryota; kingdom Metazoa; phylum Arthropoda; class Insecta; order Coleoptera; family Carabidae; genus Harpalus; species Harpalus rubripes. The sequence continues at coordinate 22,646,881 of OY720464.1, forward strand.
TTCCAATACCAATAAAAGACATCTTAAAAAATATTAAAATCAAAATAAGAAAGCACTGGGAAAACATCTGGATAAACACGACCAATAATAAATTAAGAAATATCAAATCCAAAACCGAAAAGTGGGTAAACGTCCAAAATCGAAGGGATCAAACAAAAATCACCCGATTAAGAATAGGACATTCCAACCTCACTCATAAATATCTAATACAGAAAGCAAATCCCGAAGAATGCGAGACGTGTAGAACACAAATAACAATAGAACACATATTAATACAATGCCCCAAATATGCTACACAACGAACACTGAACAACATCCCATCAACCCTACAAAACGCACTGGGACCAGACACAAACATCCTCTACCGAACCATCCAATTCTGCAAGGACATCAACATTTTTACAAATATATAATGAAATATAGTGTATTATTTAACTACTGTTCCGGGTACTAATAACCCCAGCTGTTGATGTACCCTTAATTATTCAATAAAAAAAAACCTACATCGTTTATTATGTTACAAATCTGATTATAAACAAACCGAGAAACAAACTTTCAAAGTGTTTTTGGTACGTTCTAACGGTGTCAAAAATCTTCCTACTTCTTCTAGTAGAACCTACGAATCATTCCAACTTCAGAGCGGGAAGCGCTGGTAGGATAGAGTTGAGATAAATTCAAAATTTGACTAGCCGACTGTCGCGCGTACCATTCTGTTACATTTGTGAATGTTCAGATTAGACTGTGCTCTACAAAAACACCTCTTTTATGTTTTTATTATTTAATATATTTTTATATAATTATAATCTCTGTAATATTTGCGTAACTACATTTTGAAGATTCAAAATAAATATACAAAGTTGTCTTTAGTTGTTAACTAACAATAACACATAACCACTGCCACTTTTCTGTCGTATTTATTTTTTACTTGACAGTTATTTGTTACTGAGCGTTCTATTGCTTTAAGAATATTCTTATTCTAGTAGGAATATTTCTGACGCCGATAGAACGTACCTTTTATTATTTCATCAATATTCATTCCTTAAAATTTTCTTATTGTGAGAAAACAATAGACGCTACACTTATTTCATCAATTTCTCTGCCATTTGCCAGTATTGCATAAAATCGGTTGATTTATGTTCCTTATATGGAAAGTACTTTATAACCATACAATTTTTTTTCAAATTGGTGTGTCCGAGGTCTTGGTTTCCCCTTGTTGCCTTGTTAGTAAATTCCTCTGCTACAATAAATGTATATGTATGATATTAAATAATGTATACTACAGACATAGGTATTTAATATTACTTACATTACACAAGAGGCAGCGTCTTTAAAAAATAATTTTAAATAAAACAGTTATTTTGAGTGTCGTTTTCAGTATCACCCTGTATAGTTTTAGTTGGTTGTACAAAGAATATATTATTTGGTTAAATCAGGTTGTACAGCAGACTAATCTTGTTATATCATAGTTACATTTATTACTTACTCTATGAATATTTCATGTATTTTAGTTGAAGATTTAATATTGCCTTGCCATGTATTTACGTTTGAATTTGTCAATAATTGAAATGCGCTGTTGAGAAATATTCTCATGTGACCTACATCTTGAGTGGTGAGTAAAATATAAAAGTGACACGGAATTTCCGAAATACAAAATTTAAATATCAAAAAACCATATTTCCAGTCGATCGGCCGATAAAAATTTTCAATGCGTGAAAAAGCGCGTTAGGAACTAAAATCTATCCTCTTTTCAAGAAAACTGTCAACTTTTTTCCAAACTCCCTTCATTTGTTCAGCGATAACAATATGATTTTTTTTGAATAGTGAGGTACAACAACTTTTCCTATTTATAGCAGATATAGTAAACATACGTTTTCGTTTATGTATTAGTAGGTATATTAAATACCGAATCGGAAAATGCTTTATTACTGTCGAGCGCAGAGTTAGAGGACCAAGGTTTGCGAAGTCATCCATAAGCGCGAGACTGGAATAAGCATTCCAGCATGGTGTGGTGTATACACAATAAATTAGAAAATATTGAATTTTAAGCATTAGTTTTATTAATAATTCTGACAGTTTCATTATAATTTGTTTAGCCTGCCTTTATAATATATCTGTTACAGTTTAACGTGACAAAATATTTATTGCTTCTGGATATATTTATTATTATTTGAGTTGTCATTCACTATTTTGAAAAGACGAAAGCACACTTTGAAATTTACTATAGAAAAAAAATGTTTTCCATAAAATTTCTTGCTTACTTCTTTAATGGAAGTACTTTCTTTAATTCGATATTTTGGTTCTTTAATATGTATTTTATGAAACAACCAAAATAGAAATTCTTCAAAATGAAATAATGTATATTTGTAAATATTTTTTGACAAAAGAACCAAAATAGAAAAAAATAAATAGTATAAAATATACGTTTCATTAGACATTTCAGCGCACTTGTACCCTTAGAAAACTCGCAGCAAGCCGCTCGTTTCTAACAAAGATGCGTGCACTAGAATCATGTCTTATGAAACTTGTATCTTAATGTACTATTTCCATTGACCGTTTAATAATAGTTTACCTTAATGTATAGAAAATCATTCACTAATGACCCTTTAAAATTAATGTTATACATAAGTATATGTAATTATTTAATTTAACTCAAAAATATAGGTAAAAATGTAATATATAATAACAATTAGTACTGGTACGGGTTCCAGTTGTGGAAAAAAGAACCGGAACGCCGTTCCGCCGCATTACGGCCCCACTACACTCCTGCCATTGCTGAAAAATTGTCAATACTTTATGTGTCAAATGTTACTAACATAAATTTTTTGACGTGGAATAAAATTAGACTTTTCATTTCAGTTCAGTAAGATACGGTCAACGGAAATAGTGAGTAAAGCATATCGTACACAAAGGATTTGCGCACTCGCCTTCGGCTTGTGCGGCAATTTTTCCTTCCCGTGAAAAAAAGATTTAATTTACTCACGAGCTGTATAGAAAATTATTTTACGTCTGCAATAAAAGTGTGAAAAAAAGTTTCATTAATTCACTCCACAGCGTTAAAAAAGTGCACTTTTTTCACAATTTAATGTATTTAAAAAAGGCATACTTTAAAAACCCATTTTAATGAAAAAAGTGAACTTATTTTAAGAGACGTCACTCTTTAGCGTACAGAGAGAAAAATTGTCACCGAGGGCACTAAAGGATTTCGTGGACAAGGTGTACACAATATTTTTTATGCAACCGTAAAAAATATGTAATTACAATAGCTATTTGTGTATTAAGAGCGCAAAATGGGACATTGTCGATTGAGAGGTTGTTGCCGCGCGACGCAGGAGCGAGGCATTCTCTCGAAATCGACAATGCCCATTTGCGCTCGAAACACACGCAAGATTTTTTTCTACAGTCGCCACAATGGGGTCCTCCACCATAACAAAAAATTATTTTTTATTTATTTTTACTTATCGGTATTTTCCATTCTTCTTGAGATATTGCTTCAATCTAATCTAAGCATTTTGTACTTTCGTTTTTGTAAATAAATGCCCTATTTTATTTTCACAGCAGTGCGGCATTTTATTTGGTTATGTAAATGGGTAATGTGTTACTACAATGTCATTAATTCCTGACTAAACGTTTCCATTAAGAATGTAGCCAAGTAACATTTCTCAACATTGTAGTTAGAAATTTGAGAAGCGAGCGTTTTTCTACTTTGTCGCTCTAGAGCGGCAAAGTGACATTTTGCGTTGACAAAAGAGAGCGGAAATGGCTATTTTGTATATAGACTGTAGAAATTTTTTATTTATTTTAAACAGTTTCATTGTAAATAGAAAGTTAGCTGTCAAGATGGCTAAGGAATTGACATTTGATAAACAAAACCATGTGATTCGCAAGTGTCAAAGTAATTGTTTATTTAATTTCGCGGCTTGTATTGCGACTGCGATATACTTATTTCACGTCCGGTTGCACAAAAAAATATTATAACTAACCCGTCTGTTAATTGGCGATTAATTATGTCAACAATTAATGCGCGCGCTACGCTCATACGTTAAAATTTCTCAATCATTAATAACCCTCATTAACACCCTCGATAGATACATAACTATTAAAGGTTAGTACACGAAGAGTTTAGTAAATTGTTGATAAAATATATCATTTTTATTATAAATAATTTTATTTAACGTAAAAATGATTTAAAATGTATCATAACTGAAAGCTATTTACAAAGAACGGAACACCTATATAATATTTATATAAAATTTGTTGTTCGTTCCATGAAACGAAGTTAGTAACTAAGGTTCTTAAAATGCAGGAATTATTGATTAGTAAGGGTAGCGCTGCAGTTTATTTCTTATTTTACGGTATTATTATGAGGCAATTATCTCGTTTTCTTTACTGAATAATTAGTTCTTTTTATCTCCTCAGCGTCTGTTTATCACGAGAGACTGCAGAAACTCTACGCATAAATAATTTAATAAGGCCCGATAATAAAAATGCCGTTAACGTAAAAATATCTTCGCTAAGTTATAATCCTTCATCATTCTCTCGACATACTGATATAATACGAGAAACGGGAAATATTTAAGATGAAAACTTAATACTTTACAGCGGCTATAAAAACATTCAATTATGGTCTTTTTTCTCGGATTAATAAATACTGGAGCGCAGTAAATATTTAAGAACGCCCCGTGGCATAATTTATAAAAGTACCTAAATTTCCAACCGGCTTTTAGAGTCTACAAAGAAGCTTCTAACTACGATGTTGAATAAATATATTGAGTGCTCTTGAGATCGAGACGTACAATTTAAAACGCGTTTACGTTAACTACATGAGTTAAGTTACTAAAGTGCAGTAAAAACTTTGATTCTCATATATTAATAAAATTATGAAGAAATCTACGCTTCAAACATGGATATGTGGTTGGCCTCTTAGATATTCTAAGAGATAAGTCGACATCAAATGACCGCCATCTTGTGATACAGTCAGGGCCGTAACTAGCTATTCTTACGCCTGGGGCGGAATATAAAATTGCGCCCTATCCCCTTTATTTTTAGCAAATTATAATTTAAAAAATATAACTACATAAAAAGGTAATTTCGGCTCCCAAATTATCCTCCTTTGACCAGCATAACGATTTGTGTCTGTTTAAGAATTAGTTCCATATTCTCTCGTCTTAGTTCCATATTCTCTCGACTCGGCGAATGGACTATATAGATTTAGTGTTAATGAACAGTATTTAATGTATATTTCAATTACAATAATTATAAAACAGAAAATAAAGACAACATTATATCTGACGCATATCAATTGGACCATAACTGGAACGCAGAATTAGAATTAAATGTTTATATCATGATCAACACAAAGATGCGTTTTTGTTTTTCTTCAAATATATTATTGATTTTGCATTAAGAAACCAATTAAAACTTATTGTTGACATGTCAATGCAGTACGATTGTTAAAAAAGTAGGTTCGCGGAAAGTCTTTATCCTTAATACGAAATTCTATTATTATTATTGCGCATAAACTAGGCTTTCTGGGCCAAAAATTGTAAAAAACTTAAGTATTCGTCAGGAACGACGAGAAACTTAATTTTGCAATTTAAAAATATCGGAAATATTGAGACAAAAGTTAAAACTGGGCGTTTTTCGATGATTATTACAGAAGATCGCCGAGTGTCTATCCCAGATTTGCCTGTCAAATGGGCAAATATGATTGGCAGATCGATCTTTAAAAACACTTGTCTGAGAAGTAACTGAGATATGGGTTCTACAAGGTAAAATAAATCATCATAATACAATCCAAATTTGAATTTTTTTCATATGCCACGCGCTGGGGGTGCCTTGCGCGCGAACTTTAAAAGTCACAGTGCACAGAAATGCGCAAAGTGTGCCATAAGAAATCAAGAGGGTGCTTGGCTTATATTTAAGAATTTTTCTGAGAATTATCAAATAAAGAACTTATTTCTGCGCCCTATAAACAGCTGCGCCCGGGGCATGATAAGATACTTTGAATCATTTCGCGTATCAGATATCCAAATCTACAATTACGATGTTCCATAGCTTTGTCAACCAAATTGAAAAAAAAACTTCATAGCAAAAGAAATAGCTTTGGAGGGTGTATTTGACCACACCTTCTATAAATCTATCGTAAGAGCGGCCCTGGCTAAAGGTTTCAACCCAGCTGTTGCGGCATGGATAAAGGCCACGTTAAAAAGTCGAAAAATTAAAGCTTCATTACGAGGAGTATCAGCAATTATATCAACCAGAAAAGGATGTTCACAAGCTGGAATTCTATCACCTCCTTGGTGTATTTCTATTGGTGACCTCCTTAACAAGTTAACAAAAGATGGCTACTTTGTCTTACAGATGACGTATCAATACTAATCATAATTAACACAGAAAGCTCTGTACCTTGTGCAACTCTAGTGCCTGGAACATGAACTTAATGTAAACCTAAGAAAAACAGTTTTTTTTGAAATTCACTAAGAGAAGAAAGGTAGCACTCAAAGTTTCCTCATAGAATAGCACCAGAATTGAGTTTTCAAACGAAGATAAGTATTCTACTATATTTCAAAACCAACAACTATCTTGGAACTCTACATTAACAAAATTATTAAGAAATCTGCAGTGATTCTAAACGCATACCGCCGTCTTCTTAGTAAAAACTGGGGACTGCAGCCAAAAAACACCTATTGGTTATGCATCGTTAGTCTAGTGGACAAAAATTAAACAAAATATAGCACAAACGTCGTTGCGGAAAATACAACGATTTGCCTGTCTTCGTATTACATATGCTATGAATTCCTGTCCAACTTGAGCAATAAAAGTAATTTTGGGGTAACACCTCTACACTTTCTAGTGAAGAAAGGTGCCATGCTACAGAAACTCTGTAACACAAAACACTGAAAACTTGGTTATCTCATAGGCTACTTAGAAATTCTGAAGAAGGTACACCTTAAATCAAATGACTCTGTTAATATGAGATACTCTTCTTCGCTGACTTATTTTGTATGACCAACTCGATCTATCACACTGCAATTTTGAACTACCGTTTTCTCTGACTTTTAGTGGATTTTCATACTTGAAGTTGGTTATAATATGGTTTATTTAATGGCAACATTTTTTAAATTTGTTTGACATATCAAATTATTTCAAGTAAAATGAATAAAATTTCATTTCATCTGATAACATGATCCATGCCTTCCTTGTAGATATCACACTGGAGTAAGTCAGCGATATGAACTGAAATCATGGGTAATGCGTGACAAGTCAGAGATACTACTTCTAGTGTGATAAGGCCTTAATAGTAATTGCCTTCAATGTACAGTAGGAAAACTACTCTTCCAAGACTTTCTGTCCTGGTTTCGGATGTTTAAAAACTAGAGACGGGAGAAACTGGAGTACCTATGTGTATTTGATCCAGATTACCAAATAAAGGAAACCATAGGAATCAATTCCACTATATATCAAGTAGAGATCTATGCAATAAATCTCTGTGCTTGAATAAACCTAAGTAATCTAAATACAATCTCAAAGATGTAACAGTCCACATAATGTGAAACAACCAGAATGTTTTAAAGGGGTTTAAGTACCTTCACTTGTGAGTCAAAGTTAGTCAGGAATTGCTAGATTGCAAGGACACCTTTCAACATCTGGCCAAATACATTGTGGTACGTAACTATCGAGGAAGAAGATGAAGACAATGAAAAACCAGATGAGCTCACTAAAAAAAGAATCAAATTGACTCTTACAGACAATGCCACGAAAAGAAATAATAGACTAAAAGGAGTCAGCCACAGCATTACACTGCAGAAACATTCCGGGCCTCAATCAAACGAATAAGTTTATCTAACCCTCGTTGGTAAACACCAAGCAGCTATTAAGTCTTAGCAAAAAAGACCTTCGAACTATGACAGGTATCCTTACTGGACCTTCTCGTCTGAAATACTGACTACGTTTACACGTTTGAGAAAATTTACTTTGACTTGACTTTCAAAAGGCGACTTATGAAAAGTCAATTTAATGGTGCGTTTACACATAAGGTCAAATCTACTTCACTTTACGTTTGTTGCTTGTCCTTCACTCAACTTTGACTTTGACAGCAAAGTAAAGTTTGGTTATAATAAGTGTGATGTAATGTTACCTATTTAACTATTATCATATAATCATAATTAAGAATAAATTTATAGAAAAAATGAATACTAAACTACAGTTACTAAATTTAAGCGCGATATTTTTAAATAATATAACTATGTAGCAACAATATTGGATGTGAAGTAGATTAAAAAATAATCGCATAAAATATTTTAAAATTCGAGAATATTTTAAATTCATATATAAAACACTAAATTGTGTAATTAAATATCCAATTATTAGAAATTTGTGGATGAAAACTAGATGTCACTGTTAGTAAAGTAAAGTGTGTTTCGTTCGTTGGTTCACACGACTTTTTAAAAGTTACTTATATGAGTCAAGTCTATTTTATTTTGGACTTGACTTTAGGAAGAAAAGTAATAGACGAGAGTGTTTACACAACGGCAAAAGTCGCCTTTTGAAAGTCAAAGTCAAGTCAAAGTACTTTTTTGCTATACGTGTAAACATAGTCACTATCTAAGATTGGTACTGAAAACAGTAAAATATGTCGACTCTTCGAAGAGGAAGAAAAAATTTTGGAGCACATTCTATGTGCATGTTCAACTGAAGCAGTAACTATCTATCAACTATCCAACTAAAATAATGCACCTCGCGACAAATGAGACCGAGAAACTAACTCTTAAAGCAGCATGAAAATTATGAAACTACTTTCAGCAATCTGAGTTAGGATCATGTCTTCCTCATTATTATAATTTCAAGATATAAAATTCAATTTTTTATACTTTACGTGATTCAAACGGTATATGCTATTTTATTATCAAGAACTTTACAACAATTCAAGCATTAGCTTCTAATCCAAGTCCCCATACTTCGAGTACGCATTGTAACACGTGTTAGTAATCACAGACCACAGAGACATTCGGTACGGCACCTGCTGAATATAGTTATGTTAATCGACTACAGTTACGCGTGTGAATATGGACAATATAAACTTGGAAAACGAAGTTTCACGAATATTAAATAAAAAATACACACAGCAAAAAGAAAAAGAGGAATAGTTTCTTTGAGGAGAGGTCAAAGATGTAGACATAATATTTATACTACATTGAAAACCAGAAAGTAATATAAAAGGCCACATATTGAAGTTTATATTAAATGTATGTTCGTAACTTCAACATGAATATTATAAAAAATTATGAGAACCCAAAATTAATGAAATACATGTTAAGTACATTTAAATTTTTTGAAAGCGTGACCATAAAAGGAAATATTAAAATGTCAGCCAATTACTAAGAACTAAAGCAGAACTTGAAATTAGTGAATTTGTACTATTTTAGAATATTAAAGTATAAAAGATTGGTAGTGAGTATGGCTCAACGCTTACGACCGGTATGAGTCGCAAATAACGAATAACCTTCCTGAACGGTCTTGAAATCATTTCTATATTTTAGTTACGTATTAATAATTATTGCAGAATACAATTTTTGTATCGTTTGTTCAAGATAAACCAGTAAAGCTATATTATTTTATTTATTATAGAGAAAACAATGTCAGTTCATATTAAGTAAAAGCTTTATTAATCAAGTCATTATCATTTGTGGAAGAACATACATAGTAATTATTAATTCCAGATTGTAATTATATGTTCGTTAATGAACGAATAAAGCAGTACTGACTTCCATATACAATGGAATTAATAAAGTTTTGTTATAATTAGCAAAAGCTTTATCAATATCATTCATTAGCATTTGTGGAAATAATTATTTGAAGACCACATGAGAAAAATGTGGTTTAATACTACAATAATTACTGTCAATATTTCGTGATGATATTAGGAATAAGTTATTTAAAATAAACAAAAAACTTTCAGTGTTAATAATAATAATCTAACATTTTTCAATGTTAATTTGGAGCTCTTAACAGATTTTAGTGGAAAAACCTAATAAAATATAATCCAAAATTTCGTATTACAGACTTTTCTATTTATTGGAACATTAAATTAGATTTTGTTTACAAACGATCAACCGGAACTGATACTTTACTTAATGCTCGATCACTGCTATTTTAAACAAGGAATTGGCGGGAAGTCATGTGCCGGCCACATCATATTTTTTTATTTAGTTGGCGCCACTGCATTCAATATATACTAATGGAATGCGCCGTGAGCTTCATATTATGCGAAAAGTGAAAACATGAAGTAAAGTTTTTCTGTCTTTGTTTTAAACATTCTGAGTTAAAAAATTATTAACATCAACAAATGTCAAATAGTTAATGTCCTTAGTGCACTTTCAATACTGTTATCTTTATTCTTATTGTCGACGTTAAGGAATATACTTCTTCCATTTTCTCTTAAATTAGAGTCAAAACGGTTGGAAAAATAATTTATTTCAAAAAACAAACAAAAAAAAAATCATTAATAATATAACAAGAGAGTGAGAATAAATTGAAAATAATTTGACAGATTGTCATTTAGCAATAACCACTAAGTCCTACTGGTTTTCGTGACTATTGCCTAGCAACAAGTTTGAGAAAAATCTGTCAAATTATATTCTAATTTAACAAGTTTCAAACAACGGAATCAGGCTATTGTAACGCTATCTACTGTCGTAATTAACTAGTTTTATTCATTTACATGGCTCAGTTGATAAGTCTGTTTTGACAACTGGAACAAACTTTGATAATGCAAAATAAATAACGAAAAGATATAATTACTAATTATGATATTTCTACAATTTTGGTTTATTTCATGATCAGAAATGGTACAAAATTGGTCTTTTTCGCTCATTTTACTTATGTGTTGATTACTATATAACATATGTCAACAAAAACAAAAGCTACAGAGATTATTCCCGGGAATAATCTCTAGAGCTTTATTCTCAGTATAATAATAACAGAATTGGTTAAAACGCAGGCACGTGCACAAAATGGAACATTGGTTGTAAGAAATGTCAAAAAATAATCTTTAAATAAATGCCTAGCTTTTGAAATGAATTTCTGTAATTGGAAGTAAAAATTTTATTACCTGAAGAAAGAAATATTGAAGAATGGACTCCATTCGGATTTACAACTATTTATGCTTAACTCTTTACCATATGCAACTTAATTTTTATATGAACTTTTTGATATTGACATGCGGGGCTATTATAATTTTGTTTCATTTTTACTTCCTTGTACAAAGTAAAGGAAGTATTGTATTCGCGAAAAATTTCGGTTTCCAGATTTCAACGGAAATATCCATTTTGGCCATCCCTGAATCCATTCTGACTAATTTCGTCGTGACGTCTGTACGTACGTACGTACGTATCTCGCATAACTCAAAAACGGTAAGCCGTAGAAAGTTGAAATTTTGTATTTAGGACTTCTATAACATCTAGTTGTGCACCTCCCTTTTTGGTCATTACATAATTTCCAGAAAAGGTACTTTATTTGAAGCCTATAATAGATTTTAATGAAAAACTATATTAAAATATAATCCAAAACTTTTCAAATTTAGTATATAAGACTTTTATATCAATTGGAATAACATAGCAGAATTTGGTTAAAACAGGCTAACCGGAAGTGATATATTATCTGAAGTTGTTAACAGTTTTTCTTGAATAAAATGGTTTCATTTTGATTTTAGAAACAAATGCTTCAAATAAGAGTTTTAGAGAATTAAATTCTGCGTCTAGCACATCAAGTATTATTAAATTAGCCCTTTGTATAAGCGAGATATGTAAATTTAAAACTTATATACTTTTTGGTTTTTGTAATGAAGCTTGCTATGGATTAGAACAAAAAATAACAAAATAATAAAAAATAGATGTTAATGTCAAATTACTTCAAATACGTGCAATTTTATAATTGAGTCTATACTTCATCTTCATATTGGTCTTGCGTACAAGGAAGTCGTGTGGTGCCACATCAGATTTTTTATTTAATTTTTTATACAGAATGTAGGACTGATGTGCCAGTGCATAGAGGAGGGAAACCCCCATGTTCCTATCGCTTTCGCCCTGTTTTGTTGCTATAATAATATAATAATATTTAGTTCAGTGGTTGGCGCTAACTGCAGAGATGAGAAACGGCGTCGGCAGCTAATGCACTGCCTAAATAATGTAGTGTTTATTAGATGATTACACATTTCATCTCATTTTGATCAAAAAAAAAACCTTATTGGTTGTACATGCATTAGCCTCAGACATTATTAAATATATTTAAAAGGCGTACGAACTACACAAATCAAAGATTCAATTTAATACAGTTTTCGTTAAAAAAGTCTGCATTTGATGTTGGCTTCTTCAAATATCTTTCGCTTTCCTAGCTTCTTCCAAACAGCTTTTCTACGAAATCATCCATTTCTATTTAAATTGTTGGCAATGATTACACTTCTCACGCTATCAAGTGCATTTAAACCATCATCACGTGCCTTTGCTCAGATAAGAATTAGCGCCTAAATCTCCGAGTCTATTAGCGACAGAGATCAGTTCAGTTCTCAATGAAGGCCGACTGGATTTTTAAATCAAGGAGATTAGTATGCACCGCACGAAAGGAACTTTAGTCCATTGTAACTCGTCGGTCGTTTGCTACTGCAAGTGGCCTGTAACTGTTTCACGCCAACTTTGATTTAGATTACGAGGAAAGGGTGTTTAATGGTTTTTCAAATGTTTAAGTGACTTTTGGGGAGTAAATATTGCGTTTATGGAACTTGTGTTGAAACAAAAATTGCTTCACTTCTTACCTAAAGCATTAACGGATGGTGAACGACATTGCCGAACATAAGACTTTCGCAATGGACCTTTTCAATTTAAAGAGATAGAAGATATGCGCAATGGGGATCTGCGCATAGTAAGAACAACTGAGATCTATGGCGTTTGTTTCTAAAAAATTTAGACGCAAAATGTGAGAATATTTCAGATTTATTGAAGTTAAAATATCTAACGATGCAAATTTTCACTGAGAATGCAGGTATTTTAATGACTGCAATATTTTTGCCATTTCGCTTGACAGCCCAACTGGCAGTTGTTCGCGCCATTTTCTTACTATTTGCAGCGATAGAAAGAGATAGCCGTTGATTTGAAAAGGTCCATTTCTTGCTTCCTTAATTATTTAAAATAAAAATTTAGACGCAAAATGTGAGAATATCTCAGACAACTTTAAAAAAATCTTATCGAAATAAGTTACAAAAGCATTTATTGAAGTTAAAATATCTAACGATGCAAATTTTCACTGAGAATACAGGTATTTTAATGACAGCAATATTTTTGACGTTTCGTTTGACAGCCCAACTGTTCGCGCCATTTTCTTACTATATGCAGCAATAGAAAGAGATAGCCGTTGAATTGAAAAGGTCCATTTCTTACTTAATTATTTAAAATACAAGTTGTAGAGCTTAATTCTGCATTACATGTTAAAATTTTATATCCGGCTGTGTCGGTCAGCATCCTGTATACATATGTATATGTACATATACCGGGTGGTGCTCGAAATCCGTTACATAAGCATTTATCATGGAAAACAGTATTTCCTTGCGCATTGCTTGCCAAATTATTTTAGAACAAGATACTTCAAATAAAAATTGTATATCATGATTTAATAAACAAAATTAATTTTGCACGCTTTGTAACGCAGAAATTTGATATGAAAATGTCAAAAATCACGTTTATAATAGTGATAGCCATAGAATTAAAACAAACAGCGTAACAAATGTGTGATTTTTTATCTGTCAAAATTTAATTTACTTTTTATTTTTTACAAAATTACCATAATATACAATTCTTAAGCATAATAATAATTCAATTTTATACAGTTCAAATACTCATTTTTCTTGTTTAAAAGTCACAATATTTCAAAGTTAAAGCATAAAACATTTGTTTGTCATTTTGTTTTATTTCCACGACTTGCTCTATTAAACTGAAATTTTTATCTTTAATTCCTAGAGTTGTTAAACATGCGAAATGAATTTTGTTTACTAATTTAAAAGCAGAATTTTATGCTCTCTACAACCTTTATTTGAAGAATATTTTTTCTAAAATAATTAGGAGGGCAACGCGCAAGGAAAAAAGGTTTTCCCATGTTGAATGCCTACCTATGTAACGAATTTCCAGTGCCACCCGGTATGTGTTAGACACGGGTATATGAGACCCCATGGTAAAAATTGTGATTACTAAAATTTAGTAACTGCAGAATTTCGAAAAGTTAAGAAAACAACAACTATTATTTTTTAAATAGCAACCTTTAAGTATTTAATAAAATGTAAACCGCCATTTTTTTTATCTATTCAGCGATGTATTAGTTTTTAACAATGTACACTGGCTTGCAAAAAAATCGCGTACACCATAAAAATCAAGTAACTGAGTTTTTGTAACTTTTTAGCTCTGTAAATAATATAAAAACTGACAATGTTGTCACTGTCATCATTATTCGATCTATTATGGAGCTAGTTCTTAATTGTGTTTAATTTACCTACTGTTAAATTACAAATATATTCCAGAAAAATGAAAGAACAACCAAGTATGTATTTGTAATTCTGTTAATTTTGACATCTGTAACATTGACAAGTTCAAAATCAAGATCGACTCAATACAACAAAAAATAGGTGTACGCGATTTTTTGCAAGCCAGTGTATTTGAAAAAATTCGAGAAAATAAGATAATTGAGATATTTTAGAAATAATTTTTATTCAAAAATTTTAGGTAGCTGTGTGAAAATTTAAGTTAAAATTGAATTTAAAAAAACAAGTAACTATTAATTGTCTATTTTATTTTGTTGTTTCTCATTTTTGTATTTTGTTTATTATATACATGGCCACCTTATTTGAATAAAAATTATTTTCCATATTTCTCAATTATCTTATTTTTGTCGAATTTTTTCAATACATTAATAAAAACTAATACATCGTTGAAAAGAGAAAAAAATGGTGGTTTACATTTTAGTAAAATAATTATTGGTTGCTATTTAAAAAATAAAAATTGGTAAACCTGACTTTATATAAAATATCTACATGTGTCATCAAATAGCATATTTAAAATAATAAAACTTTTGAGTCATTTTTTTTTCTATTATGATCATCCAGTGGTTGTGCGTCTTAAGAGTGCTCATCTTTGCCAGGTGACCTGGCAACATTAGGTTGTGCGTGAGGGACTGCGTTCGAGTCTCACACGAGCTGGTTTTTATTAAAAAGCCGACACACCCAGATGAATCCGAGTGGTAGCAGAGGTCACTATAAGCTACTCTGCATGTAACGAGGGTGCCAACAGAGGGCACTAAAAATGTCTCTGTAGTATTTGTAAGATTGTATTTCTAATTATATGAAATGTAAAATTTGAATAGCTCAAATGAGCTTATGACAAATACATTAATATTTTCTATTACTTATAAAAAAGTTAAATGGGGGGGTCCTTCCCAGACTCACTCTGTGTATATGTATGATTTTAATATACATAACTGTTATTTATATTATTTTTAAATTATATCACTATATACGAATAGAATTCTAATAATTTGCTTTGTGCGGGAATATTAATATTAAAATATACAAAATTATTAATTTTGCAGCTGATTAAATATCAGATATTGCAAAATAATAATTATCAAGTCCTTCAAATTATAATTCAAATTCAATAAAAGTAATGTTATATTATTTACTAACAAAACATTGTAATATAATAAATAATTTTACCTTTATAGCTATTTTTTATTGTACGAAACGAGTCTAAATTTTATGTCAAATAAATGGGATTGACTGACACTAACAAGGTTTTCAATGTTTTTTCTTATGGCAGTTTTTCTAGATTGTATTTTCAACTTTAAAAATAATACATTTAATCTCACCGAAATTAATGAAGAGCTGTAAATGAAATTACCATTTAAGTCTGAAAATGATATCAAAAGAATTAGAGTATTATGTGAGTCGTAAGGATTTATTTCTAAGCTTATTTCATTTATGTATTAAATTCGAATTAATTCCAAATTCTATACAAATAATATCATCTACAGAAGCCATGTAATGAGTTCCTCAAATATTCATTTCTAAACATAAAAGCAGTTTACAATACTAACTAAATGAGATAAATCTGTAATTTTCAAGTATTTAACGTATATATGAGTAAATATATTATAAAGTCATTTAAGAATTGTACTCTAATTGTAAGTATTCTTTCTTTTATGTGTTATTAATGTTTTTTTGTCATTTTTGAAAAAGAATTGAGTTATTCGTTAGTAATTGCTTCAAATATAAAATAAACTTAATCGTTTTATTAGATCGTAGAAATTAATTTCCGGTATTAGTATTTATGAATTATTTATTTTTAATTTGTAATATTACTGATATAAATCAGATATCATTAAATTGTCTGGAAAATAAAAGAAATATCCATTTAAAACCAAATCAAAATAAATAGATACTTATAGTCCAAGTGAGTTGATAGTGTTTATTCATGAAAAGAAAGTGTGAGCCACAAGCCCGTAAAACAAGTGGGTTAAATTCTTTGAGTGTGGTTAATACAATATTTTATTCAATTTTGACAAAATAATAAAAACCATTATAATATTTAATTTTGACTATTTCACTCATAAATTTATAAGCCAATCCAAATTCAGGATTCTACCTAGTTACCAAGTTTCATTTCGACAAAACACCGTCACAAAAAATTTTTCGCACTCTTTAAGCCAATAAGATGTCGTATTTATACAAGTAAGTGAGTTTTGATAAGCGAAATTTTTTTGACGTTTTAGAAACATATTTACATACCTGTCAAAGTCAGTATATTTTCAGTGTTATCAGTTTTTATTAAAAACAAGTTGATTCGGACAGGAATCTATTTAAAACGTTAAAAAAGCAAACTCAAACATAATACCTCTAAACATTACAAGATTTTTGTCAAGAAAAAAATTATATAAATGATTACCTGATTTTTATTTGGGAAATAGTCATCCGAATACTATTCGTGGTTAAATTTTATCCTGGAAAAATTTTCCGATTGCTTTACTCGAGCCTATTGCCAATTTATCTCGTGACATTGATCAAAAATCACTCGTTTGACAACTCGTGATTTTTTTGTCAATGTCACTCAATAAATTGCTAGGCAACCGGCTCTCGTAACAATCTGAAAATTTTTCCGGAAAAAAATTACCACTTATGATATTATATATGACAAAATACAAACTAACCAATTAGTAGACTGTGCATGACAATCGTCGTTGATAAACGTCAAGTTGTTTATTTATAAATAATAAACAAGCTTTATTTTTGTCAATTGTTCCGTGAAAAATAATAATTTATCTGTCTGATAAAGACTGTGGTTGGTGAGTGTTATTTTCGTGCCTGGTTTTATTTTAAATGTAGTGCTTCAATCAAGACAAGAAATCTTGTCTTGATGTTCATTTCTTGTCTTGGCTTGATTTTCAAGACAAGAAAATAAAATTTTTCTTGTCTTGCTCATTTCTTGGCGACGTAATTATTGTCTTGTTTCAAGAATTCTTGATATTACTTGTTTCTTGACATTTTAGGGGAATCTCCTCTTTTATCGGTTACTTTGTTGCTTAATTCTTGATGACACTTTCATGTCTTGTCTTGAGAAATACATAATTCTTCTTGTCTTGGTCTTGTCTTGATTTCTAGACAAGATCACGACAAGATCAAGAGTATATATTGATTTTTGTGAAACACTATTTAAATGTACTATTTTTGCAGAGTGAGTTAAAATTCTGTGAGAGTGATTTTTTTTTATATTCACTAGCAAATAAACACTTACTTACTTACTTACTTACTTACTTACTTACTTACTTACTTACTTACGTATAGTTGTTGCTAAGGCGTTAATAATGACAGCTTAAAACGTCAAAATTGAATAAAATACTTTTTATATTTTGCGTTCATAATAAAGACATAATGACCTTCATTTCGATACGCAATTTTTTGTTTTAGACGGTTGGTACTAGATGACGTTTCTTTAACCCATTTTTACCTAATTTATTTTTAGTTAATTTTTATTCAGGGAAGACTATTTACATGAAAATGTACAAATGGTTACAAATATAATCACAAATTGAGTAAGTAAATGTTAATTGTAGAAGGCGCAAAATACAGGGTATAAATGAAATAAGTGCATTAAATTTAACCAGTAATGTAACTCGACGAGAGCAACAATATTTCTTAATAACTTTTTCTCGAAATCGCATATTTTTTTTAGCATTTTTACCACCCCGTTAATTGACGAGTCGTTCCACGTATTTTCCTAATAATTGAATGCAGTAGCAATAGCTATGAAAATTTTTGTTTTAGCAATTGACAGTTTTGTCAGTTGTTGCAATTATATTTTGACATTAGTAATAAACTTGTTTATCAGGTAAAATTCTGTCAAAATGCTTACGTTTACAAATAGCGAGTACACAGATATTGTAATTACTTACCTATGGTTTATTTATTTATTCGTATCTTTACTACATTTTAATTTGTGGTTGATATAAAGACAGTATTATAAAGTTGCCAACGCATTTAGATGGAGCGTTTCCAAATCATACTGTTCCTAATATTCGCACATTTGTTAATCTTGTACATCTTTATCACAATACGAAGTGTCACATATGACAATTTTAAATAAAGCAACAGTTGTATCCATATCCATGTCATGTGCAAAAAGATCAATGTTTTCAGTAGACTTCGATTTTGGGAATGGCTCATATTGTTCATTAATGAGACTGAATTTACTTGGGAAGGTGTATTTATTATGCACAATACACATTTCAACAGACAAAAATGCTGTAAAAATTTTCATTAAAAAATGTTTGAGCGGGAACAATAAATGGACGACTAATTATTGGTACTCATGTACCTCGTTTAAATGAACAAAAGTTTGTACTTACATTTTTTGAATAACGTATTTAAACTATTATGATTTGTCGACGATAAATAATCATCTCATAACCTAATAACTATGCTTTTGCTCTTCCTCCCCTCGTTCCTCCTTGTCTTCCTCTATTCACAGGTGATTAAAACCTGGTTTAATACACAACTTTATAATTTTGTTATCCAAAATTTAAATTTCTTTATTTTAAAAATAGTACTATTACGAATTAATTAATAGTAAATGTTATTTCCGTTGATTCGTTTACTAATTACAGTGACTGCCAGTGTAACCGATAACCGACAATTTTTGAGCTGTTTGTATCCCATTTGAAAACGGCGCAGCCATTTGTTCTCCATGGGCGCGCGCCGAAATATGCAGCAAATCTTTAAAGAATTTTAACTCAAAATCTAAAAGACTTAGAAAAAACAGTTATTAAGAAATATTGTTGTTCTCGTCGAGTTACATTACTGGTTAAATTTAATGCACTTATTTCATTTACACCCTGTATAAAAAATAGTATAAAGAACTCATTTTATAAGACTTTCTTTCGCACTTGTCAATTAGAAATCTCGCTAACGCTCGTTTTCTAAATTTTGACGCGTGCGAAAAAAACATGTCCTATAAAACACGTTCTTTAATATACTATTATACTACTGTATATTTGTGGCTGAGAGTTTGGCTGCGAATTTAGGTCCGCGGATTCGATCCTAATCGACGACCAAATTATTTCGAGTTTAATATGACACAAAGGTAATCTCTGTGGTGTACTGTCCACGCCAACAATGCTTGCCCGTGAGGTGGCGCCTGCTAAACGCACGCACGGTACAAATACAATGTCATCATAATTACCGATATTTTGTACAAAACCGATTAACCCATCCACAAATGGATAATATGCCGTGATGTTACTTTTTTATATTTCACATCAATTATAACCTTTTGATAAATTGCAAATATATTTGAAGCTTTTACTGGATTAATAAAAAATTACGAACGAAGCAATGAAAAATTGTAATAAAAAATATGAAATTAAAATGCAAAGCTTATAAATATTATAGCTAGTTACCGTGAATATTCAAATGAAAGCGATAAAAGCAAACGTAGTGCGAAATGATCCCATCAGGGCCTGCGTCGATATAGCAAGTACAATCGACTACAGAACAAAACAGAACCATTTTCCCTTTGTGAAGTAATTAATTGATACAGTGCACAACGCACGCTGTTTCTTTTGCAGTTTTTGCGCAACCAGCTTCAATTAAAAGCTCCATTCTACGAGCTTAATCGGGAAAAAGTTACTCGGTCTGTGTATATTATACACCACTGATGAGTGTGCTTTCAAACGCGTATTTTTCAGCTGTCATTAGATTGCGTGTTTTTAATTCGGAGCTTGGAGTAATTTTATTGTTACTATGTTATTTATTATTAGGTTAATTAAAATTTTACTTAAATTAATTCAATGTTGCTTTTATTAAAAGCTTTTCGCTTTGATGTAGTTAACAGTGAAATCGGACTACATTTACTTTTATTCAAGTTTCAGTCACTATGTTTTCACAGATGCAACTTATCTGATATTATTACAGAAGTTAACTCCAAAGTTAATAAAAAAAAATCTGATGTGGTCAGCACATTACCTTTCGTCAGTTCTATGTATATTATACAAATTCCATACAGACAGTTTCTTGCGAAAGGTTCTATATTTCCATTACATTACCTTCCCTCAATTCTTTATATTTTGTACAAATTCCATACAGAAAGTTTCTTAGAATTGATTCTATATTTGCAGTAAAATTATAACATACGATGTCAATCGCACTTGACATTGACATCTATCGGAATTTTTTAAATTATATTAGCTGTTTCCAATGTTATTGCATAGCTGCCTGCTTTATGATATTTAATTTCTTTATAATTTTGTAACTCAATATCCATTGAATATGAAGTATAAAATGTAATCACACGCACGCACGCACATCCACACACTCACACACACACACACACACATCCACACACACATACGGACAAAAAATGTTATAATCGGATTCTAGGGACCTTAAAACGTGCTTATTCACTAAAATCTGGACAATTTAACTATGAATCCTAACAACATATGGACTTATATTAATAACAAAAACGCGTCTCAAGAATTCCAGGTAATATGCATCTCAACAATAAATCTTTTGATAATACAGCTGATATTGTTCAAGGATTTGCTGAATATTTTTCTAGTGTATACTCTAACACAGGTAATGACTCTAATATGTATGCAGGAACAACTAACATTAACGGAAATGCTGTGACAATACCTAACATTACTGAGGATGATATCTTACTTGCAATTCGGAAACTTAAATCATCTCGTAACTCTGGTCCTGATCACTTACCTTCATATATCATCAAAGCTTGTAGTCACTTTTTTGTTGAACCATTACATTTTCTTCTTAACCTCTCTCTATCAACCAATCGCTTTCCCTCTGTACCTACTTAAAAACTCGTTCATTTGTCCCATCTTCAAAGCTGGTGACAATACTGATATTTCTAACTATCGTCCTATTACTATTCTCTCTAATATCTCTAAAATCTTTGAATCAATTTTATATAAGTACATATATAATTCTGTTTCTAGTAATATTTCTGGCCATCAACATGGTTTCATGTCTGGTAGATCAACCACGACTAACCTAATGAACTTCACTGAATTCACTCTTAATTCTCTACGGGACAACTCCCAAGTTGACGTGATATCCACAGATTTTAAAGGGCTTTCGACAGTGTAAATCATAATGTGCTTCTGGAAAAACTCGGCAAATACTTTCACTTTACAGAAGACCTTCTTCATTTTCTCAAATCATACCTTAGTGATCGCGAAATGACCGTGCATCTTAATAACTTTAAATGAAACCCGTTCACTGCTACCTCTCGGGTTCCTCAAGGATCAAATTTGGGCCCACTATTATTCAATCTCTTCATTAACGATGTGGTGGACTGTGTTCAACATTCTCAAATACTTTTGTATGCTGGTGACATAAAATTCTATAAAACTATCAACTCTGTTAATGACTGTATTCTCTTACAACATGACATCAACAACATTTTAAAATGGTCCCAGAACTCAAAATTGTTGTTTAATTACAGCAAATGTAAAATAATGAGTTACTTTGTTAAAAAATACGTTTACACTTATACATATCATATGGAAACTAATTCGCTTGAGAGAGTAACTCAGTTTAAAGATCTTGGGATTATATATGACACAAAATTAGCATTTAATGTACACATTGAGACTACTGTAAGATCATCCTACAAAAATCTTGGATTTGTAATTAGAAATTGTGGGTCTTTCTGTAAAATAACTACATTAAAAAGCTTGTATTGTGCATTCGTCCGCTCTAAGCTAGAATATTGTCTACAAATCTGGAATCCAATATAACATAAATATATAACTAAGATTGAATCTGTCCAACATTAATTTATCAAATATTGTTATTTTAAAATTCATGGACAGTATCCTAGCTTCACCCATGATTATTTCGTTTTATTGCCTGAAGTGAACTTGGTGCCATTAAGTAGTAGAAGAAATTTACAATTATCTCTCTACTTATACAAATTAATTAATAATTGTATTGATGACCCATGTAGTCTTGAGCTTATACCTTTTCATATTCCACGAGTCTTCAAGAAATAAAATACCATTTCATTGTAAAACAGCTAGGACTAATTATGAATTGAAATCTCCAATAAGACAACTCTGTGTAGCGTATAACAATATATCATGTACTATTGACATTGACATATTTGGTGACTCCTTTTTTAAATTTAAGAGTACATTAATTAAATACTTTTCGGATTAAGTTACTTTTTACATTTCTTATATGTTTGTTTAATGTTTATTTACTGTGTTTACTGTCTCAATGCATTCGTTTTTGTGTTTGTATACCGTATAATCGTCCTGTAATTGGGATCCTGTATCCTGTTGGATCGATTTATTAATAAATAAATAAATAAATAAATAAATAAATATGCGATTTTTAGCATGTATCCAATACCTCTCTTAGCGAGAGGTAAAAATTGACTATTTATAATTAAGGGAAATTTTTAGCATATAAATTAGGTTGGTGATGTGACATTAATTTGTTTCAGACTCTCCGTTGCCTAGATATTTTGTATGAAGTCATACCAATCTCAAATAACAAAATGTCACCAAAAATCGTTTAAGCGCCGTGCTAGAATATGACATTCTAATTCCGAAATAGAGTAAAATTATCATCAGTTCCATCATCCATCAGCTGGTTATTGGTGTCAGTAAGAAAGTGATGGCAACATTTCATAATGATACACAACTTTATAAATTTCACTTGTAAAACAATCAAAACTAATTTAATTAAACAAAAATTCGTGTAAAAGTCTTTATATTAAGTGCGTCTAACACATGCTGCATATTCCATTTCACGAACCGGTAACTCGTTACGGAATCTCGGACCGGTTCTGACTTTAATTAAACCATGTGACCGACACATTACCATACCAGGAATCGTTCTCTTCGCTGTGTACTCGACGCCAGCTTTAGTGTATAAAGAGAGGAAAACATCCATAGCAATTACACATTGATTGCGATTTTATTAGGTATTAAGGGCGGAAATTTACAAGCTGATTCATTCACGTTGATTTTAGTTGCTGAAGAGGGCATTTTCTACTTTTAAAATGTTTTCCTCTCACACTAAATTGAGGGGTAACAGCTTTGGCAAATCAGGATTCGATGTTCGCTAAATATCCTGAACCGTACCGTAGAAATATTTTGGAGCACCATTGTACTGTTTGAGTGGGCATTTTGGTTAGAAATTTGAGATAGCTATTAACAGTTTAATTGAATTTATTCATTCCCTCATACCGTCATCAACGACAAAATGTGTTTATTACAAAGATGGTTACTCTTTCTCTTTTATTCCGATCTCAAGGCTCAAATTTAGGACCGCCACTGTTTCTAATATACAGGGTGTAAATGAAATAAGTACATTAAATTTAACCAGTAATATAACTCGTCGAGAGCAACAATATTTCTTAATAACTTTTTCTCGAAATCGCATATATTTTTAGCATTTTTACAACCCCGTAAATTGACGAGTCATTCCAAGTATTTTTCTAATAATGAATGCAGTAGCAATATCTCTGGAAAATTTTGTTTTAGCAATCGACAATCCTGTCAGTTGTTGCAATTAAATTTTGACATTAGTAATAAACTTGTTTATAAGATAAAATTCTGTCAAAATGCTTACGTTTACAAATAGCGAGTACACAGACATTGTAATTACTTACCTAAGGTTTATTTATTCGTATATTTACTACATTTTAATTTGTGGTTGATGTAAAGACAGTGTTATAGAGTTGCCAACGCATTTCGACGGAGCGTTTCCAAATCATACGTTCCTAATATTCGCACATTTGTTAATCTTGTACATCTTTTATCACAAACGGAGTGTCACATATGACAATTTTAAAAAAAACAACAGTTCTGTCCATACCATGTGCAAAAAGTTCAATGTTTTAAGCACATAACAGACTTCAATTTTGGGAATGGCTCATAATATTCATTAATGAGACTTACTTGGGAAGGTGTATTTATTATGCACAATAAACATCTCGACAGACGAAAATTCTGTAAAAATTTTCATTAAAAAATGTTTGAGCGGGAACAATAAATGGACGACTAATTATTGGTACTCATGTACCTCGTTTAAATGGACAAAAGTTTGTACTTACATTTTTTGAATAGCGTATTTAAACTATTATGATTTGACGACGATAAATAATCATCTCATAACCTAACTAATATGCTTTTGCTCTTCCTCGTTCTTCCTTGTCTTCCTCTTTTCAAAGGTGATTAAAAGCGTGGTTTAATACACTACTTTTTAATTTTGTTATCCAAAATTTAAATTTCTTTATTTTAAAAATTGTACTATTACGAATTAATTAATATTAAATGTTATTTCCATTGATTCGTTTATTAATTACTGTGACTGCAAGTGTAACCGATAACCGACAATTTTTGAGCTGTTTGTATCCCACTTGAATACGGCAGCAGCCATTTGTTCTCCATGGGCGGGTAACGAAATATGCAGCAAATCTTTAAAGAATTTTAACTCAAAATCTAAAAGACTTAGAAAAAAAAAGTTATTAAGAAATATTGTTGCTCTCGTCGAGTTACATTATTAGTTAAATTTAATGCACTTATTTCATTTACACCTTGAAAATAGATATAGATATTATTCGATTCGATAAACTTCTTTTGATAATTTTGAACTGCTAAAGGATCAAGAAAATAATATTTTATACATCATCGTGGGGTGTTATACCATATTGCACTCATTTTTGTTATGTAATAGCCTTGATAGTCCAATGAGTGCGGTAATAAAATTCTAGTGTGGTAATAATTTTTATTAAAACACTTAATGGGATAACAAAGCTATTACATAATTAAAATGAGTGCGATATCGGTATACGGTGATACACAAAATTTTGTACGATATTCGTACTATCGCCCTAATTCTGTAAGAAAGTTGTTAAGTTTTAGCAACGTTGTTAAAGATTGTAACCAATAAAAACAAATGTAAAGCCTGTCATTTTCATGTTTTAATACGTGTTTGCAATTATTACTGGTTATTGAATATAGCAATGTTGTTAAGAGTTAGCAACTTTCTTACAGAATTAGGGGGTATATATTTTCCTTAATCTAAGTGTCACGTGTCATCTGTCATTCTGACGTTCAATATAACATGACGTATCTCCAACAAGAAATAACTAATTATTCCTGTTTTTTCAATCAGCCTGTATTTAAACAAAATTAATATGAATATTAATAAAGGAAAAGGTTTTAGTTATCATTACTGTTTCGTCTAAGCGTTTATCAATTGAATAACTTTAAAACAAAATAGCGCATAGATTCCATTGAATTGAAATGCTTCAATTCGTTGATAGCTGAGCCCTGGGGAAAACATTACATACGCGAGTGTTCGCTAGGTGCATTATAATAATATTGGAATGTTATATTCAGCAATGAATAAAAATGTGTAACGATATATTTATTTCACTCGAACTTCAGTGAAAAAACGAGAAAGTTATAAAACATCAATTTCTATATCCCCACTTTCTTTAACATTAGAGATCATATAAAATATAACCCTCGCCGGTATATCAATATACAGTAATGAATTTCGTACTCAAATTGAATAAAAGATACGGAACTTTAGTATTTGGAAGTAATATCAAATGTCTACAGGTTTTACGATCACATGTTTTGAAAGGAAAAATTATGACTGGCTACTAGACGCCAAATTGTACGTTATACAATTTTGTAGAAATGTGAGACATAAAATTCATGGCCCTTAAATATAGAATATATTTTTGTGTAGCTTTTTATATAGATGAATAAACGTTGTTCTGCTCTTTATCGAATTTGGTCTTTCCATTTTGTACTATCGACTTGAGATAGTTTTATTTATATCAAATATCTTTTATTCTTGATGCAAAAGATTACATGGTGCAGATGTTAAGTTTTTGTTTTCAAAGCTAACTCTTTTAATTTAATGAATCTAAGAGCTAATAGTAGCTATATTATTCATCACGGGAAAAAATGAAAGCCTAACTTTTGTGCGTTAAATTAGGTTATTTAATAATGATAATCTTTATTGTATTACAATTGATTGTTATATGGAGGTGAGTCAATTTTCCTTACAATTTGTGTAACCTTGTCATTTATTCGTTGCGTTTGATGGAAATGAGATGATAAAAACACCACAATTATCCAAACCCCTGGTGGGAATCGAACCCACGAACCCCAGGGTTGAGCGGTAATCAACTACCCGAATCCGTACCACCACCGAGGCGGCTTATTGTTATATTTAGAAAAATATACAAACTACGTAAGTTGTTCGTCGTTTTAGAAAACGTTTAGGTTAGACAACTTGTTAGATTGTTAAATATCGCTAAGGGCCACTTTTACAATCATTAGATAAACCTCGGTATAACGCTATACCACGTATAAAATTGGAAATTGTATTTTACAAACCTCGGATAAACCTCAGATAGAATAAACACCAGTATTTCTAATCCCATGGAAGTCGGTCGTATAAACGTCGGATAACTTTATCCCTGGTTCTTATGGATACCACGTAAACACAAACGATGTTTTGTTATTCATACGTTTGACAGATGTCAATCAAGTATTTCAACATCACTGTCCGAATAAAAAATAACATTTTTCTATTTTGGTTCTTTAATATGTACTTTATGAAACCCATTGGGATGTCATAAAGTACTTCTTTATGACATCCAAATGAGTTTCATAAAGTACATATTAAACAACCGAAATTGAAATTCCTGGACATGAAATAACGTACATTTTTTGAAAAAATGACCAAAAGACATTTCAGCGCACTTGTCCCCTTAGAAAACTGGCGGCAAGCCGCTCGTTTCTAAGAATGACGCGTGCGCTAAAATCATGTCTTATGAAACTTGTATCTTAATGTACTATTATATCATCTAATATCGTGAAAAATGCAAATTAGAAGGCAGAAACAATATTGATGAAAAATAGTCTAACAAGAAGATAATTTTATTGTGCCAATACCAACTTAAAGTAATTTAACGTAATTCCTGGTATAACTATCTGACAGATAAAAATGCATTGTAAAAGATAATCTTATTTATTGAAAGTATAATTGCTAGCATAAAGTTATACCTCCGATAGCTATACCATAGTTTATCCATCAATGGGGTCATACCAAAAAGAAAAAATGTTGATTTTTCTTTCATAAATGAAAAATTTACCTTATATTATGCATATATACATCAAAAATATTTAATATTATTATACTTTTCATTCATGATTTTCTTTATAAAGATTCTGAGTTTGGTTTTGTGACGTCACAGTTTTGTACACAAATACACGATAGTGAGGCACACCCGTACTCGTGCTTTTACTGTACATGAACAGATCTGTCCCTTTTTTCTAACATAACCTTATATAACCAATATTTTGAAAGTAACGTCAACATCCTTGCAACAAGATATTTTTTTTAAAAAAGTAAGTATAAATAACGAAATATGCTAAATAAAAATATAAATAAATACAATTTATGTTTGATTTAGATATTGCAATGGTTGTACAATATTGTTCTGTGTCGTCCTACGAGAATAACTCGTTGAGAAGTAAAAATAAAAATTTTGTTTATATTCTTATGGCTCAAGATGTAAGGGAAAGATGGTATAAGGCAATAAATACTCCAGAAGTTTTTAAGATTACGTTTGGTTTCAAGCGTGGCTTCAGAAAACAATGACATAAACGTCAAAAGTAGTTCCATTTTTGCTCGGTAGATGTCACTACGGCCGCAAAACTGTTACGTCATTCGAAATTTTATATAAACTTTAAAAAATTATTACTGTAAAACTAGAAACTCATATGTCATAAAATATATATTTTCGTAAGTAGTTATAAATGTACTTTCAGGAAAAAAATAAATTGGAAAATGTGGTACGACCCCATTGTAAAAGTGGGCCTTAGTCAATGAACGTTTGACAATCTGCCTGCGTTCACCTGCGTTTTATTAAAACGAGTTTTCGGGTTTTCCAATCTGGCTACGACATATTCGTATTTGTTATTTTGTCGCCGGGAATAGAAAATCCATTTTTACCTCCCATTAGCCTTGGTAAGGGAGGTATAAGGATCGTGGTAAAAATCGCATATCGAGATTTTAAGGTCCATAGAATCCAATTTTACCATTTCCACGATGATGTCTGTGTGTATGCATGTGAGGATCCTCCGCTCTAACTCAAATACTATCATTCAAAAAATTTTGAAACCTTGTATTTCTGCCTTATTCTAATATGGAAAGAAACCATTAGATTTGGTGTAAATCAGATAGCCGGAAATGGCACTTTACTTGAAGCCTAAAATAGTTTTTCTTCGAAAAATACCTTTAAATGTTAGCTTTTAGAGATTTATGTTATAATAAAAATTAAAAATTATTAAATTTTCGTACATATTTTATGGATAAATTTATAAAATTATTTAAACAAACACAACTCCTTTTGATTAGACAGTTCAGATCTCAAATGTATGTAACTAACAGATAAATGTCACCGTCATAGAACTAATCATTTCAAATTAATAATAGTAAGGTAACGTTTAAAAAGACAATAGTAAATAGAATAATTTAATACAATTTCCAGCATAAATGTAAATACGTATTAAAATTAATATAAATTAAATGGCGGGAGGTATTGTGAATTAGTTCCTTGTGACAAAGTCTTTGCCAATTCAATGAATGTAAGACAATAGTAGTTTGCGAGATTTACACATTCACAACATATTTTTGTTATAAAAAAATTGAATTTTATTCAATTTTAATTCGAGAATCTTGAGTTCTATACGTGATTTTTTTTATAAATCAAGAATACACTGAAAAACTTTCGAAAGTGCTCCAAAAATTGTTGATGCAGCTTCTAGCTCTTCTAAACTAATTACTTACGAAATCTAGAATTGTACAATGCAGCCTATATTAGACAAATGAACTTTCAAAACATACTCACTAGAGATTGTAAATTTACCGATTTTTTCAATTACCGGTAATTCGGTAAAATATTTAATCGAAACCGGTTTACCGGTAATTTACCGTTTTTTAAATATTGTAGGACACAAGAGTTAATATTAAAAAATCTGATGTGGACACCACACGACTTCCTTATACGCAAGACCAATATGAAGATGAAGTATAGACCCAATTATAAAATTGTACGTGTTTGATGTAATTTGACATTAACATCTATTTTTTTGATTTTTTTGTCCTAATCCATAGCAAGCTTCTTAAAACTCTTAGTTGAAATGAAACCATTTTATTCAAGAAAATCTGTTAACAACTTTAGGTAATATATCACTTTCGGTTAGTCTGTTTTAACCAAAATCTACTATGTTATTCCAATTGACATAAAAGTCATATATCAAATTTGAAAATTTTTGGATTATATTTTAAAATAGTTTTTCATTAAAATCTATTATAGGCTTCAAATAAAGTACCATTTCTGGAAATTATGTAATGACCAAAAAGGGAGGTGTACACCTATAGATGTTATAGCAGTCCTAAACACAAAATTTCAACTTTCTACGGCTTATCGTTTTTGAGTTATGTGAGATACGTACGCACGTACGTACAGACGTCACGACGAAATTAGTCAAAATGTATTCAGGGATGGTCAAAATGGATATTTCCGTTGAAATCTGAAAACCGAAATTTTTCGCGATTACAATACTTTCTTTTCTTCGTACAAGGAAGTAAAAAGAAACATTTATATTATAAACTAATCAGCGAGCAATCGACCAACATATGCAGCGCTGACAAAAGCACTTAGACTACCTACGTCCTACGTTGTAAATAATAGCGCATCTATGAATCCCCGTCGCTATGATCTATTTGGTTTACCCCCCCCCCCACTCGCCGGTTGTTGCGTAACTAGCATTTTGTACTTGAAAACGCATAAATGCGTTATTTTGCTATTATGTAATTTATCGAATTACCGGTAAAAAATAGCGAATTACCGGTAACGAAAATATGGGACTTTTTGGCTATTTACCGGTTTACCGGTAAACCGGTTTCCGGTATTACAATCCATAATACTCACTAGGGTTTATTATCTGACATCTTGTCTCTCTAAGGGCCACTTTTACAATCATTAGATAAACCTCGTATAACGCTATACCAGGTATAAAATTGGAAATTGTATTTTACAAACCTCGGATACACCTGAAATAGAATAAACACCAGTATTTCTTATCCCATGGAAATCGGTCGTATAAACGTCAGATAACTGTATCCATGGTTCTTATGGTCACGTAAACATAAACGATGTGTTGTTATTCATACGTTTGACAGATGTCAATCAAGTATTTCATCATCACTCTCAGAATCAAAAACATCGTCTATATCATCTAACATTGTGAAAAATGCAAATTAGAAGGCAGAAATAATAATAATATTAAAGAAAAATAGTCTAACAAGAAGATAATTTTACTGTATCAATACCAACCTAAAGTGATTTAACGTAATTCCTGGTATAACTATCTAACAGATAAAAATGTATTGTAAAAGACAGTCTTGTTTATCGAAGGTATAGTTGCTAGGATAAATTTATACCTCCGATAGCTATACCATAGTTTATCCATCAATTGTAAAAGTGGACCTAAATGCAAAATGTTTTACTTCTGTCATGATTTTGATATAAAATATATCGACTTCTATTCTCGAAAGTGAAAAAAAAGGATTAGAGAAAAACAATTTTCTGAACAAAAATAAATTCTTATATTGCCTTTTCAATACTGTTTATGAACTGCTGATACCAAAGAATCCAATAGAACAACAAAAATATCAATCTGATTTAGTATTTTAGAATCCATTGTCGTTTTCCGAGTAGCAAACAAGAAGCGCGGACTTACGTAGGCGCTCTGTAAAGAATGCAGATTAAAAGTACATTTCAAAGAGTGAAGAAAAAGTTCTTTAATCAAAACCTCCGTCTCATTCTACGTAAATACAGTTATTCAAATGAAGTTTCAAAGTAATGGGAATATCGAAAACAAATTTAATTGATATCGCTCGCGTGCGACTGTTTCTTTCACAAAAGTTTTTTCTTAGAATTAAGTAAAGTTTGGGTATCAACTCATGTAATCTAAGTATTATTTGTAGCGTATCGGTGACAGCGAGGGTTTATTATCAGAGAAAATTAGGTTTGTTAAGGAAAAAAATATGACCATGTAAAGTATTATATCAACAAAACTTCAATTCGGTAAAGATTTTAGTGAACATCATAATAATATACAGGATGTTTCAAAAACCTACCGTTGTAGAGAACATCAAATCCGAGATCAAATCAATCACTTTTTGTTAATAAGCTACTCATGTCCGCAAAAGAGCCGTTTCAGCAGTAAAGTAAGATAAAGAGATTTAAAGAAAAATATTTTGAAAATTTTCTATTTTATTGGTAATTTATTTGAATTTATTATAGTTGTTCAAAATGGTCATTTGCGGGCAAAAAATTATTGGTGTCCTCCACAACTCTTAGAAATTTGTCGGTATGTTTTTGAATCTTTTTATATATTAATTAATTGTATATTAATGAGGTGTTGCACGTTTTTACCTTCCGTCACCTTTAGGTAAGGAAGGTATTGTCTTTGGTCAAAAAATTCGATGATGAGTTTTTAATCAATAAGCACGTTTTAAGGTCCCTAGAATACGAATTTACTATTTTTACGATGATGTCTGTATGTGTGTGTGTGTGTGTGTGTGTGTGTGTGTGTGTGTGGATGTGTGTGTGGATGTGTGTGTGTGTGGATGTGTGTGTGTGTGTGTGTAACAAAATTTTCGTCTGCGATAACTCTAATACTACAGTTTCAAAAATTATAATTTCTTCATATACTTCTTCGTTACATCCATATGAAGAGCTGATTAGATTTTGGTTACAATTGGTCAACCGGAAGTACCATCATTTGAAGATTTTAACAGTTTTTCTTGAAAAAACTATGTTAAATATCATTTTTTCACATTTAATGTTATTATAAATATTAAAGAATATTTTATTCTCTATACGATTTGACTGCATTTTATACTTAATATTAAATGGATAAAGAGTTAAAAAATGATAAAGAAATTAAATTTCATAAAGTAGCTATAGCTATGAAAACAGCTACTATTTTAAGAAAATTCTGATTGAAAGATGTCAGTGTCAAGTGAAATTGACATAGTGTGTGTCTTATAATTTTACTGGAAATATAGGATCTTTTGCTTTCTGTATGGAATTTGTATAAAATACATACAACTGCTTTAAGGTAATGTACAAGAAATAATAATAATAAATCTTTTATTTCTGCAGATACATTACACTGTATATAGAAAATGTCACAAAATAATAATTTAAGACATAAATTTTCTGTATGAAATTTGCATAAAATACATGCAGCTGCCGGAAGGTAATGTACAAGAAATAGAATATTTAGCAAGGAACTTTCCGTATGAAATTTGTACAAAATACATAGAACTGACGGAAGGTAATGTGCTGGTCACATCAGATTTTTTTTCTTTGCTTTAATCAAAAGAATAAGAAAAAATATTTAGCCCCTATTTTTATTGAGAAAATTGTCTTTGAAATTATAATGTTTGAATTTCCGCTTCCCCTTTCGCCTGATGACGTTCGAATAAACCTAACCAATGAGGGTGTGACTTACATTTGCCACCGACGGAATTTAAACGAGTGACAGTCATGAGAGCTGTCAACTACTACTGATTTTTGTATTTGGAAATAATCAAACATGGTTATAAAAAAGTGTTTTGTGCAGTGTGCCCAAATAGAACTGATAATAGGGAAACGTAAAACATAGTGCCTCAAAACGAAGAAAGGAGAATGAAATGGTTGTCGCAAGTAAAGATAAAAACATAAAATCAAAACTTCTTTGTTGTAAAGATCATTTTGATGTAAATATAAATATTTTTATAATTAAATAAGAACTATTGAATACATTTAATTTTTTAGCTGGAAAATGATGCACTCAGCCTACGGTTTCTTATACCGGATAATCTTTGCACAATTGGACCATAAGAGAGATTGATAAATCCAGGATAAAATATTATTAGACGGTATTGCTTAAGACCACTACTGACGATAATGTCAATCTCCAACTGAAGAGGATCTATTCCAAACAATGTGTCGCTGGAATATGTTTTATATATGTTTTAATAATATTGTATTCTGTATGTTCCTGACACGAAATAAATCCAAAAGTCAAATAGAAAATAAAGTGTGTGTGTCATAAAGTGTCAGGTGTCAACTAAAATGGAAAAAAGAGAGAACGGGGGAAAATTACTCATAAATAGACAAAGAAAACATGTTGGAGATAAATAAATGTAAAAATAATATATGGGATTAAATTTATAATGAATTTAATTTAATTAATGTTGACATTTGTCAAATTTATTTTACACAATAAAATTTACTTTTTCGAACATCGGTGGAGTAATTTATTATATAGATTTACTTAGCTAGTATTTTTATTCTTGTTTTGACGAAAATCTCTGGAATAAACTATTTTACTTCAGGAGTAAATTTTACTTTGCTAGTGCTTTACTTATCCATCTTTAATAATACTGGGCATGAAACTTTGAAATATAACGCTATAATATAATAATAACTAAGAACTACGCTAAAGAACCAAAAATCACGCTGCACTATAAGTCAGACCTTATGTCACACAGTTGTCATTAAAGCAATCATTGACGTTGATGTATGATACATTTGTTGTTTTTTTTTCATCATCTTTCCAGTTTTGTCATTGGCTAATGTATGTCTGATGCCACAGACAGTGTAATATGGCGCCAATTCAAAAAGTATATTTTTAAACTGCTACTGTGCTTAATATATACAGAAATTTGAACAGAAAATCATATTTAATCACACTGTAGAACGAACTTATTCGAATTTCAGAAGTAAAACAATATGTTAATTTTTTTGCAACACTTCATTGTAATTTTGTAATTATGAACCGAAGTCATGGATAATACGTGACAAGTCAGAGATACTACTTCTAGTGTGATAAGGCCTTAAGAGTGGCAGTTTTCTTTGCGATTTTGTTCATTATTTACAGATTTACAAATCTGTGACTTACAGATGTGAACAGAATCGACCCATTAAAAAGCTTAAATTTTCAAGCTGCACTCAGCTCTTTTATTTTAAAATGAAAAAGAGTGAACATTATTTTACTCATATCGGTGAACATCTTCGACATGAACGATAAAGAAATATAAAGAAATGTCCCCAATTCTAGATTTGATCTTTATTCCTACTCTATAAATTCTAGATCGTACTCTGTCACAGCTAATTGCGACGTGTGAAAGATTCATTGAATTCAAGGGGAACTCGTGGTTCAATTGATAAGAGCGTCCAACTAGATATTGGAAGGTTCTGGATTCGAGTCCCGGCGAGGTCCATGAATTTTTCCCAGACCATTCTTCGATATTTACTTTAGTATTTTACGCACAACTGTATTGTAATTGTTTGTTTACATTTTAGTTACCATGGCGGAAAATGAAAGATTACACCCTGCGGGCGGTAAAGTGTAAAGCAAAAGCCCGCTAGGCGGTAAAAAATATGACAAAAAAAAACAAATACCAGTAAATAATATTTTATTTGTGGATATTTGTAATACAGTTGGATATATTATTCAACGAAATTCCCTCCAAATGAATTGTCTCTGAAGATTTCTTTAACTGGAGATTCAACTGATTTCTGTCTTTTTCAGTTGCAGAAATGTCAGATGACAGAGCAGGTTTATCATGGTCTTTAGTACCAATAATCAGTCGAGCTGTTTATAATAACGACCAATATTCAAATTCTTCTTGATCATTAACATCTTCTTGATCATGGAACTCTTATATATTTTAGACTCAAAAGTAAGCACAATCTATAGAATAACAATAGCCGTGTTCCTTCGAGTTGCGATTATGATTTTGTGAATCCTGATTAATTTAATCGTGATCCTTTTGAAACAGGATTTAAAAATTATAGCAAGAAAACAACACAATCTAGTGTCAAATGTCAATGTCATATGCAGACTAATGCAAAGTATCCTACTTTATTTTATAAATAATCAACTGTCTAGTGTTATAGTCAGAATTAAAAATGGATTATATTGAAGTAAAAAATAATGTTCTTGGTAAGGAATATGAAGTATGTTTATTTCAAACAAATCTTTATGTGGTTCATTACACGCGTTTGTAGAGAAATCTTATTTCCCTTCATGCCACAAACCCCACATTCGTAAATTTCTACGCTCGAAATAGTATATTTTCAATTTCTTCTGAACTGAATCCATGTGAATCACTCAAAAAGGTTGATTCTGAAGGGAAGGGGGAAGGTTGTCTAGTGATCACAAAATGAGAAAGTGGGGATAACGAATAGGAAACGTAAAAACATTATTTTTCTTAATCTTGATAACTTTTATCATTTACATTACGAATCACGGCCCGAAGGAACACGGCTAATATATACGAGTAATATTGATATATCACCATACCTTTTCATTGAAATATGCGAGCAACACAGTTTCGTTCAAAATTGTCAATTTTTTTTCTGTCAACCAGGCTTGCAACAAATCGTATTCGTTTTGATATCGGTCCTTTGACTTACCAGGACATAAATCCGCCAAAGCTCATTAGCTTCTAGCAAATTTTTTTCAGAAATTTCAGTATCATATTCAGGTATTGAAGCTCCATGCTTGACATTTTTAATTATTTGTTTACACAAAACAAATGGTCACCAATACAACGCATCGCCTAAATGTTTCTTGGCATAGCCATCTAATATTTTTTTACATGCAATTAAAAATTACGTTTCATTTGGTTTCAGTTGTGCGTAAAACGTTGTACGTACCTCAGGCCGAAAGAGGTTTACGCCCTTGGACGAATAAAAGCCCTCCGCTTCGCGTCGTCCGCAGGCGTAAACCCTTTCTTTCGGCCCTCTATACGTAAATAACTATTACGGTAGCTACGTTACAGACTTCCCTGTTGCTAAACAGTTTCTAGCGTTTATTCTTATAGTTACATTCGTAAATGTGTTGCTCTTGCTTCCGTGCTTGTATTACACAGTTATTACTACTGTTTTTTCTTTTTAAATATTTTTTGATGTCCTACCTTATTACAGATGCATGGATTGAAAAACAAAACATCAGCTTACCTGCAAAAAAAAGAAACAACAATTAATAATGTTTACAAATATAATAATATTAGTCAGGGAAATAAAATTGACACACAATTTGTAATGAAAATGATGGAGATACTAATGTTATTAATTTCTTATTAAAATACAAATTTGTAGTCCTCTACTTTATGATATTAATAAATTCCTATAAACCATCAAGCCGTAAAGCTGTTATCATTGATTTTGCAAGATCCTAGTAAGGCTGCCAACATGAAAAACTGCAGTAAATCACTTTTAAAACGGGCAATTAATTTATTAACGATGCAGAACACCGCAGGAGCTGTCTTAACGTATTCATGGCAGTCTTAGATGCTACGGCGTGTCACATGCAGGACTCGTAATTCAAATTTCAGACGGCTACAGGAAAAATTACATCAGGGATATAAAATTGCAAATGAGCTGGGTGACGCACGCAAAAAGCGACAATTGTGAAGATTACAATGTTTTAAATGTTGGTTTTTACACATTCTTCATGGAAACTGGCCAGGAACTAATTTATTTTTAGCAATTTGAAATGTTTTTTAATGTTATGATGAATTTTTCGTGACTGCTGTGCTATGTTTTCCAAAGAACTCCACAATTTATTTGGCCATATGCTGCCTTTTATTCATTTTTGTTATAAAAGTGTCCTACTTTACTAACGAGATTTCAATAAATTAAGTCACCTTTTATAAGTAGGTATTGGACTAATGGCCGTTTGCAACGCTTCTATAACGTTAAGTGGAAGAAAGACTTGATCTTTTGCCGGGCCATGTGCAAGATTTTACCGCGGGGGCCTTTGAAAATGTAAGAGGGTAAATCAAATATAAACCGGCTTTTTTAAAAACTATTTATAGTCCAGTAAATGAAGGATTTTACACTACAAAAGGTCGGGTAGTTTTGAATTTTTGATATGTTATATAGGATGGTTGGTTAATGGCTAGTTTATGATGGATTTAATTTATAAATTTAGATTTACAAATTTAGATTTGAAATTTACGATTTATCTTGCTGGTTTATAGTGAATTTAATGATATGAAATATGCCCAATCAACTTATATTGGGTCACGTGGTTTGACACAAATGGGATGACAGTTATATGATATTTACCATTTTTATCATAATCAATCTGTATTGTTCTACAGATAATATTAATAATACATCCATATTTTCAGAATCCATTTGTCAAATCAAAATTAAAATGTTTCAACTGTCACTTAAAACTATCATTTTCCCCATCAAAAATCATTGTTTGAAATACTGTGAAATGATTGGACGCATTTAGAAATTTACATTTAGAATATAAAGTATGGCGATATTTTAAATGTAAATTCTAAATCATAAATTTCTTAAATTAATTATGATCCAGTAAATGCAGATATGTACAATTTATATTTATAAATTTAGATTTACTAATATCAAAAATCATTGTTTGAAATACTGTGAAATGATTGGACGCATTTACATTTAGAATATAAAATATAGTGATACTTTAAATGTAAATTCTAAATCATAAATTTCTTAAATTCATCATGAACCAGTAAAGGCAGATATGTAAAATTTATATTTATAAATTTAAATTCGTAAATCTAAATTTGTAAATTAAATCCATCATAAACCAACCATAATGAAAAATCTAAATTCCCACAAATCCACTTTCTCCGCAATCTTGTAAAAAACACCATAAATCGGCACTTTTTTTTAGTTTTTCGTCTATAACTTCTATTTGGTGAATTTTAGTGAAAAAAAGTTATTTGTTGACTTGTAGAGGATGAAATTTCCTAAAATTTTGGTACGAAAAGTTTTTTCCACGATTCATAGCAACGGAGCTATGAAACTCCCAAAAAGGCAACAATTGCGTACTTGAAAAAAAACACACTTTTTCTTTCTTTTGTAAAATTACCCCTACTATGTTGCATTGGTCGTCAAAAGAAATTGATAAATGGATTTTGTAGGTAATTGAATTCTCTACAAGACTGATTATAAGGACTTTTACGTTAAAATGAAGTGTTACCAAATTATTGCGATGTGAAGTGGAAAGAAACTCAAAATTTTGCTAAGTGCGCAATTGTTACCTTTTTTGGGAGCTTCATAGCACCGATGCTATGAATCGTGGAAAAAACCTTTCTTACCAAATATTTAGGAAATTTCATCCTCTATAAGTCGGCAAATAACTTTTTTTTCGCTAAAATTCACCAGATAGACGTTATAGACGAAAAACTGAAAAAAAGGCCGATTTATGGTGGTTTTTACAAGAAAGCGGTGGGAGGGGATTTGTGGAAATTTGGATTTCCCATTAACCAACCATCCTATACAACATATCAAAAATTCAGAACTACCCAATCTTTTGTAAGATTACCCCCTTTTTGATGTCTGTTCACTGGACTATGATTCGGTTATCATATTTCTAATTCATATATAGGATATTTTTCTATGTAGTTTCCCTGAACATGTAAATAATCTGTTATGACTAGCACAATACCTCTTGCCATTTTCATTTTGTTACATAAGATTTTATGAGGTCGCGTGCCTGAGTGTCTGGCCGCAAATCTGGGGAACAAATACGTTGTTTTTTGTCATAAATCCATGGCTGCTTAGACAAAAAGCTCATAAAAACTGTAACTTTGTAATTAATTTTTACATTTATATGAAGAGTTAAAATATTCGTTTCACATGATTTAGATGCTGCATTTAAAGCTCTATAACTTTTATTTGAAATATTTTTGCATAAAATAATTAGATAACGTTTGCGCAATAAAGAAAAAATGATTTCCCATGTTAAACTCCTATGTTTCACTTTTCGATTTACACCCTGTATATCTGTATATGTGAATATAATTTTTGTTGAATTATATAACCTTAAAATGAAAACTGAGTATTTCAAATCATTTTGAGTTTTGTAAACTGATAGTGTAGCATCGGAAAGGGGGAAGTGAGTTTACTCAGAACAACTCAAATCAGTTGTATCAGAAAGAACAACGATTTCCTGAGTTTATCTGAAGTGATCTGAGATGAGCTGAGATTTTGTCCAAAAAGAATACAGCTTATAAGTCGGTGTTGGATAAACATATTTACATATAAGGCTAAAGTTTTACGATATAGGTATTTAAATTTCTTTTCTATCCGTTCAGTCGATCAACTTTATCTTCTTTGCTAAAAATCATGGAATATGTCTTGAATTTTTATTGTACTTGTCCACCTTTTAACACAGCACGTTTTGGTGTATATGTTCATTTTCTTTAATTCGCTTATTTTTCCTATATTTTCAAATGAAATTATAAAATCTACAAACTTGACATGTCTTACTGGCCGCCATTAATTAAGTTCCCTATAATTCCGCTGATGTCGCATGCTATACTGCGGGTCCCAATAGCTGTAAGAAACGATATTTGGAATTAACTAAGTTTTATAATCTTTTATTGAGAGTTGGTAGCTTAGTGGTTAACTGTCAGAAATTATTTGAACTTGTAGAAATTACTTGAAGTCTGGAAGGGTAGAAATGGACCGTAATATCATACTGAAGTTACTTTGTTTAAATTTCTTTTTTTGTAATTCATATAATATTTTAATCTATATTCAATTTACAAATTCATATTTGAAGTATATTTAAAGCTCAAACCATGGTGTAGTATCTATAGGTGAGTGCATGACGTATCCCAATGCATTACGAAGAATGGCCAACTAACTGGGTATAGTTCATGCAGTGTGCCGCTAGGTGATCCGGTATTTACAAAAAAATATTTTAAATATTAAATTATTCATATATAACGCAAAATATTCTATATTTTCAATACATTACCTTTTATTTTTGTCAGTTCTATGTATGTATTTCGTACAAATTCCATACAGAAGGTTTCTATATTTCCAGTAAAATTATAAAACAAGTGCACTTGACACTGACATCTTTCAATCAGAATTTTCTGCTGCCGCAAAATCGATAAATTCATTGCATTTAGTATACATAGGGGTGCAACAAAAAATATTTATGGACACATTTTAACTGAAGGAATAAAAGTAATTTATTTGAAAATTATGTTTCTTTCTAAATAATGCCTTTCTGAAAGATTTATGTTCTTAACTTATGTTTTTGCAAAATTCAAAAACATAGACTTTACTATAAACCAAGGAATAATAATTTGATTTAAACGTCAACGCCACTGGTAAATATTAGCACAGAGGGCAGTGTAGTAGATAATTAGGTATCTGTAATTCTACGACATATGTCATTATTATTTATAGTGTGTTAGAAAGTAATGCCACTATTTACGTATATCGGTCACACCACATAAATCATAAATTAAATAGACATAGGTCAAATAATCTTTCTCTTTCTAATACAAAATGTTGCTAAGCTACTGCTGTAAAGTGGTGTGTATTATTTCTTCGAACAAATGACCTTGAATAGTCATCTTTCGTGAATAATAGTATACTTAGACATGTCAACGCATCTCGTGCTCTCACCTATAGATACTACACCGTGGCTCAAACTATTTAATTTATAGGAATGCAAATATCAGGTACAGACCATCGTATTAGGTACATGGCAGAAGAAAGTACCAGCTATTCAGATTTATAACAAGCAATTGTCTTATTCTATATAATAATGAATTCAAAATATCGTCACATACTATCTTACTATAGGTATAAATCGAAGTATAAATGTAATTTTATATCACTGCTACCTAATAATTTTGTTGTTCATTTCGGAATAATCCCTATTTCATCCGATTCCACGGCTTGCTCGATAATATAAGCTGTAAATCCTGCCCAGTATGTATTGTATGCAGATCTTCAGTTGTGGTGTATTGGAATGCATCCCAACAATCTATTACTCGCAGACTGGGAGGGTAGCCGGGTCACTGATAGACATTGTTTGCTGACCTCATACCCTCAGAGGTAAACTTGATGTGGATAGTTTCCTACCTAAGTAATTAGCTAGCCACGAGATATTTCAGCATGAAAGTAGAACCTCTGTGAACGGTACACCTTTAAACTTGATGGATTCCTGTTACAGAGGATGCTTTTAGGCAGATACAGAAGTTAACCGGTGCGTAAATTGATGAGGTAAGCATTAAAATATTTTATGTTTAAGTAACGTATATTTACATACACATCGCAGATTAGAAGAAACAATATTTAATATGCAATACATACCAATAGACCTTTTCAATTTAACGAGATAGAATATATGCGCATTGGGGATCTGCGCATAGTAAGAGCAACTGAGGTTCATGGCGTTTGTTTCTCAAAAATCTGATGTGGCCAACACCAAACCTCCCGCTGTTTAATTTTTATTAATTTATATATATATATATATATATATATATATATATATATATATATATATATATATATATATATATACATATATACTTACATATTTGGTTATTGCAGATCCATTCCATATAACTAGGGTTCTATTTACTATTTTCTTTTTAAAACGTTACTGTTATTAATTTGAAATGATTAGTTCTTTGACGGTGACATTTATCTGTCAGTTACATACATATCGAACAGTGTAACCAAGAAGATTTGCTTGTTTAACGCTTAGGCTTCGGGATTAAATTTATAGATAATTTTATGAATTTATCCATAAAATATATAGAAAAAGTATTAATGCAAATCTGTAGAAAATTTAATAATCTTTAATTTTTATAATAACATTAATCTGGAAAAAATAACATTTAAAGGTATTTTTCGAAGAAAAACTATAATGAGCTTCTAAAGTGCCATTTCCGATTATCCGATTTACACCAAAATCTAATGGGCTCTTCCCATTACAGAAAAAGTTCGAAATACAAGGTTTCAAAATTTTCAGAATGATACTATTCGAGTTGAGTAAAGGATCCCCACACACATACAAACATACCCACATACATACACACAGACATCATCGTGAAAATGTTAAAATTGGATTCTAGGGACCTAAACGTGGTCATTTAGCAAAATCTCGATATGCGATTTTTAGCACGATCCCTATACCTCCCTTACCAAAGATAGTGGGAGGTAAAAAAGTATTGGACAACGTTAGAAAACTAATTGAAAGAAGTTGCTAAAGCTTTTATTGAAGCTAAAATGTAATGCAAATTTTCACGGAACAGACAAGTATTTAAATAACTGCAAAATTTTTGACGTTTCGTTTGACAGCCCAACTGGTAGTTGTTGGTGCCATTTTACTTAGTATTTGCAGCGATAGAAAGAGATAGCCGTCAAATTGAAAAGGTCTATTATAAGCTCACTCGATCACCATTTGTGATACAGTATGTTTAAAATATTCCTAACTCGGAGTAGGCCAAGGCTATGAACAGTGAAACGTATGTTTAATCATTATTTAATTCAAAAGTAAAGTTGTCAAAAATGATTTTAAAATGCAATTTTAAGGAGAAAAGACAATAAAGAAGGACATTCGCAGTTTTCTAATTAGTTCCAATTTCTGAAATAAGATTGA
Organism: Harpalus rubripes; assembly: GCA_963082715.1. NCBI lineage: Eukaryota > Metazoa > Arthropoda > Insecta > Coleoptera > Carabidae > Harpalus > Harpalus rubripes. The sequence continues at coordinate 22,690,009 of OY720464.1, forward strand.
AGGTGAAAAGCTTTGATTTCTTTAGATAACATTTTTGACAATATCTCATGTCAAATTGACACTTAATTAAATATTTTTAAATTGACATACGTTTCTTTCTTCAAAGACTACTCCGAGTTAGGCATTTTCCAGAGTTGTTAGGACCTCTGGCACGGTTGACATATGTTGAGTAATCTTGACTACTCTGTTTAACTTTCCCTTGTTGTACTACTGATGATGAGAACTGAGTTCTCGAAATACGTATTTAGTTTTTATTAAAATTAATTTTAAGGTTAAGGGGTAATTATAATAGTTTTAGTTATATTTAACCTTAGCCTCCATCTATTATTAATTTTCAGTAGTATACAGTTCATTATTAATGTGTAATACGTTCTAAAGTATAAGTTCCAACATAATTCAGTATATAAGTTAATGAACAAATACATGTAGTGCTTTCATAGTGAACTAGATGTATATAACCACAGAGTTCCTTTGTTTGGATAATGTTTTATTGTGTATATCTTACAATTTACAAATATAAAAATTCTTGTAACTACTCTTGCTTGGCTACAAATTACAACTCCGGTTTGTTTCTCCGGAAGTTAACAGCAGAGCCAACTAGATATCAAGTTTTTCTGTGTTTCCAGTAATCGCAGAGTCGCGTGACAACGTTGGACAATTAGACCACAGTGGAATGAAAAATTGTGACTTGTTGGTGTTGGTTACGCCCATTCGTTCGCTTCTTTCGAACATTGACGTTGTGAGTAGAATGATGAGCATGTAGATATTCGAGATCAATAACTATGAGAGTGCGATGTGCGAGCAATTATAAAGGGTTAACAAGTAGAGATAATTACAAACTTTACAGGAATTTCATTGTTTTAATGACGAAGATAATAATTTCTTGATGATCCTGGAACGTTTCCCATGGAACAGACGCCTCTACATTTCATCTCATGTAATTTTATGTGTTATTTTTTATTCGTTTTGAATTGCAAGCGAAAACAATTTTAAACGAATCCCTACATTTGTCAGACAATGTGACAATCATCCCACTATCTACTTTTACTGTAACATATATACGACTAAAATACTAGAAGTTAGATAAATCTAGTACCTAACTCTTGCAGCAGAAATTGATGACTTTACTATCCACTTAAGGAAATACAGTTTATGCGTCAAAATAATGCGTAAAATGAAAAATTCCTGCGAAAGAATTAACTTGCATAAAATTAAAATAATTTATTGAAACGAATTCATAGTACAAGTTGAATTGTACCGCATAAAATTCCAAAAATAATTTAACAAGTTAGCTGTCTAAAATAACACCAGCTCATTCAAATGTATTTAGTTTGGTATCAGAATTAAAATCTACTCGTACAAACATAAGTTAAAAAAGGGTCAAAAACTCGTGTATAATTTGAAACAACATTATATTTTTATTATTCTGTGTACAAAGCAGATTGGCACACCCAGCAATGGGTAATATGCCGTGATGATATATTTATATTTAATTATTTATTTATATTTTGACTATACCTATGCGATAAACCGGAAGTGGTACTTAATTTGGAACTTTTAACAGATTTTCGAGGAAAAACATAATAAAATATAATCTAAAATTTGGTATTACAGATTTTTCTATTTATTGGAACAACAAATTAGATTTTGTTTACAAACGATCAACCGGAAGTAATACTTTACTTAAAATCATTGCTATTTCAAACATGGAATTGACGGTAGGTCATGTGTTGTCTACATCAGATTTTTTTATTGGCAGACTGATTCTGATTCTATTTATGGACATGGAATATATAACATATCTCACAGATATTCTATGTCCACAACTTTTTGTAAAACATGTTTCTGCTAAATATGAAGTAGATCAGTAACAAAGTAAACAAAACAGAATATTACATTCAGCTATTTTGGAAAAAAAACATTGTTAAAAATAAAAAATCTGATGTGGCCAGCACATTACCTTCCGTCAGTTCTATATATTTTGTATAAATTTCATACAGAAAGTTCCTTGCTAAAGATTATATTTCTTGTACTTTACCTTCCGGCAGTTGCATGTATTTTATGCAAATTCCATACAGAAAATTTATAGCAAAAGATCCTATATTTCCAGTAAAATTATACGACAGACACACTATGTCAATTCACTTGACACTGACATCTTTCAATCAGAATTTTCTTAATATAGTAGCTGTTTCCATAGCTATGGCTACTTTATGATATTTAATTTCTTTATAATTTTTTAACTCTATATCCATTTAATATTAAGTATAAAATGTAGTCAAATCGTATAGAGAATAAAATATTCTTTAATATTTATAATAACATTAAACGTGAAAAAATGATATTTAACATAGTTTTTTCAAGAAAAACTGTTAAAATCTTCAAATGAAGGTACTTCCGGTTGTCCAATTCTAACCAAAATCTAATCAGCTCTTCACATGGATGTAACGAAAAGAAATACGAAAGAATTATAATTTTTAGAATTGTAGTATGGAAGTTATCGCAGACGAAAATTTTGTTACATACACACACACGGACACACATACATACACACACACGCACACACACACATACAGACATCATCGTAAAAATAGTAAAATCGTATTGTAGGGACCCTAAAACGTGCTTATTCATCAAAAACTCATCACCGAATTTTTTGACCAAAGACAATACCTTCCTTACCTAAAGGTGACGGAAGGTAAAAAGGCTCCCCTGTAAAATGTGTATTTTGTTCTGCTCTAAGAGCAAGACGTGTATTTTAAATATTATGTACTGAGGCTGTGTCCGATGTTGCATTTTTATCACTCTAATATCTAAATCCTAAATTTATATGCCCCAAATGACGTCATTATTTAGGATTTTAGGAATTAGATTTTAGGTTTTGTTGGAGCACAATATGCCTTGAAGTTGACGCGCATATAATAAAGCAGCAGAAAACAGACTAGTAATTATAAGCAAACCGAAAACAAAGTGACCTCTTCGGCAGGTGGACAGGAAGTTGGTTAATAACATCCAAGGTTATGCCTTAAAATTGTAAAGAAAAAAACAGGTAATTGCCTTGTCTAATAAAGAAAAGAAAAGGAACCTGGGATCCTTGCTACTTGATGGGAATAGGCGTCTTTTTTATGAAAAAAATAATCTCCTAACAAAGCTTTTTGAAAATAGAAAGACACCTTTATAGCCGTAAAGGTAACCAGAACTGAAAATAAGCTGTTACTATTATGTATTTACTCTGTTTGTGGACCGCTCAATGGCCAACATAACACATCCGCACATACGGGCCTTAAAACTCGTTTAAAGTCACTAGCAGGTCAATAAATGCGCCATTGGGGAGCCGTAAACATGTTGCAAAGCATTCGCGAAAATTATATATTGTAAAACATCGGTGGGCTGGAGCGCGACATTGTTGTTTATGTATGAGAGAGGACAAAAACCTACGCTTCCGTCGTTGCCACAGTCGATTTTTTGTCGGATCAAACTTTGGAGAGAATAAGTATTAAAATATTATGCAACGGAGCTTTCACTTTTTGCTTTGGATTCCTCCAGGAGCAGAAATAGTCGATGCTAAGCTTGCGTCTTTATTTAAAGATTCATGGATTCATATCCCATACTTAAAAACTGTTACTGACTTCTACAATAAGTCAGTATGTATTTGAAAGCAGAACCATTTATATATTTTATAATGAAACCGGTTGTGATTCTGACTGATGACAAACTTGAAACTTATTTCTCTGTTTCGGAATTAGAATGTCATTCTAGCACGCATAGGATGATGGGCTTCATTCTTAAATGATTTTTGGTGACATTTTATTATTTGGGATTGGTATGATAGCATTAAATACACAAAACATCTAGGTGATAGACAAAATAAAAAACACATCACTGTCAGCTATCTAACTAATCTACTAAAAATGTCTCTTAATGGAAACAGACAAATATTTTTATACAGAAATAATGTAAATGGAAGCCGAAACAGAGAAAATATGAGGTAGCTCCAAAATGTTTCCGGAATTGGTCATTAAAATTTTATTAAATATACAGTACACCCCTCCTGCATTTACAAACTTATTCCACCTTTCGTACAACAGTTCAAAACCATTTTATGAAAGTGCCTCGTCGTGTTTTCCAACACCTTTGCTGGTAAAAACCGGCTGGTGTAAGGTTGGGAGAATATGAGGGGTGTTCCAGCAATGTACGTTGCAGCGCGCTGTAACGAATAATTTGATACAGAAAATGTCTATTTTGAATATACCGCGGTATGTAAGTGATCTACAGCGGGTACTACAAAGGTTATACGACGCTTACTTAAAATGCAGCTATTTTGTGAACTGTCATTAGAGTCATTATTGTCAACTGCAAATCTTACGATAATGGAAAATATGCAGTTATCTTATCAAACGTTGGTTTATATTATATATTTATTATAATACTTTCTTAAAAGAGTGTAAAACAAATCAAATTATACTTTATACACCTTTCTTTCTTAGAAAATCAAAGAAAAGCAAACATAATACAACAAATGACCAATATGCATTATATGTACCTATATAAGTGAAATGGAGAAGGATTATTATGGAACAATTAATCCGAATATATATGAAAATTATTTAACAAACAAGTGGAAAGATTTATCCGCAAAGTTAAATTCTTATGGAAATGGGAGCGCAATTGATCCTATTTGTAGTATATCTAAATTTTGTGGAAAGACTTATTATAAAGCTGTTTATTTTAAATGGGCCACCATTGCTATCTCGAGAACTATAAGAGATACAAAGACGGTTAAATGGGCACACAATTTCTATTTCACAAGATAAATTTAAAGAAAAGAAAAAAAAATTTTGGACCAGTTCTCAAAATACGGGACCTGACATAAATTTTAAATGACGTTATATATTTTTTATTTGCTCATTCGTTTGAGAATTTAATTCTGAATTCAGTGATATAATATTTTCATTCCCTTACATAATGATTTTTTTTGATGCATGTAAAGTTTCATATTAATTTGATTAAAATATGGATATAATAAGAGTGTCATGAATGGAAAAAACGAATACGTGTTAATTTTTTTAACGTCCGACTGGTATGTTTTTATTATCATAACAACCCTGCTTTCAGCGTTGTTATATGCCAAATAACACCCTAGAGCATGTTATGAGTTGTTGCTATGGTAATGTTGTCAATAAATTGATATTTATACTGGAATAAAGCCTAAAAAACAAGCAAAAACATTCATAGCCTACCTTCTCCGCAAATTTTATTAAAACTTTCTGATCCGTAATCCGTAGAATATAAAAAATATAGTCGGACTTGAAACGTTTAACGAGCCACGGGAGTTAAAAAGACAATAATGCCTTCGCTCAACGCCAGAGGCCCTCGAAAAGTACACTGTTGACCTCAGGTGTTATTGTCCTTATAACACCCTTGATTCGGTAATTACTATAACATAGAATTAGATTGTCATCAAAGAAATACATAAATATTTTAATTAAGCTGACATTTATGCTCACTTACAAGAATAAAATATTCATTTCTTTAAGTCAGAGCACTCTAATTCTATGTAATAAAAATAACATGTAGTCATTTTTTTCCATTCGTGGCACTCTTATTATAGCCATATTTTAATCAAATTAGTATAAAACTTTACATGCATTTTTCTCAAAAAAATCGTCATGTAAGGGTATAAAAATGTGATATCACTGAATTTTGAAATAAATCCTCTAACAAATTAGCAAATTATTTGTTCTCATTTAAAATTAAAAAGTTATGTCCCGTATTTTGAGAACCACTGGCCCAAAAAAATAATTTTGTTTTTATTTAAATTTGTCTTGTGAAATAGAAATTATTTGCCCATTTAACAATCTTTGTAGCTCTTATAATTCTCGAGAAAGCAATGGTGGCCCATTTAAAATGAACAGCCTGTATAACACACATTTTAATTATTATAAAATTACCGTCGACAGTCTTACTCTATTAATAAAAAAACAAGTAATGGTACATTATTATTTATCTTGTCAACATTTTTATTAATTTTTTAAATAATCCGTCGAGAGAAATAGCTTACGTAAATTCTACAGCGCCTATGTAAAGTTACAGTGCTTACATCTATGTTCATAATAGTATTTTCACTATATTTTAGTTACCATGGTCTCACACAAGTCTAAAAGCGCTTACATCGCTTAGGCCCGGGCCACACTATGCGTTTTGGCGGGACCGGTAAAACCGCATCCGGTTAAACGGGATGGATCGAACAGCGTCCACATATATCCCGCTAAACAGGACGGCAACAATGACAACCCGATTCGGACACAGTCGGACCAATGTCTGATCGGTGCAGAGTCCAAATAGTATACGTTGTCTATTAAAAAACAAAACCAGACCTTTGTGAACGCTCGCATTATCTCCAATGTGCTGTAGTTGTCATGCCGCAAATTGACTGTCCGGTCAAACCGCAACATGCTACGGTAGTATCCGGCAACCGGACCGCAACCGCATCGGTGTGTACGCATTCATTTAAAACAATAAGTTGTTGTTTTCCCGTTCAACCGGTCCCGTTAAACCGGTCCCGCTAAAACGCATAGTGTGGCCCGGGCCTTTACATTTCTTTTTAGAATCGAGCCATGATAATAAAAAAAAAACCTTCTAATCACCCGCTCGTACACCGCCTCATTTTCGTATAGGGCGCGAGCAGACACGTGACTCGAGCGACCTTGACGTGCTTGGAATCAGCTGATTTGTGCGCGCATGTCATTTTGACAAGAACAATGTCACGTTGACAGCACCAATGTTTTGACTTATTTTGATTTTGAACTGCTTTAACGTTATTATTTTACAATTTTTGGGCAGTAAAACACATAAAATTTAAAATAATAACATTTTAGCAGTTAAAAATCAAAATAAATCAAAACATTGGTCTTGTCAAGGTGACATTGTTCTTGTCAAAATGACATGCGCACACAAATCAGCTGATTCCAAGCACGTCAAAGTCGCTCAAGTCACGTGTCTGCTCGCGCCCTATACTTTTTTAGCATCTGAAAAATCTATGATTTTAAGTCGTGAAAATAAGTGGGTTACTCAAAACCAAAACAACAGACATTTACATTCAAGAATGATGACTTTATTAATTGTTCACTTTAGTGATAATTGCATATGGTACAATTTAAGGACACTGGTACCCGTCGGTCAAAAAATAAATATCTACATTTGAAATATTATTATGCTGTGCTATTGATGATGATAAGCTACAACATGATAATGTGCTTTATTTGGATATATTAGTGGTATTATAAAATCAAATAAATCAAACCACAAACCAATGAGTCTAAATGTTTCAGAATTTATTATGAATTCGAGGATCTGTAACATTTGCATGGCAACATATAAGAAAAATATTTTTTCATTTTCATACATCAAAATACATGTGAATTATAAATGTCAAAATTAATTCCACCGTTGACCCTTGTCGCAAAATGTTAATTCCACAATCGGATCTCCCTGACAAGGAATCAGCTTATGATGATTGTTTTCGAAAGTCATTTTTATCGTCAAAAAATTAAAAATAAAAATAATTACTGCTTTGTCACATTTGATTAAAAGCTTTTGTAGCACGGGGACCAAAAATTCAAGCTTATTAACAATGCAAACAAATGTACAACGGCGAACACTTCACGCACTCATGAAGTATAAATATTTACAACATGCTCACCGAATTAAAAACGAAATGTGACAAACAGTGAGTTTGGAAAACTGGGTTTAGGATAAATAGATTAAGGAAAACTGTGTAACATGTGCAAACGTGAGAGATATCAGTGAAAAAAATCAGTTTTAAAATGTTTTCACATTATTATTTTTCAAATACTACATTCCAGGAATTTACATTTCGCGCGAAAGTGACTACAACTTTGAAAGCCCTGAACCCTTTCGCTATTGCGGGGACTTATTTGTCCTAGAGACTACTGTTGGTATATTATATCAAACTGCGGGAAAATTGCTTGCGTTAAGCTCGGATAACGCTATCCTAGCAAAAGTATAGCGCTGTTAATGCTAGATGTATACTGAACGATATTACATGACTATTAACTAGATGTTGTACTTTAACAGAGACAGAGAATATATTTAGTTTTATTTTGACAATTTGTTATGGCATGACTAGCGAATGAAAATTGACGTTTAAATTATTTTATAGATGTGGTTTCTTTTGAAACCCTAGAGAAGAATAGAATTGTACGAAACATTCAGGTATGAAATTTTTGCATGAACCCATTTAAATACTGGACTAGGAAAGCATAGAAATACATTACTATATCTGGCTGAAAATAGATGGCCGACTAGGGTAATTGAATATACAAATTTGAAACATTTATCGTTTATATTCATTATAACAAAATATTTTGATTTTTAAACTATTTAGTTTGGCAATTCTATGAAATAGAATTTCCTCTAACAGTAATTCCGACTCGAGGGTTACTTACACCAGAGACGAACGAACTAGAATTTGCGGTATTAAATTTTTTAAATACATCCCTGAATCCTGTTGCTAAGGTCATTTTAAATGCCTCCTGGTATTGAGTACAAATCTAATCTTCTGTAACGGAATACATAAGGGTCAGTTTCCTTTCAAATCAAATATAGGGAAATGTTTTCAAAAGAAACCACATCTATTAAATAATCTAAACGTCAACTTTCATTCGATAGTCATACTATACTGTATTCTATACAAACATTACGTATTGTATAAAAGGAGCCAACGTACAGAGAAAGAGAGAGAGAGAGAGAGAGAGAGAGAGAGAGGAATTGACGCATACCTTAGAAAATGAAAGTGGTGGGGTTAAGTTGGGCAACGTCAAATAAGAACATTATTGCGATCTGTTGTTTTGTTTTGCTGTTCTGTCACGGTTGGTAAATGTAAGTCAAATTCTTAATAAAAATACGATACCTACTATTTTTATATCACTCTAAATAGGAGTTAGTTACAAAATGACTAATTTTGATTGAATGTGATATAGAAATAATTTTAATGTAACATGCTGATAATTCAGGTTACGTTCTGTCAATCACCCTATGCCCAAACTAGCGTTGTCCTTTTCTAAGGTGTGCGTCAATATTTATACAGCATAAACGTTTCGTGCTTTTATATAATACGTTAAGTAACCTCGAATTCAAAACGTAAACACAACAAAATAAAATCAAAATTCCCTTCCATTTCTTTAGATATCTTAGCGAAATATATCTCGCTAGTTATTTTTTCTAACGCAAGATTCTAGCAAATCGTTCAATTACATTGCTAGTGTAGCGCTGGCTAGCGCTAGCCTAGCTGAACTCGAGCATTGTACATTGAAGTAATAGAGATTTGCCCCGGTTCTATAAGAATGTTGCTAGTCTTAGCAACATTGCTAAAAAAATTAGCCAATAGAAATAAATGTAAAACCTGTCATTTTCATATTTTCTTCAGTGTTTGCAATTATTAGTATTATTGGTTATTTGGTTATAGTAATGTTGCTAAGAGTTAGTAACTTTGTTACAGAATTGGGGTGATGTATAAATTAATATTCAGGGTGAAAGGGTTAAGGTGACGCCTAGTAAGCCAGTGCGTTACAATTAGGCAAAGGTCAACTGGGAGATTCTCAATGTGCACTGGCCACCAGGAACTTAATTTTCTTTGCGTACGATTTCACGGATTTGTTGTTGCAATATGAAACATTAACATAACTTAATCTAACGTAAAATTTAACGAAAATAAATGTAATTATAAGTAAAATTTTTCAAATGTTATGTTTAATCTATTAATGACGTAAGTTTTTTTTTGTTAAAATTAAATTTTATCTGGTTTAAATCATTCATTTAACTTATTTCCCAAAGACATTTAAATTTACTGGATAGTAGTAGTATGCTGTATGGATTGGGAACATGAACTTTGAGGGGGAAGAAAAAAGTATTTGGAAAGTTTGGAGATGGGGTTGTGGTAACAACACTTGGAGAAGAACGGATGAAGACGGAGAGAGAAGAATTTTGGGAGAACTGGATTGGATACATTTTAAGGATGAATTTTATTCAGAAAATTATAATTGAAGGGAAAATACATGGACGAAGAGGAAGAAGAAAATTTAGAATGTTAACAGATATAAAAGGAGGGGATTACGAGGGATGAAAAGCGAGGCGTAGGACAAACTGATGTGGAGGCAGCATTTCCGCTGAGACCTATTCAAAGGCAGAATGGAAAAAAAGTAAAATTAATAATGAAAACAATAAAAATAGTTATTTATGTATCGAGGCACTAAAGTTTATTTGCCGAGGAATGTAAACCATATGAGTGACAAAAAGGAATTTCAATGCCGAGGTGCATATTAAAAAATTATGATACTCAACGTTGCTAATCTTGGACATTCAAGTTATTGTAAAGAATACCCAAAATTATGTGTTTTATTTCAAAGTTCTGCATCGGTACTATTTAGTTTGTTCTTCTTGCACATATTTTTTTGCCATTTTACGTACAAATTTACACACCTACCCAAATTATCTTACATGTACAACAATTATCATAAGCTTGCTAACACCGCATTTGCATGAAATGAATTACCTACTTTAGTGCCGATTTCTGAAATTTAATGACTATTTTTATGCACTTTATTGACGATTTCAAATAAAAATTATGAGTAATGTACGAGTATATTTCATCTATTTTTTGTTGCCTATGTGCCCGGCGCCCAGTTGACCGTCGTCTATTCTCTGTCGCCTAATTGACGATATGTATTAATAATTGATAAGAACTTGTGCTTACTACTTAGTTGAACCTTTATTCATAATCTACAACCAATCACTTAAACAAGGTATTTTCCCCATTGAATGGAAATCATCGTATGTTACACCTATATATAAATCCGGAAGTGCAAACAATACAATCAACTATAGACCAGTTTCTATAACATCTACATTCGGTAAAATCTTTGAGGCTATTATTACTGACAAATTTAAACAATCTTTTGAAAATTACATAATTCCGGAACAAGATGGATTCTATGAAAAAAAAATCTGTATTAACAAATTTAATTCCCTTTACATAATATCTAACTAAGAACTTAGATAATAGAATTCAAGTTGATGTCATATATACAGATCTCAGTAAAGCTTTCGATCGTATCAGTCATGATATTTTGTTTTTTAAATTACTCAAATTTAGGTATATACGGATCTCTTTTAAGGTGGCTGGAATCATACGTTAGAAACAGATCGCAACTGATAGTTTGTAATGGTTTTAAATCTCGACCAATTAATGTAACATCTGGAGTACCACAAGGCTCTCAGTTAGGTCCAATATTATTTAATCTATACATAAACGACGTCTTAAATTGTTTCAAAAATAGCCATTACTTACTATTTGCTGAAGATTTGAAACTTTATAAACAAATAAAAACTGATAACGATTGCAGTCTCTTACAAGATGATTTAGTTAATTTACAAAGATGATGTGAATTGAATAACATGATGTTGAATATAACAAAATGTTACATTGTCAATTTTTCAAGAAATACAACAATACATCATTTTAATTGGAGAACAGAAAAACTATTAATGACAACATACTTTTGTATAAAACAATAGCATGATTGATAATCAACTTATTGTTCATTTTTTCAATTTGTATGTTTCAGCAAAGAATTGAATCAACTGCGTAACTTACTGATTGGTGAATTTCGTGAATATCGCAAATTTACATTTCTATTGCGTCATTAATTATGTCTTTATATAATTTTTTATAACTTTTTTATGTATACGTGGAACTGTCTATGGTCTTCGTCAGTATTGTTCCCTCAAAATTAAATAAATAAATAAATAAGCACCCTGTATTGTTAATTATTATTAAAATTTGCGAATAGAAGTAGATTGGTACACCCAGATATGGGTGATAAGCCGTTATGTTATATTTATTTGTACATAAATTTACAGTATTCACTAGAACAGAGATATCAACGTGAAAATATTAAAATCTGAATGTAAGGGTCCCAAAACGTATTCTTTGAATGACCTTTGTACCTCCCTTTGCTGTGATAAGCGGGCTGTATAAACAAAGAGTTTTATTAGTTATAGGGACAAAACAAACATAATCACGTATGTGTGATAACTGTAAAATAAAAAAAATGAGTATCGGTTGTGCGGGTCGAAGTGCTGGCATTACGGAGCCTCTGCAAACAAGGCACACTTTGATTTATTCTCGTATTATCTTATATTCACGGGAAACATGGGCCACCGCGAAGGTAAACATAAAGCGGAATCAATAAAGCTTCACAATGTACCGCGTGGAAATAAAAAATAATAAAAAACACAAATGGAAAAGGACAACAAAAAGCAACCGAGGACGAACTCATTGTTCCCATACAAAAAGCGACAAAAAATGGAATATTTCTAGTGCGTGTGATTCAGCAGACGAAGATAAATATGACGATTTCAAACAATAATGGGAAAAAATATCGGATTGATTTAACGCAATTGCTGTCCGCTGGCAGTTGACGCCTTTGATTTTGGTTTCAGCAGCGCGTCGAACGAAAATAAACACCGCGTTGATAAGTAGCTACACTTGCAAATTTATTTCCCTATCCCAAAACAAATTTCCATTGCCTCACTGGAATATGTAAACATAAACAGCAAAATATATCACAAATATTTGCTTTTCCATCACACATCTCAACTTTTATCGTGCGCTTTCCACCCAAATTAGGATTGGCACTTTTCCAAAAACAAATTCAGATATGTGATACACATTTACCCATCAAATATTACTTGTCAAATTTACTGCTTTTTCCTGTTTCCTACCAAATAAATAAATACTATTTTTCTATTTTGGTTCTTTAATATGTACTTTATGAAACCCATTTGGATGTCATAAAGTACTTCTTTATGACATCCAAATGAGTTTCGTAAAGTACATATTAAAAAACCGAAATTGATATTCCTGGACATGAAATAACGTACATTTTTTTTAAAAATGACCAAAATAGAAAAAAATAGTATAAAATACACGTTTCATAAGACATTTCAGCGCACTTGTGCCCTTAGAAAACTCGCGGCAAGCCGCTCGTTTCTAAGAATGACGCGTGCGCTAAAACCATGTCTTATGAAACTTGTATCTTAATGTACTATTTTATATTTTACAGTTATTACGAAACCATATTGCGTATCGAAAGAGCGTTCATTTCAATACGCAATTTTGGTTGGTAATTGATGACATTTACTTATGTTAACAAATCAAAATTGTAATGAACTTTCAAATAATTGAATAAATGTCAATCCAATGTTACCAACTACAACATTACACATACAAATGGATCACGGGCTTACACGTGACCCTTAGCCTGTAGTTCGTTCGTGGTCTGTATCCAATTCATGTTTGGGGTGAGACTGTCACTTTGCGCTGGCGGCAATTTGAATCAGGGACCTGAACCAAAATGTATTCATGGGGTCTCGTGGCCGCATGCCTAACAGGCCTATTCTACTAAAAAAATATGTATCGTTACGAGTCGTTACCAGGCGACATGTAGTTATAATAACGATTTTTGCCAAAACCCTATTCTACTAATATATTTATCGTTATGTATCGTTACTTATCGTTATTTTATGTCGTTTATGAACGACAAGTTCACATGCCTCGTTGAAGTCGTAAAGTTAGATATATTTTGAAAACAAAAATAAAAATGGCTGAAGAAGATATTTTATTAATTATAGCTGAGCAAGATATTATTATTATTATTATTATTATTATTATTATTATATTATTACATTTTTTAATATGACATTTTATATAATCGTCCTTTTACTGTTCCGGAGGAAAATTTTAGATTTTTTTTTTTTTTTTTTGATGAGTAAAGAAGCATTTAGAGATTTATTTACGCAAATATCACCATATATGAGGAACTCGTTGAAGTGATGGTTTGCCAAAAATTTCTAGATTATTTATAAATTATTATTTGTGCATATTACATTACATATGAATGCACATCAATATTTTGTTTTCAATTCAGATGATGGCAGCTTTGCATTATTTTGCTCATGGAAGCTATTAGAAATCAGTAGCAAGGAGGATATCAGTAGAAAAGGATTCATATGTGGTATTAAGTCAATCATTAATAATCATATCATTAATAGAAATCTGCAATATTATTGTTGATCATGTTATAGACATATACCTATATCAAATTTCATACGGCGTAAGTAGATATGGAGCGTGTAAACTGTAAAACGAGGGTGAGAATAATAATTTTATGTACGATGAAAATTTCAAATTTGATCAATGTCAAATTTGAATTGAAAAACAAATATAAATTTATTCTGTCAAAATCAACATGAAGTTAGATATTATCGTTAAACTCATCATAACGATAACTCGATAACGATATGATTAGTAGAATACCTTTTTGGCATTTGTCGTTATTAAAGTCGTTCAACCAAATGCTTAGCGACAGTCGTATGGTAACGATATCGTTATACATATTTTTAGTAGAATAGGCCTGTAAGTGTCTGGTCGCAAATCTGGGAAACCGAGTTCGATCCCGATCGACGTCAAATATTTCGAAGTTTAAATAACACAAAATTGACCTCTCTGGTGCACTCTCCACGCCAGCAATGAGTGTCTGTGAGGTGACGCCCGAATTCTGTGTACAAAGCAGATTGGAACACCCAGCAATGGGTAATATGTACGGTGACCACACGACCTTTATTTTAAAGCATTGTCCTTTAGATTTATTTACTTCGTAAAAACTCAATTTTGTCCTTTATTTCTATATATCGTCCTTTAAAGTATAAATAATTTATTTTATTTTTCTTAACTTTTATCAAAGATATTTAAAAAAATATTAGCTCAGAGCATAGGTATATTAGTTAAAAGTTTGACTATGTACTCCGATAGATGGCAACGAAATGTAATAGAATTGCTCTACGCTGCCACTTACAAAGCTTTGCACTAACGCTCCCATTTTTGACAAATGTAGAATGCGAACGCAGTGTTTGTTTATATTCATCGTCTAGCTTCCACATTTTAGATATGTTACCTGCAAATTTGAGATTCTTAGATTTTAGGGGGGGGGGGCAGGCTTGAAGTTAAAGATTTGTCCTTTTTTCAAAAAAGAAAATATGGTCTCTCGCGAGATTTATCGCTTCTCGCAGTTGTTATATCGATCTCGCCTCGAATTTTAAACTGGAATCTCGCTCTCGTTCTCGTCTCGCATAATGCAACAAGACGAGACGAGATGCGATAGCACTCTCGCCTCGTCGTGCATCACTATAACTTCTTGGATGCTATACATCCCACAACACAACTAACTCCACCTACACGGGGCATGGTTTACTTAAAAAGTTAATCTGACAAAACACAAATACTATAATACAACACAAAAACATAAATAAATACAAAGCAGCAATAAAAATTAAAAGAACAACAAAACACACAAAAAGAGTAAAAAAAAGTAACAACAAAAAAAACACAACAAAACTTTAAGTGAATACAATAAAAACAAACTTTTTAAACATCAGTTTGATGATTACACCCACAGAATACTAACATTCAAATTGCCGCCAAACCAAAGTGACAGTCTCACCCCAAACATGGATTGGCTACAGACTAAGCATCACGTGTGAGCCCGTGCCCCATACAACGGATTAATACAGCAGCTTTTTTAAATGTTTTAGTATACAGGATGTAACAGAAATAAACACATTAAATTTAACCAGTGACACAACTCATAGGGAGCAACAATATTTCTTAGTAACTTTTCTTTGTGATGATTCTAGATATTGTATTAAATATCGCCAAAGTTTTGTCACAAATTACATTACCTACTTAAAAAACTAAAAAATTGAGAATTCAAAAAATGTTACAAATACGAGTTCTATCAATGTCACTTACTTATGTCTGTTTCCCTTGTATATGTCCCGAAATTGTAAGTTATTTTTTCCAAAAAATTAATTGCGATTTTAAAAAAAAGTTGGTAGAAATATTGTTGCTCAGGCCAAGTTCTATGACTGGTTAAATTTCTGTTGCACCCTGTATAAAAGACGTAAAATATATAGTATAAAGGACTAATTTTGTAAGATTTCTTTCCGCACTTGTCATTTAGAAAACGAGCCCTGGCGACACTTGCGAAAAAAACATGCCTTATAAAACTCGTTTTTTAATATATTATTTTCAATTCACACAAATTCTCTATTGTTGGAATTAGTTTGTAAGCACGAGGAAATCCTCGTGCAAAATGAAACCGTTTGACACATATATAGGTATTTATTGCAGTTTAACTACTACCCACTAGAAATAGAACTGTATTACTTAACTAATCTTAGAGACAAAATGATTTAGTATCCTGAAACACGGAAAGCAAGGTCTTAATCGAACGTGAAGACATTTACTCCTACACTGATATTGGACTCATTTTGTAAATGGAACAGGAAAAGATTTTACTTCTTGTAATATCAGGAAACAAAATACTTTTTAAAACGTCCGTACATGAGGAGTTTTTTTTTGCTGTCAACTTACTTTGATATTTATCTGCTTATTATGTTTCAATCAAACTCCTACAGAGGTTTCAGTAAAAAGAAAATGAGTTTTTCACTTACTATTATTACGTCTATGAAAACGAAATTAATTTTTGGTTGCAGAAATATAAATTTATAAAAGTATTCTGTTCAAAACTGTAAGTCTTTATACATCTTTAAATCTGTAAATAATGAACAAAATCGCAACGCAAGCTACTATTCTTAGGTTTTATATTAATTAACCAAAATAGATGTAGTTTTGTTAGTTGGAATTATTTCTGTACCCTCTTCGATATTAGAGTAAGAAGAGTATCACTTTGGAGTAAACCCTATTTTTGGGAACACGTTAAGACTAAACTCTGAGTGTAAGATTATGAGTTTTGAATCGACTATGAGTATATTTCGAACTCTAGAGTAGGGTTTTGGAACGCAACCCTGGAGTGTTTAAGAATATGGCAAATACAGTGAATACAGCTATTAATATTGGACAGATCATTTTTCATGTATGAAAGTTTAAGTTGCTGATCTTGCGTTCAACGAAACCTCTTAATACTTAATCGTCTTGTACTTTACTCATGTTGATATTAATTTCTGTGCCCTGTCTTCTACCCATATCTGGCTTTCAGTTGCACCAGTTCCTTTAACTATCCACTGACCCTACTAACATCAAATGCAATCGCTTGCTGTAGGATGTCACTTCCGTCATGTCCAGAACTCTCAGACTAAGAGATATTTGTGTTTCCGGGCTACCTCCCTGACGTCAAAAGCTTGTATGTTCGCTTGTTTTACCCATAAGGCGCTGCGCTAGTGTCATCTAAAGACGCGATTCATGGTTAAGCGATCAAGGGTGGATGCCGAGGTGGATGCCAATTTGAGCATAAGGATATTGATGAAAACAGATATCATATTTTAATCGAAACCTCAGACTTAATCAATTGGATAAAAATTTGTGCAATACAAAAATTATAAGAAAAGTGTGCGATAAATCGATGGAATCCAAATGATGCTCATTTGGAGTCCATCTTGGATTATTTTGAAGCAAAAATTAAGATGACAATTATTTACAATCTTTTGGATATTTTGGGCCTGTGCGTCCAACAAAAATTTGATAATGGCCGCATATACAGAATTTTATATTTATCTTTCACTACAGTGCAATTCATATTAAGGTCTTATCACACTCCAATTATATCGATCTCTGACTCTTTTTTGCTGACTTATGTTGTAAGAACAACTCGATCTATCACAATGCAAGTTCGAACAATAATTGGTTATTATATGGTTTTTTGTTTGTTATAAGAACTTATTTCTATTAAAATAAATTAAAACGATAAAAAATAATGCAATAATGTGCATACATAATAATTTTATACGCATCAAACAATTTCTGATGTTTCTGCAGTTATATTTTACTCCGTTTCAGAAACAGTTGCGCAATAAAGAAGTCAGCGATATATAGAGAAATGAAACTGATTCCATTTCATCTGACGAAAGGATTACTGACTTGTTTGTATTTATCATACTGGATGAGTCAGCGATATGAACCGAAGTCATGGATAATGCGTGACTACTCAGTGATACTACTTCTAGTGTAAAAAGGCCTTTACCAATTAGTACAATAATAAAATTGACTTATTAAAAAAAAAAAAAAAAAAAATACGAAGACAACATTTTTATTACGAACACTGAGCCTGCTTCCTTTGATACCAATGCAAATTCTAGTTTTGAACAGATGTAGTAGTGCATTTTAAATGAAACATGTTACAAAAGTCCAGTGAAAGTTAGTTAGCTGTCACTATCAAAGAGAGAGGTTATACGTTGAAATGGATATGACTAGACTATTAGCCGGCAGTCTCACTGACCGAGTACTATCAATCGTTTACTGTCGAGTATATTTCACACGTGTATTCTAATAGCGTGTGTCACATTGTGCCATCGTTTTCTATCGAGTGCCGTCGACTTGTTTGAATTTCAAGTTGGTTTGATTTTTACTCGATGCTCGATTCCACTCGATGCCTTGACGCATGCGTAAATGTACATAACCTCTTAATTTAGTTGATGCCATTCAAATAACAAAGGTTATTGAGAAAGAGCGGAGCACGAGTGAAATTAATTTAGATTAATATATTTAGATATACTCGACACCAAATGATATATGCAACTCGACCCACTGGTCGGACCGGACCTTCAGGTTTTAAATGACACGACATGATTCGATACTACACTACACGACACAACTTTACCAGTGAGACCGCCGCCTTCACAAAAGATTCAAGGTCATTTGTTCGAAGAAAGAATACACAGCACTTTATAGCAGTAACTTAGCAACATTCTGTACTAATGTTTATCCAGTGACGTTGACATTTAAATCAAATTATTAATTTATGGTTTACATCAAGTATATATTTTTGTTATATGCAAAAACGTAGGTGAAGAAGATAAAACTCTGATAAAAGTATTATTTAGAAAGAAGCAAAATTTTCAAATAAGGTACTTTTATTTTTTCATTTAAAATGTATCCACAAATATTTCGCGTTACACGCCTATGGGTACGAAATACAGTGAATTTATTTGCAAGCAATATTATATAAGACGGTTCATAAATGAGCTTGAATAGTCATCTTTCGTGAATAATACTTTACACAAGATTCGGACTGTATAGACTTAATTTATTTACATCCATTGATTGTACTTGCACAGATACTTTTTATAACTCAAAATGTATGAATTTGACAGACTGCACACGCAAGATCTGACGATCGTAGTAAGTGCAAGAAAGTGCGCATTCAGTAAGGTTCATTTCACTCGAAAAGAATAAATGAAACACATAATACTCAGCTAGTGTGCATTGATTATATAAATAGAGAAAGACTTATTCACTCAGTGTAAAAAAGCTCGCACTAAATATATAGACGGAAAAGCTATAATATAACGAATTTTGCGTCACTTTTTTCTTCAAACCTTATTAATTAAATCAATCAATATTAGTATAATTTATTAGTTGATTTTACCCTTAACGCAAGTCCATTAAAAAGCTAAATCAGTCAACCAGTTTTAATTTGTAATTTAGGAGCAGATTTTCCTTTTGAGCTCATAAAATACTTCATTACAATTTCCAAATTTTAAAAATATTGAAACCACAATTTAAACCACGAGGACCGCAAGAATTCTCGGGTAAGATATACCTCCGCTTTACAATAACACTGAAACATGATATTATCAAAAGAAATGTGGCAGGAATTATAAAACAAAGGTGGACCTAGACAATATTTTAATAAAAACTTATGCTCAAAGTTATAATAATAATAGTATATCATCACGGTTTATTACCCATTGATGGGTGTGCCAATTTGCTTTGTATACAGATATCGGTAATGATGAAATATTTGCACCATTATATTTTGATTTTTTGTATTATAACGGCCGTAAGATGTGCATATTGTAACGTGAGAGGGTAGGTACCTACGACACTTGGTCCGCGTGCCAACCGGTAGCAATAGGTAGCAAAAGCTTAGGTAGGCGATCGATAACATAATCCAGCGCGCGGTAGCCAGGCAAAGGGAGACGGGCCGTTATGTAACAAGGGGGAGATAAGTCTAATTACCCTTGCATTGTGATGTAGTTCGAGACTGTTCCAGAAAAATATTAGAACAACTATATAAGCGACGTACTTGTGTGCAGAGGGAGAGTCTTAGAGTTAGTCAGTCCAGATTTACACAGTAACAGAGTGACACATCTACATAAACAGAAGTAAGGAGTCAGTGAGTTGTGTGTCACAGCAGTACCTTGGTAAATTTGGTGTCGAGTAGAGTACTCGGGAAGTTACTGGTATACTGGGATATCTGTGGAAGTAAATACTCGGAAGTATTGAAAGCTAGGTATACGGGGACAGTAACAGCCAGTAGAAGTGGATACTCGGCAGTGGTGTTAAAGAGTTGTGGCATACGGGCAGTCGGAGATACTAAGGCTGTGGAAGTTGGAGAGTTAGTTCGTTAGAAGGACAATTAGATAGTTAGACAGTTAGTTACATAAATAGACAGACAGTGAGGTGAAAGGTGTGAATTCTGTTCGGGCAGTTGAATATACCGACGCTGTTGAGTTAGTTGAGTATATAGACGCTGTGGAGGTCAGTAGGTCGGATAGTTGAACGTGATATAAATAAATAGTGACATAAATAGTAGAAATAATCAGTAATATCGTATAAATAAATACTCGTATTAATTGTGTAAATAAATAAATAGTATTAGTGTTCAGTAATTGTTTAACCATAGTAATCGTCATAGTTATAATTTTTTAATATTTATTTATCGTTTTAATAAACACCTATTTTAATTAATAATAATTCTTTCATTTTACACTTTCCCCAAATAAATAAAAACGTTACAATATGGTGTATGCAAAATAGATTTAAGATATAAATACAAAGGTAACACGAAAAAAATGTGCAGTTTATCGTTTCCAAAATCTCACGAGAACCTTAGAAAATGTAAGCGATGAGTTCACGCATGTGACAGAAAATACTTTTCTGTACAAAAACATATAGGTATTTGTACTAAACAGTTTCTGGTTGATAACGATCCAATCGAAAATTATCCACATTCTATTATTTACACACAACATGTAGAGCATAAACTTATTTTCTACGATTTAAAGTATTAACCTCAAAACTTTTCTTTCAACACATATTAAATACACCAAAATAATGATGAGCAAAATTGACAAGAAAACAACCTTTACTCACTGATAACAGTGAACTGCAATTAGGAAATTAATGATTATTTTTAAAGCCTGAATTAAAATTGTTAAAGACTATTATTTGAAAACTAACCTACCAATCAATTCACTTTTTCTTCTTGTTTTTCTTATACCCCGATATTCAAGCCATCTTTTTAACTCAAATATACGGCGCTCTTCAATATTTTCATATTTGAATTTAGCACCTGGTACATCTTCTTTATATAAACTCATTTTTCTTTTATTAATCGTATTATTATAGTTCAAAATTTTTAATGTTAGATAGTTGCGCCATCGACAGATGTTAGAACTAACTGGACAAACAAAACCGTGTGACGTCACCAGTAAAATCCTCTATTCAATATTGTAATCAGTTATAGCAAATAGACCTTGCGGCCAAATGCAGCGAGGGATTTGAATTCAATAGAATTCATGATATTAAATTGAATAATTTATATTTAGACCAAATTTTAATATTATATCACTAATTAAATTTCTGAATAATGTAGTACCTATTTAATATCCATCCAATGTACAGAACCACAAGCCACAAGCCAAAAATAATATTCAGAAATTAAATAAAGGAATAAATGGATCAGTTACGCAGAATGATTTTGTTATGAAATGTTTGCTGCTGATATTTGCCTATTAAATAATTTGTTCTAATAAGAGGATATGGAATAAATCTGTGGTTACTGTTACTGAACAAATTTTCGTGAAAAATATATTGATAAAATCGAAAACTTTTCAAATTTGGTATTGAAGACTTTTATATTAATAAGAATAACATGTTAGATTTTTTCTAAAAATATATTATGATAAATTCCAAAACTTCCAGACTTTTATATAACAGGAACCAACATATTAGATTTTGGCTAAAATTGATAAATCAGAAGTGATACTTTATTTGAAGCTCTGAACAGATTTTCGTGAAAAATAAATTGAAACAATCCAAAACTTTTCAAATTTGGTATTTAAGACTTTTATATTAATGAGAACGACATATTAGATGTTTTCTAAAATTGATAAACCGGAAGTACTACTTTACAGGAAGCTATAAACAGATTTTCTTAAAAAAATATATTAAAACCTGATCCAAAACTTCTCAAATTTGGTATTTAAAACACGTGTATAATTTGATATATATGATAAACAGGAAGTGGTATTTAATTTGGAGCTCTTAACAGATTTTCGAGGAAAAACAATAAAATATAATCCAAAATTCGGTATTAGACTTTTCTATTTATTGGAACAACAAATTAGATTTTGTTTACGAACGATCAACCGGAAGTGATACTTTACTTAAAGTTCATTGCTATTTCAAACATGGAATTGACGGGAGGTCATGTGTTGGCCACATCAGATTTTTTTTATAGAAGTTGGAAATTTAGGTTAATTCAAGTTTAACAAATGAGTATGTAGAGTTAAATTTTGACATAAGACTCTGTAAAGTTTTACTTTAGCTACTATTTTAACTGACGTTGTGTACATTAATGTCGATTTCGGAAAAAATATATTTTTTATATTTTTCAATTATATCTTATATCCTCATCCTGTATAATAATTTTGTCATGACAGTAAAATACTATATAAACTTGGCAATACCAATCGTTAGAAACTATATTTAGATATTATGTATGTACGAGCCCATACTCATATTAGTTGGGCTGGTTTACATTTTCAACAAATTATAAATTACACAAATGGTTAAAAAATTCTATAAAATTCTTTCTTCTTCTTCTTCTTCTTCTTCTTCTTCTTCTTCTTCTTCTTCGGCTCTCTAACCCCAGTTGGGTTTTGGCTTCCTCCATCAATTTCCTCCATTGTACGCTATCTTGAACCGTTTCTCTCCAGTTCTTCAGGTCTTTCTCGACTTCATTTTTCCATCTGGCTTTTGGACGTCCTTTCGGTCTCGTTCCTATTAGGTTTTTATTAAAGATTCTCTTTACCATCCGTGCGTCGTCCATCCGTTGCAGATGTCCGAACCATCGCAGTCTGCTCACTTTGATTTTTTGGACTATATTACTATCATCGTACATTTCATATAGTTCGAAGTTCATTCGCACCCTCCATTCTTCTCCTTCTTTTACTGGTCCAAAAATTCTTCTTAGCATTTTCCTTTCAAAAGTCATTAACCTATTTGCGTCTCTATTTAATAATGTCCAAGTTTCTGCTCCATAAGTACCCACTGGTAGAATCAAAGTTTTATATATATTCAGTATTATGCTCCTGCTAAGATTTCTGTTTCTTATTAGCTTTGAGTGGGCGAAAAAGCACCTATTTCCAATATTTATTCTTCTTTGAATTTTCTTGGCCTTATCATTAACTGAATTTAATAACGTACCGAGGTATGTGAATTCTTTCGTCTACTTTAAATATTGATTTAAACTTAAAAAAAAAAACTGTGGGCCGATTAACTGGTGATAATAGTTCGACCGGTATTTTAAGGGTCATTTTCTAGTCTAGATTTAGCTTCTACCGATACCTAATAGAATTAAAGCTGGTATTACTAATAACGGCGATGTAACCCAATACTAAATGGCGGAATACTTGAATAACAAATTCAGTTTTTGTAAGTTTAAGATCTATACTCTAAACTAGTCGAAAGAAATTTGTAGAAATTTTGTAGGTCTTATAATTTGCTTATTGAACCGGCCCAACAAATATGAGTTTGGGCTCGTATGTTACGTTGTAACTTCAACAGTTATACCACACTTTTTGTCACGACATATGTATACTCGTATCACTGTAAAAATAGAAAATCGTCGAAAAGTGATATATCGAAGTACAGAAATGATTTTGATTTCTTTGTTTAGAAAATTATTCGTCTGTTTACGTCAAAACAGATTTGGAAACAAGTGTGTAAAGAAGCATAAGCTAGCAATGTTTTAATTCATCATGAAATATTTGCTGGTTCGGAGCAATGAAATTGGAAGGCATCATCCTCATCTCTATTTGAAACACCGCAATCGTCGCTGTACGCAGTGAACTGAAAGTAAATTGAAACCATCTACTGGCTCGTAAATCCGTATCCCATCTGTCTTTTCCCGGTCTCTTATGACAATTTAAAACAGATGTATCTTCCGCGATGTAGACAAATGGCTCTGGAGCACCGCTCAATGGCAGGATGGGATCGAATTTGTGGAAATGGCCATTATCTTTGCCACTGTACTCTCTTACGAGATTAATTCACTCTCATGAACTCTAAGGATCATATTTGTTACAGACACATCGCTATAATTAACTCAGCAAATGTCAAAGTGTTTTCATTAATACCTAAACAATTTAGAAACGCCCGGGTACTATTTGTTTCTCTAATTACAAAGCACGGTTCACATTCATTTTGTAAGTTAACTATTCAATGCTCGGTTAGTTTTCATTTTTCAGAAAGCTTCCTTCTGACTACTTTTTCGCAGTTGCTAAATCGCCAGAATTATTTTAGTTAAGTCAAAAGTATTTATCCTTAACTGTTTTATCCAATTTAAAGTTCATTTCAAGTGAGGACTTAGAACCTTCTCATTTCTTTCATTATTAAAGTGATAGATAAATTACGTAGCAATCGAATTATTATTTTCCAAAAACATTCAGGAGACCTTGCTCGATGCGCAATCAACTAAAACACATTTATGTCTCACTAAAGTATTATGAACTGTTTATTGTTAGGATACGTCTACGGTGTACATAAACACATCTATAACAACCGGGACATTATATGAGGGCATAATAGTTCATGATGCCCTCATTATAATCGTCATCATCGTTTACGGACTTTAAATTAGAAATAATTGAACGGTATATAATGAGGATTGATTACAATAATTAATACATTAATTGATTACAACAATTAATATAATAAGAAAACAGCTTTGAAAGCACAACACAGCAATCATTTTTAATTTAATTATAATACTTAAAACTGATTATGAAAAGGGCCTTAAAAAGCAATTTACTTTCACCACACATGAAAATAGTTAGTGGGTACGTCGAATTGTAGACTGCAATGTATCACATTGATTTTTGACGGATGACGGATCACAAATTTTTTTGGGGATCTTATTTATCCTTGTTTGAATTCATTTTTTATATTTATCGTTACATGTGACACATCCAAAGCAGTACAAACTCTCTAAAATATATTAATATTCAGAAATAAATGCATAAGAAAAAAAGCTGAGATCTGTCATGTGAAAATGAACCTCAAAATAAAATACTTACATGTTCTACAGACGACAATGGAATAATTAGGGGAACATTTATGCGTTTGTCTTCCTCAAAGTATGCAGAAGCATTCAAAATAATTTCTTTCTACCGTTTCAATAAAATATCTTCCGAAACATCAAATCCATCAAATTCACCCATTCCGTCATCTCCAACGATATAGAACAGAACGTTGATGTTTTAAAAATAAATAAATGTTGATAATAAACAAAACAATTAAACATCTTTAGCAACGCCAAAACTGAAGCATTATTTAATCAAAATTATTATAAATGAAAACTTATTTCACATATTCTAGTGAGACATAAAATCTTGTATGTACGGTACGGTGATGATAATGCCCATCGGACGACATTTATCCCTCGGGCCAAAGGCCCTCGGGTTAGATCCTCGTCGCTCTTCTGGCATTATCATCATCGTAATGCCCTTGGTACATAAAATACTATTACGCCCGGTATTTTCTTATCAAGTTTAACTGTCTGTTAACTGGCGGTTAAAACAAAAAATGTCGCATCAAAAAATAGACATGTGTAATTTTTACAATTTATGTTATAATTATAATAACGAATTTTCGTTTTAAATGACAGTTAACCTACATTTTAGCCATAGCTGAAAATACCTGGACTTAGTAAAGTAGATTCTGTTTCCTATTTGCATTTTTCAGACTTCTTTGTTTCGTTTTCATTTTCCTTTCTCTTTTTCTTTTTTGTTCGTTGTGTCCATTCTAAAAAGCAATACCGTCGATTAATTGCCAATACTTAATGAATCTAAATACAGAGAAAGCACAAATGGCAGAACGTGACTTCCGTCATTTTACCATTTCCGATGGATATCATACTGATTCGAGGTATACATGAACGCACGCACTCTAAAATCTGTTTTACATACCAAAACCACGAATTTAAATTACTTAAGGAATAAGGTACCTTGAAAGGTAGTAGGAATTAATAAAAAAAATATTTATAGATGTACAAGTACATAATCTATGTTTTATGTTAAGTCGCGTCGACTTCGAATGTTTGATCAACAAACCATCGACGTTCATGCAAATTAGCATTATTATTTGTATTCCGTAACTGAATATTACTTAATTTTAATATACACTTGGCCTTTCCAATATCTTCATTTTCGATACTCCTTAAAATCATATGTCCCGAGAACTTGCTGTTCAGCCTGATTTGGAGCTTCACAAGAACAACTGGCGCCCTTTTTCAAATAGTCTGACTCACCCCGTTTCCACTAGAGTTTGCCGGAAGTCGGAATGCAATCTTCGTTACGGGAATTAATATAACCCGCTTGTGAATTATCGTTGTACTTGTTTGTGTCCATTCTAATTCGTCGAATGTCTTCCATGGCTTTTTCATTCTAAATCGGATTATGATACATCGATTATTTTTGCTAATTAAAGTTCCAAATTTTGTAGAGCACATGCTTACATATATATGTCTATGGCAGAAAACTTGATGAAATGTTTCTATTGGAATACGATCTAAAAAAACCTCTTTTTCTTTTTAACTGCTTTTAAAATTCCATAGTGATACAGTCTTTCCATATATAACATAACTGTCTTTTTTCTGCACTGAATAAGCTTCTTTATATGTTCTTGATTGATGTTTTCTGGTGTATCCTACATCCTTTATCCACTTTTGTGCATGGCCGTTATGCTTATCGCTTTTCAAGCACGTTGTGCTACTTTTAAATCGACCAACTTCGTCAAAGAACGACGCACTTTTCAGAAGACTTCGTGAAAAAGTTAAATATTAACTCTTTATAACCCCAAATCAATATGATGGAAATTGGAGTAATTTCTAATAATATTGTGCTATATATATATATATATATATATATATATATATATATATATATATATATATATATATATATATATATATATATATATATATATATACGCTGTCCTTCTGCCAATGTACTCTATTTCATTTAGTGGGTACTTTTTATTCGTTAAGCCCTAATATTTTTCAAAAATATTCTGTGATGCAGATAACAATAGCGATGATTTTATTCTCAAACACTGGTTGCTAATAATTTGAGTCATTTAAATTGATTTTTTGATAAAATAAATAATGGATTTCTCGGCGGTGATTGGCAGGAATTATATTAATAACCCATTTAGTTGTTTATTTTATTTAAAATTCCAATATTTCGTTACTGATTTTGTAACTTCATCAGGGAATAAAATATGTTTAACAGTTTTAAATTGGAAAATAATCGGACGTAGAAACATCTATCTTCATTAAATTTTTGTTATAAACATGTTATTTTTAAATTTGGTAAAGTTTTTTTTTGTTACATATTACACAGTTTAAACTAAACACTTTAAAAGTTATTTTTCTATTTTTGTTTTTGATTAAAGAAAAATGTTATTTAAAATTTTGAAACACATGTCGGCCGAAACGTGGAAAAAGTTTTTGTTTTTTTCAACACAAATATCCGTAAATAACTTTTGTGGTCAATAATTGGAAATATACGTAGATACGAGTAATAAGATTAAAAATAATTTGGTAAACTAAAATAGATTCCGTATACAAAAACCGCGACAGCAGAAGGCTTGAAACAATGTAGTAAGAATTTGGAATAGTGTAAATATGTGTTGTACATACCGAGTGATCTTTTTACCTCCCCCTACCCTTGGTAAAGGAGGTATAGGGATCGTGCCAAAAATACCATATCGAGATTTTGATAAATGAACACGTTTTAAGGTCCCTAGAATCCGATTTTAACATTTTCACGACGATGTCTGTGTGTGTGTGTGTGTGTGTGTGTGTGTGTGTGTGTGTGTGTGTGTGTGTGTGTATGTGTATGTGTGTGCGTGCGTGCATGCGTGTGTGTGTGGATCCTCAACTCTAACTCAAATACTATCATTAAAAAAAATAACCTGTGTGTGTGTGTGTGTGTGTGTGTGTGTGTTTGTTGTGTGTGTATGTGTATGTGGGTGTGTGTGTTTATGTGTATGTGTGTGTATGTGTGGGTGTGTGTATGTGTGGGTGTGTGTATGTGTGGGTGTGTGTATGTGTGTCTATGTGTGTGTGTATGTATGTATGTGTGTGTGTGTGTGTATGTATGTGTGTGTGTGTGTGTGTGTATGTATGTGTGTGTGTGTGTGTGTGTATGTATGTGTGTGCGTATGTATGTGTGTGTGTGTGTATGTGTGTGTGGATCCTTTACTCTAACTGAAAAACTATCATTCAGAAAATTTTGAAACCTTGTATTTCTACCGTATTCTAATATGGGAAGAGGCCATTAGATTTTTGTGTATATCAGATAATCGGAAATGGCACTTTATTTGAAGCTCACAAAATAGATTTTCTTCGAAAAATACCTTCAAATGTTACTTTTTGAAGATTTGTGTTATTATAAAAATTAAAGATTATTATTTTTTTTACAGATTTGTATAAATACTTTTCCTATATTATATAATTATAATCCCGCAGCCTACGCTTTAAACAAGCAAAACTCTTTGATTACACAGTTCATATCTCAAATGTATGTAACTGACAGATAAATGTCACTGTCAAAGGATTAATCATTTCAAATTAATAATAGTAACGTTTTAAAAAGAAAATAGTAAAGAACCATAGTTATATGGAATGGATCTTAACACAGTTTCCGCAATAACTAAATATGTAAGTATGTATATTTAAATTAATAAAAATTAAATAGCGAGAGGTTTGTTGTTGGCCACATCAGATTTTTTTCAAGGTGTATGTAGGAGATAAACATAGGATCAGTTTTTTGTTGCCCCTCGTTTTAACTGACAACGATGGTAATGGTATCAGTAACAAGATAACAATGACACCAAAAACATGTAAATTATATGATATTTTATTAATTATTTATTAATTATTAACATAAAAATTAACGTTTACTGCAAAATGTCTCCCTAGATTTCAGAGTTTAAAAATAATAATTTGGATTACATTGTTAAATTCTTTTACGCTCATATTAATGTAAAATGCAATAATAATCGAAATATTCGTTACTAATAATCCAATGAGGGTGCTATGATTGGCATAATGTGACCGTATTTCGGAACGCAGAGAGAATGTCCAACACTAAATTATTAGAGTGTTACGGCAATGTAACATTATATCCATGCCAAGAGCTCTAATTAGAAATTAATGACTGATATCATAACAATACGTGTTAAATTATAGTATTGCTAATATTGACTATTTCGATATATCGATTATAATAGAACACTTTGAAATATAATATGTTTACTTTATTAACATATCCGGAATTCTGTAGCTTGAAATATTTGCAATATGATTAGTTAAAACATAAATTTAATCATGGATTTATAATTATAAAATCATGTCACACACACACACTATTATAGTGTGCCATATTTATTAATTTTACTAAACAGCAAATGTAGCATATTGTTGTTGTAATGTTACATGGAATTAATTACAATATTATGTGTTAACAGGTTGATATAATTTGATAATAGACAACCTTGTTGACAACAGCAGAACACTTCTATTTCGCAACATTATTCATCTATGTATGAGTATTTTAACTTCAGCTAACAATAAGCATCTTAATCCATATGAAGTTTTCTAGGATATTTTATAGCGAAAGTAGATGCAGAATATTATCTATACAGGCTGTTAAAAAAAGTGTAACACATTTATAAGACATAGAGAAGAAGTCAAAATAAGTCGAAAAGTTTTATACAATATGTGTCCAAATATGAACTGTTTCGGAAAAAGTCATTTTGTATTTAGAAGCGAAAAAAACTGACAAAGATAGTGATCGAACAAAATTTTGTCTATGCCAGCAAATTGACTATTAAGAGACAATAAAATTTATTATGAAACATTTTTCTCAATTTCTAATAGTTAAGAAGTTATTTGAAAATTAAATATTAGCCAAGGTCGCCCCATTTTACTTTCATTAAAAAATCTGATGTGGACACCACACGACTTCCTTGTACGCAAGACTAATATGAAGTATATCTTCAATTATAAAATTGCACGTATTTGACGTAATTTGACATTAACATCTATTTTTTATTTTTTTGTTATTTTTTGTCCTAATCCATAGCAATCTTCATTACAAAAACCAAAAAGTATATGTTTTAAATTTACATATCTCGCTTATACAAAGGGCTAATTTAATAATACTTGATGTGCTAGACGCAGAATTTAATTCTCTAAAACTCTTATTTGAAGCATTTATTTCTAAAATCAAAATGAAACCATTTTATTCAAGAAAAACTGTTACCAACTTCAGGTAATATATCACTTCCGGTTAGCCTGTTTTAACCAAATTCTGCTATGTTATTCCAATTGATATAAAAGTCTTATATACTAAATTTGAAAAGTTTTGGATATTTTAATATAGTTTTTCATTAAAATCTATTATAGACTTCAAATAAGTACCATTTCTGCAAATTATGTAATGACCAAAAATGGAGGTGCACAACTAGATGTTATAGAAGTCCTAAATACAAAATTTCAACTTTCTACGGCTTACCGTTTTTGAGTTATGCGAGATACGTACGTACAGACTAGGGATTCACCAAGCCAAGCTACTTGGCTTGAAATAAAAAAGCTTGGCTTGGCTTGAAACTTCAAGCTTTTTTAAATGTTAGGCTTGGCTTGGCTTGGGCTTGATGGAAACAGAGCTTGGCTTGGCTTGAAAACTTCAAGCTTTAATTATTTTAGGCTTGGCTTGATTTTCAAGCTTTATCAAGCTTTTTCAAGCCTTTTCAAGCTATTTCAAGCTTTTTCAAGCTTTCAAGCTTTATAAATGCTCATGCGCACAGTAGGTATATAGGTCTTGAAAACCAGTAGTAGTTGTTCGGTATCAAGATTTTAATATAAATATTCGATGTGAATTTAATTAAATATATCGATATACCGATGTATTGGAATATTGATGTATCAATATATCGATGTTATGTCGATGTTTCATTGTATCGTAATAATGTACAAATTTGTTTTACATAAATTTATTGTGGTACAATTGAAAAATATCTTCTTATGCGTAAACAAAACGATAAAATAAAATTTATGAAACTTACACCAAGTGTTTTTTCTTTGTAATTATTAAAATATAAAAATATTGAAATATATATTTTATTCATTTATTTTATTTTTAAGAGTAAACAATCAGCATAAATTTATTATCTTTTATTAAATATTTACCCTTCAATTTTCATGTTTCTTTTATTATTTTCGTTGACTGCATTTATTCAAGTAGGCATATGCATTAGTTGGACTTTATTGTATTGTATTTTAACTAAAAACTCGAAATGTTCTCCCAACTGTTAAAGTTTGTCATACTATTTAGTTCATATGCACCCTATATAAACAAAAAAAAAAAAAAAAACAAGACACCAAATACGCAATAACAGTGTTCAAATAAATACATAAATATTTTGGAATGTACATACTACGTTTACATGCAGTTTTGAAAATGGTTTCAGTTTTCACTCAAAATTATGCAAAACTGTTTACATGTAGTTTTCAAAACAAGTTTAAAAATTGATTTGAAATCAGTTTCTGCGCATGCGTATTTAGCTGATGTAAGTGACAGATCCTCTTCACTCCAAATACTTCGTTTTGCTATTATTCCAATTATTTTTTATACTTTGTACCACTACGCACTAAAACTATACAACTGTCAGTATATTTGAAGGTTAGTAACACAAAGCGACAGAAACGTTATGCTCTGTACGCATGCGCAGTATAGAAACTTAATTTTAAGTGTTTACATGAGTAGTTTTGAAACTAGTTTTCAAGTCCAACTCATGAATTTTAGTTTTGGTTTGAGATAATTCAAAACCGTTTTGACACTGTATACATGGAGTTTTCAAAACTAAAAACGTTTTAAAAACGGTATCAAAACTGCATGTAAACTCAGTAACAATGGGATGAGACTGACCTTTTATACCTACTTGAAATACATCTGGAAATCATAAAACCCTACAGACGGAAATTTCCCCGAAGTTTTGTTTGTTCGTGACAAATACCTAGTCGCCTCTTATGAAATTTCTACTGATTTTTGAGTACAGAATCATGTAAGTTAAATACATAAATATAATTACGGTAATCATGTGCAAATTCAAATAATACAAAAGTTAATATGCTTAACGATACGAATATGTCGTTATTACTGAAATTTGTGAATAAAAGCAAATTAAAAACCTCCAGAACTAGGTATATAATAAGCCGAGATTACATATTTATTTGCTTATTTATTAACACATATTTTTGAATCAATGAAAACTTGTATCAAGGTAATATTTAAAAGAGAATGCTCTCTTTGTCGGTACATTGTTATTGTCTATTATAGCTGTCACGGTTTATTAGGGGTACATTAGGGGTTGAGCTAAAAATAGCATTGAAAATCTTTGAATATAAATATATACATATACACAAACAGAAATTATCTCGTCTCTATGATTCGGAAATACCAGAATAACAAAACATTGTACAAAATGAAACTTTAAAATGGAATAATTATCATGATTTATGTAGTCTGTCACTCAATTTACCTTACGGTGTAGAGTATATTATTATTTCTTGTAATTTTTATTCTGCAGCAAAATTATCTATTTGTAGCATTGCAATAAATACGAGTAATAAATATTATGTGTTGAAGCTTGATGCTTGGTATTTAAAATCAAGTTAGTTAAAATTTAAATGAATATTGATTATATTCTATCTATATCTATTTTGATTGGATAATATTCCGATATTATCCAACCAAACAAAAAGATCAAACTGCACATATCTTCCCATCACTCTATATTTAAACAGATAGTTGGTTCAGATTGAGAAAATAAGTGGTCTTTGCATAATAAGAATGATGAAGGGTATAGTGTCCTATTTACAAAGTTTTGAAGCATACTGGACTGGCAGGTAATGAAGGCTGGTCCTTTTGGAAACTCCAATTCTTAGATGTTCGCAAAAATGTGCCGAAGCAGTGAGAAAGTACGTTATCACCATAAAATTACGGTTTTGTCGGCCTTGACAACATTTCTTAAGAAAAGCTTGAAAAAGCTTGTTTTCAACCAAGCTACTTGACAGTCAAAGGCTTGGCTTGGCTTGAAAATTCAAGCTTTTTTAAATGATAGGCTTGGTTTGGCTTGAGCTTGGTGGAACAGAAGCTTGGCTTGGCTTGAAAAGTCAAGCTTTTTTGAACGGCAGGCTTGGCTTGATTTTTCAAGCTTTTTCAAGCCAAGCCAAGCCAAGCTTTCAAGCTTCAAGCCAAGCCCGTGAAACCCTAGTACAGACGTCACGACGAAATTAGTCAGAATAGATTCAGGGATGGCCAAAATGGATATTTCTGTTGAAATCTGGAAACCAAAATTTTTCGCGAATACAATACTTCCTTTACTTTGTACAAGGAAGTAAAAAACATCTATGGTGACCTCTGAAAGGTAAACAAAAAGTCTCATTTAATCGAAGTTGTAACTCTTACAGTTTTCGAGATATCAGAGGTAAATCCCGTAAAAATAATTTTTCACTGCCTTATATCTCGGCAACTATTAAAGATCAGACATACAGTATGTCCCCGGATTGAGTTTGCAAGAGGAAAAAAATTATTATTTTTGATTTTTCGAAAAAATGCCAAGGGAAGAAAATTTTTTGGTTGATTCAGTTATTTAAACTTTTAATTAATGCAAGGTTCTTTTATGATAACGTTTTTTTTCGTATTTTGTCTTCCTAATAATACTGTTATTACATTGAATCAAACATCATTTTAGTTAGCTTTGAAATATTGACAAATGATTAAATGTCAAAAGTAATTCTTATTATCTTTTAAAATTCTTTGAATGTGTGATTTGCTGATTCCTAATTGGAGAGATCGTCTTCATAAAGACAATTTTGGATGAGTTCGCACTGAATCTTACTAGTAATGTAAACAAAACCTTCTTACTTTATGATAATAAGAATTCCTTTGGCATTTAATCATTTGTTAATATTTTAAAGCTAACTAAAATGATGTTTGATTCAATGTAATAACTGTATTATTAAGACAAAATACGAAAAAATGTTATAATAAAAGAACCTTATATTAATTGAAAGTTTTAATAACTGAATCATGCGTTTTACATCAACCAAAAAATTTTCTTCCCTTGACATTTTTTTTAAAAATCAAAAATAAAAATTTTTTTTCTCTTATAAATTCAATCCGGGGACATACTGTATATATTGTATAAATTTATGACTTTTTCTCTCAGTCCTATAAACGTGTTACACTTGTTTTTTAACAACATGTATATTGTGACAATTTCGTTTAACTATTAGCACTTTATTAACCTGTATCATAACTACTGATGGGTCGTTCGTTCAATTTTATTGAGTCAGTTCATTTTGCTCCGCTCCCCAAAGTGAGTCGTTCACTTAAACGACTCTTTTCAAGCGCATAAGCGCTCTTCATGTGTGCTGCGACTGCTGTACTC
Organism: Harpalus rubripes; assembly: GCA_963082715.1. Lineage (NCBI taxonomy): Eukaryota > Metazoa > Arthropoda > Insecta > Coleoptera > Carabidae > Harpalus > Harpalus rubripes. Next base: position 22,724,915 of record OY720464.1, read on the forward strand.
ACTTGCGCGACTATCGTATGTTTTGAGCGACTCGTAGCGTAGAGTAGCATTAGCTCAGCTCTATTCCTTGCTCCGTGCTGTATTTCATGCAGCTGTGCTACTGTGCTATTTACTGAGCGGTGAGTCATCGGTGCTAGTGTGCTGTTTAATGAACGATAAGCGATCTAAAGAGCATAGCAATGAATGGCACAGATAGAGAAGGGACGCAGAGATAGTGACTATGTTTACACGTATAGCAAAAAAGTACTTTGACTTGACTTTGACTTTCAAACGGCGACTTTTGCCGTTGTGAAAACACTCTCGCCTGTTACTTTTCTTCCTGAAGTAAAGTCCAAAATAAAATAGACTTGACTCATATAAGTAACTTTTAAAAAGTCGTGTGAACCAACGAACGAAACATACTTTACTTTACTAACAGTGACATCTAGTTTTCATCCACAAATTCCTAATAATTGGATATTTAATTACACAATTTTGTGTTTTATATCTGAATTTAAAATATTCTCCAATTTTAAAATATTTTATGCGATCATTTTTCAATCTACTTCGCATCCAATATTGTTGCTGCATAGTTATATTATTTTAAAATATCGCGCTTAAATTTAGTAACTGTAGTTTACTGTCCATTTTTTCTATAAATAATTTATTCTTAATTATGATTATATGTTAATAGTTAAATAGGTAACTTACATCACACGTATTATAATCAAACTTTACTTTGCAACAAACGTAAAGTGAAGTAGATTTGACCTTATATGTAAACGCACCGTTAAATTGACTTTTCATAAGTCGCCTTGTGAAATTCAAGTCAAAGTAAATTTTTCTCATACGTATAAACGTAGTCATTGTAAACTGGTGAGCCATGTGCCGTACTTTGCGAACTAAAGAGCCGTTCGTTCATGGCTCATTTAAGTCGTTCAAAATGAACGATACATCACATAACAATAGTTTATTTCAAATTTTTGTGTTTAGACAGTGGCGGTTGACACTAAATTTCCCTAAGCTGGTATCTTATCTGCATCGATACGAACTCATATTGGAATATATTTATTAAAACTATTAATTCGTTAAAATTCTTTAAAGTCTAGTAAATCACAGTTTATTTACAGTTTATTTTTGTCTCTATTTCACCTTCTTTGCCAGTAATTTCTTGGTGTGTGTATTATACTCTATACTTGAATTCGGAAATTGTCTGAGAAATTTGCTAAGAACTAGTTTTCAAAATGCCAAAATCTGAATTTTTATACTTCAACGGTTATTGATTAATCACAATTGAACAATACTAGTATTGGATATCTTTCAATGCAGAAAACTAGTATTCATAGTTTTTTACATTGCAAAGACAGAAAACGGTCAGTAAGCAAAAAACAAAAACAGCCGTAACGCGTTTTGAATTATTTTAACTTACAAAGACTGATATTTATTTGATATTTTTTAAACAAACAGTAACATAACCAACCATTACTAATATTCAATTCCGATGAAGCAATAGTTTCATATGAAAAGCCAGGGCAGGAGAAAAGGATGGATGTAGATTTTCTAGCAAAATGAGATTACTGTTCCTACTAATAAATTGAAGGTGGGTCTTTAAAATGTTATATTTACAGAAGACAAAAACGATAACAGTCCTAAGATACAAGTCGTAGAAATTGCAAAACAAGAGCTAAAAAGGATGACGGTCCAAGCACCTTTGCCTAGTAGATTCGGTAATACCAAATTCCGAGAAATTTCGTTCCACCCTTGAAGTCGGAAAATTCGGATTTTGACATTTTTAGGTGTTCTGAGCAATTTTTGTGTCAATGTCCGTATCCGGCTATAGAGCGTAACATGTGCTTGCGTAGCGTGCAACATTTCAGGGAATTTTGTTGGGATATGGGGCCGAAGGCAGATGACAGTCTTAGTTTCGAATTCGAACAGTGCAGATGTGAACTTGCTTGCAAATCTTATTCAACTGAAAAATGTCAGTATAGTAATTTTAGAACAATTCAAATTATTCCTGATGGTAACTGTATATTGTGTTCAATTACATTTGGTCTTATGAACACTCGAGGATATTTAAATAGATATTGAGCATTACTTATTTCATATTGTAGGGAATACTTATACGAGTACTTTATTTGCTTCTTATTCTTTATCATTTTACTTGGACTAATATTAAAGAAAATCTGATGAACCGAGATGAACGAAACACAAAGAGTATCAAACATTAAGTGTTTGTAAAGAAAATTTATAAAGTAATAACATTTACCCCATATTACTTGTTGCAAATATTTGCAACGGATACGACTAGTTTTAATAGAATATCTTAAGGAAAATCTCTACAACTCTAGAACATGCATTGTAATGAATATAAAAGGGTTGTTTTATTTAACTATTCAACTCGAGTAATAAATCATCCATGTTTACAAATAATTTTGAATCAATTCTGGTTGTTTTTAATTAACGTCAAATAAGAGAAACGATTCAGAAAACATATAAACTCTTTGTAAAGTGTATATTGCGTTGATCCAAGCGACAAATTGAATATGCTTTTACTCGTTGTTATGACAACACGGTTTCTATTCCGAAGAGGATATTTCACGGTCGATTTTCGCGCAATTTGAATAGCAGTATATGTTGTAAGCAATTTATTGGAGCAATAGCTAATGCCGAAATGAATACGTCTTGCATTATTGAAAGGCAAGTTTGAGAAATGATTGAAATAGAACATTTCAAGTCGATTGCTCCGAAGCTAAAGATTGATTCAAGCGAATTCCGTTCGTAACAGACCGATTGTGATTCAATAGAAAAGATGTGAACGTATATACGGCTGCTGCTCCGTTATCTCAGAAATATGTTCTTTTCATGAGTCCCTAGCACATCAATACTCAATACAGCTTCTGTTCTACACCGTTTAAATGTTTTCCTTCTACTGATTACATCATTTCGCCAAGAAATGTCGTTCCACCAGCGAGCAGAACAAATTATTTTTGCACCATTTTTGTAGAAGCAACACGGGAGCTTTCAATTTAAAGATTGGACTCTTGATCGTTCTAAATATTCCCAGTGGTGTTCCTCCATCTTATAACTCAGTAATTGCTCGTGGACTAAACATTTCTACGGGGACTTTCTTGAAAAGAATCGCTACATCTTGAAAAGAGAAAATGGGTAGGTACTAAACCGAAATGATACGTTTTGCTTTTGTATTACATTTTATAACTCAGTGATAGTATAGAATCGTAAGAATCATAACGAAACTGTATCTTTATCGAATCAATATTTGATGACTTGAGTTCGAGTTTCATTCCAATAACTATAGGAGACCCCGTAGTTATTTTGTTATTGTAATTAAATGAATAAATGTGATAGTCAAATATAGTGGTGCAGTAAAATGAAAAATGCAATAATTATAACGAAATAATATTAAGAACGTGTTAGATATGAGGAATATTAGATGAAGATTCTGGTTAAGATATAGGATTCACGTGCAATATAGTACTTTGTAATTTAACATTAGATGATCAACATCATACTACATCAGTGGCATAGCCAAGAAGGGTTTAAGAAGGAGGGTGATTCACATCACTTACCGAATTTGTAAATAAGGCTTAGCTGACTTATGGTGTAATTCTGAACAAATCTGTAAGTCTTACAGATCTGTAAATCTGTAAAAAATTGACAAAAACGCATATATTTTTGTTGATTAATATAAAATTATACATAAGAGTGGCAGCTTTCGTTGCGATTTTGTTAATTATTTACAAATTTACAGGTCTGTAAGATTTACAGATTTGTTCAGAATTGCAGCATTAGAAACCCTATCGGTTAACATTAAAAAAAATCTGATGTGGCCAACACCAAACCTCCCGCTATTTAATTTTTATTAATTTAAACATACATACTTACATATTTAATTAGGCTGGAAGCTGTATTAAGATCTATTCCATATAACTTTTGTTCTATTTACTATTTGCTTTTTAAAACGTTACTATTATTTATTTGAAATGATTAGTTCTTTGACAGTGACATTTATCTGTCAGTTACATACATTTGAGATATGAACTGCGTAACTAAGGAGTTTTGCTTGTTTAAAGCGCTCCGGGATTAAAATTATAGATAATTTTATAAATTTATCCATAATATATTTAGAAAAAGTATTTATACAAATCTGTAGAAAATTTAATAATCTTTAATTTTTATAACACAAATCTTAAAAAAATAACATTTGAAGGTATTTTTCGAAGAAAAACTATTTTGAGCTTCAAGTAAGGTGCCATTTCCGGTTATCTGATATACACCAAAAACTAACAGCCTCTTCCTAGATTAGAAAAAGAAGAATTTTCCACCATCTTTCGGCCATGTTTAACCCTCAAAATTCTTAATAATTTTTTAATAGTAACTCTGTATAAAATAAAATATTTACAACCAAATAAGTTTTAATCCCTCAAAAACCAAGTATGGAGGTGATGGCGAGGTTTCCGTTGTCTTCTTGTTTTTCACGTTGGGGCCTTGTGGGCAAACAAACCCTACATAGGATTTAAAAAAATTCATTCAAATGGAATAACAAAAATGAAACGATAGATAGGAAAAAAAGAAAAATGCTGAAGATGAAGGCCATTGGGCCTTCGAAACGTCCAAATTCAATAAAATATTAAAACAACAGGTTTTATAAACATAAATCCCTTCCCAAAAAAAAGGCCGGAAAAAGTCCATTTTCAAACTAGATTAGAAAAAGGTAGAAATATAAGGTTTCAAAATTTTCTGAATGATAGTATTTGAGTTAGTGCGTAAACAGAAACCACACAGACACACACCCACCCACACACACACATACACGCACACGCACGCACACATACATACACATCATCGTGAAAATGTTAAATTTGGATTCTAGGAACCTTAAATCGTGGTCATTTACCAAAATCTCCATATGCGATTTTTAGCACGATCCCTATACCTCCCTTACCAAGGGTAGCGGGAGGTAAAAACAATCGTCGAAAAATTATTTACAAGCTTGATGATGTAGCTATATAGAGTAATTATACAGGATGATACTTCGGGCTATTCTTTTTTAATAACTCGATTATTTTAAATATTGCGGAAAAATTGTATTTTAAAATTTTTACAAATCTGCAGTAAAGGTTTTTCTACAGGGTGTTTTAGTTTTACGCAATGGTATCTAACTTTATATTTTCAAATGGGACACCCTATATATTTATTCAAATTTTAAAAGTACATCAAATTAGCTATCCTATAATATAAAAGTACTATTTTCTGAATTAGACATCCAATAATACTAAATGCCAGGTGAAATAATAAAATATCGGAAATTTGAAAGGTGTAATGTTAAAATAATATAATACAAAGTCTGCTGTATTTAATAAAAATGTAATATTTAAAACATTCCTCATTGTATTTCTTAATAATGTAACAAATAATTGTTTTTATACTATTGGATAGAAAATTTCATGCACTTTTCAAATTTCCATTTGATAATATAAAGTTACATATCACTGCGTAAAAATGGAACATCCTGTAGAAAAACCTATACTGCAAATTTATGCACATTTTAATTTAAAATAAACTTCAGAGCTTCTCCTGTCGCCATGGAGAACGCTACGGTTTTTAATTCATCTTTCCTACTACGTTTATCAATAAATCCTGGATTTGAATTGAAACGAAATTTTGTAATTTGTATAATGTAAAACCAAATTTGCCGTTCATTGGTTTTGCATATTTTTTCTACTTTTGTTGCTGATGATGGGCTAATTTATCCCGAAACATTCTATACGTGTTTTGTTAATAAAAATTGGAACAGTGAGACCTGCAATTCATTCGACGCTAAAATAAACTCCCTTTAAAACTGTTTTTCCATAATAGTTTAAATAAGCGAGTTATTAAAAAAGAACAGACCAATGAATCACCTGTATAACAAAAGCATAAATTGAGAGTATATGGTTTCATTTAATTGCCTTCGTTGTGTAAAAGTTTCTTTGAAACTAGACTGTATATCATTATCTAATGAACACGGAGTACAAAACTTGTGATGCACTGAATAAATACACAATGTATACTCCCTTTAAATAATGAGCATCTACGATATTCGAGATAATGAAATTTGTAACAAACTGAGTTACATTCTACAAGTACAGATAGCCGTGTTCAACAAAGCGCTGAAACTGATCGAATTTCATGTATCTTCGTTCAAATCTACCGGCGGGTAGTGCATGCGTATGGTACAAATGTCAATATACCACACACATTATCAATATGCAGGTGATATAGACAATATAAAAAATTACCGTCCTATTGCCATTTTATCTAATATTTCAAAAGTATTTAAAAAAATACTATTCAAATATATGTATACGGCAGTGACTAATATTATTTCTGATAAACAGCACGGTTTTATACAAGGAAGATCCACAACGACCAATCTCATCACCTTTGATGAATTTAACATAGTAATTCCAAAGTTGATGTCATTTATACAGATTTCGCTAAGGCATTTGATAAAGTCGATCATTATGAACTCGTTCAAAAAATTTTCACAAGAATTATTAACCTTTATTACCTCATATTTATTAAATCGTAATTTCTATGTTTTTTACAATAATTACAAATCAGATTCCTTCACTCAAACATCCGGTGTCCCCCAAGGAAGTAATCTTGGGCCACTTCTCTTCATTCTATTCATCAATGATATAACTACCCATGTTTCTTACTCAAACTGTCTACTTTATGCAGATGATATAAAAATTTATAAATTGGTTAATTCAGTTGAAGATTGCATGCTATTACAAGAAGATATTAATAATATTTTAACTTGGTATTTAACTTACAAATTGCCATTTAACATTGATAAATGTAAAAAATGTCTTACACAATGAAAAACCAACCCATAGTGTACAATTATGTGATGGATAATAGTAGTCTGTCTAGGATTACGAATTGTAAAGATTTGGTAATATTATTTGATCCGAAATGTATTTTAAATACACATTTGAATGACTGTGTACGATCAACACATAAAAAACTTGGATTTATTATTAGGAATTCACGTCATTTCCGTAATCATCATACGTTAATAGCACTGTACAACTGTTTCATTCGCGCCAAACTTGAATATTGTTTTTTAGTTTGCAATCCTTTGTATAAAAACTCAATAAGAGCAATAGAGAGATTACAAAAGAAATTTTTAAGATACTGTTGGTATAAATTTAAATTGAATATTAAACTAAATAATCATTTTCACTATGCTACCGTTCTTGTTGAGTTTAATATGATGACAGAATTCTGCAGTCATGCATATTTCTTTTCAAACTCATTAACAATAACATTAATGACTCTAATCTTTTATCTCACATAAATTTCCACGTTCCCCGCACATCCTAGACAGAAACTATGTTTCCATGTTGCATTAGTAAAAGTAAATTATGAACTAAAATGCCCTGTAAGGCGCATATTTATTTATTTATTTATTTATAATAATAGGCCGTACAACAGGAGCTAGTCCCAATTATAGTACAGCACTAATTTACAAACAACAATGAACAATAATTTGAAAGTTGTAGTGTAGATACAATTTTAGTTTAATTTTATACAAGGAAATAAAATAAAAAATTAATATAATTTACTACATAAATGAATATAATAAAGTTACGAATTAATCGCTAAAATATAGTTAATAACAGTCTTCTTAAATTTTATTAAGTTGAAGAAAAACATGTCTATATCATTAATACGACTCAATAAATTATTGTAGAGCATGAGATTAGTGGGGTTCTGAGGAAAGATATAAATTTTCGTTGCACTCGTTCAATTCTACTGATATATATTATTTGATATTTAGGAGACCAACAAATTGATGCGAATTCAAGCTGCGATCAGACTAGGGTATAATATAGGTTAGTAAATGACTTATAATTACAAAAAAGTTTGCCAATTCGCAGAATGAATCCCAATATTTTGTAAGCCTGTTTTACAATTCTGTCAATATGGATATCAAATAATAATTTAGCGTCGAGAATGACGCCAAGATCCTTAATCTACGTAACTCGATTAACGGGGTTTTGGTTAATATAATAATTGAATTGAAGCACATTTCTATTACGAGTAAAGGTTATACAAGAGCATTTACTAATATTTAACAATAAATGATTATCTATTAGATACGAGCTAAGCCTGTCAACGTCAGCCTGAAGATCTAAAGCATCAGAATTATTCGAGACGGCTTTAAAGATCTTAAGATCATCTGCATACATGCTAAAATTACTATTAATAAAACATTTATTTATATCATTGATAAAAATGATAAAAAGGAGTGGCCCTAGATGTTCATATTTCGATGACATTTCTAAGGTGTAGATATAGATATTTTTAATGATAAATTTAATGTCTATAAATATAAAATAAGTAATTATCTCCAAACAAAATGTGAATGATTATCTTTTTATTATATTATATTCTGTATTTTTTATGTTACTACTTAGCTTCTAGTAGAATTCCATATTTGGTGTTATTATATATTTTGTAATATTACCCTCGGTAATTGGGACGTAAGTCCTGTTGAGCGGTATAAATAAATAAATAAATAAATAAATACATTACTGTATTAAAAAAAGAGAAAAATGAAAATATTCCTATTAGTTTGGATATAATAGTGTCCAATACCTGTCGTAAGGATAGAACTCTTAACTGCACTCCTTTGTATAACGAGTAATTATTATAATATGCGAGATAATGAAATTTCTAACAAAATGATTAGCATTCTAGCTGCTGGCAACATACGTCGAGAATACGCAAACGTTTAAAAGTGAGGAAGACACTCGTCATTTATATCCGTAAGCCGTGAAGCGTTCGTGGAGCAATAAAACAGGCGTGGAACCAGCGAAAAAATCTGACAGCTCTTCCCCAGAGGGCAGTAGCCGCCTCCATTTGCATTTCCTGTGGCCTAAGGCAAAAAGAAGCCAAACTCATGCGCTGAACGTGTGGGAAATGCGAGCTACATGAGCTTGAATATGTGAAGCATACAGAGATTCTTATTTCACAACACCGGCATTTAATACTTCTCTCCGAACCAACAGAACAGGTCAATATAATCGTCTGAAGGAAAGATGTTAGAGTTGATGTCAAGTAATAACAGTAGTTGCCTGTTATATAAGGTGCGGCAGAAAACATCAACAAAAAGATATGGTAAATGAAATTAAATATTTTAATTTTATATTGTTTTATTCGTGGTACACATTTGTAACCGATATCTAAAGTTTGCCTCACCCACTACTGCTTCAATTTTTTTAAAGCGTATATAGCTCATTGTTTTAGATATCATATGAAACCAAATGTTGTGGAAACATCTCAAAAGTTTCGTTGATCTAGAAATGTGAAGTGTTTAAACCACAAATTCGAATTTCCAAGATCGCTGAGTTTCAAAACCAAAAAGCCCATAGCATCTACAACTACCAACCGGTAGTAATTATACAGCAAAAAATAAATATACACTTTTTTTACAAGCCAGGGTACCTGGGGTTGCCTTAAGGCCAACGCTCATTTGAGCGACCGAAGCGAAGCGAGGCGAAGAGAAGTTTATTCACTCAATGTATTATTATGTGTTTACGCGCACTTTGGAGCAGCGAAGAGCACAGCAACGAGGCGACTATACACATAAGAATACATTGAATAAAAAAACTTCTCTTCGCTGGGCTTCGCTTCGCCGCTATTCGCGTCGCTCAAGTACGAGTACCTTCAATGGCCGACTTATAATAGTGAAATGTCATTAAAGTTTTGGGCCGAATACGACTAGCCGCCATTTCAGGAAAGCTGAGGAGATGGAGCCGTTTGTTATTACATATACAAGACAGCAGACTGGACGCAAACTACTTTTCCTACCACTCCTCGTCACCGAAGAACGGAGCAACGCGGCGACTATACACATAACAATACATTGAGTAAAAAAAACTTCTCTTCGCTGAGCTTCACTTCGCCGCTCTTCGCTTCGCTCAAGTACATGTCGGCCTTTACACTCGTACCTTCAATGGCCGACTTATAATGTGAAATGTCATTAAAGTTTTGGGACGAATACGACTAGCCGCCATTTCAGGAAAGCTGAGGGGATGGAGCCGTTTGTTATTACATATACAAGACAGCAGACTGGACGCAAACTACTTTTCCTACCACTCCTCGTCACCGAAGAACGGAGCAACGCGGCGACTATACACATAACAATACAGTGAGTAAAAAAACTTCTCTTCGCTGAGCTTCACTTCGCCGCTCTTCGCTTCGCTCAAGTACATGTCGTACCTTCAATGGCCGACTTATAATAGTGAAATGTCATTAAAGTTTTGGGCCGAATACGACTAGCCGCCATTTCAGGAAAGCTGAGGGGATGGAGCTGTTTGTTATTACATATACAAGACAGCAGACTGGACGCAAACTACTTTTCCAACCACTCCTCGTCACCGGACGGAGAGGTCTACAGCTAGCTTGTCATCTGCCATTCAAGCATCCGTCCTGTAAGGTCCATGAAGCCGCCAAAATGCTGTGCGTTGATATCATAATAAGCAATTAACTTCACCGGAACATCAATCGTTCCAACTCTACTAACGTTCACGATATTCTTCTTCAAATGAGTAGGTATGATAGAAACTATTTTTTTTTTTTTAGATTTCAGATTTTGAAAATAGACAAAAATCAATCGAATTGAAATTCCAATAAACTTTTATTATTTAATGAAATTATAATCATTGAAATTATTAACAAAAAATAATATCATTGAGATTACCAACACGACTGCGTACTGCGTTTGACCTCGCATTCGAAAAGTCAAAATTTTAAGCAATTTTTGACATATTTGTGGCTCCACACCAGCTATTTCGCGTCGAGTGACTTCAAATAACTCCAGAGAGAAAGTCTATATTCATATCGCCGTTTTGTGAAATTAGGCGTCCAGGAACTTTTCTCACTAAACAACGATTATTTCACCACTTGATAAATATTGTATTGAAGATCCATATCAAGCAAAAAAAGGCGACAAAAAATTATTTATCATTTCCACTGGCAGTTAATGTTCGGCTCTCAATGATGGTCACAATAAAGTAAGGGCTGATGATGCCTCCAGCCTACAGTCCGCAGCAAGCAGAGATTTTTTGGCTGCAATGAGCGCTCCATGATTTTTTGTGATTTGTCTTTAGCCGATATACAGCAATTTTGCTTTTTCACAAAACCATTAAGCTAAAAATGAACCTCGTCGCTGAAAATGATTTTGCTTTGGCCGAAATTACAATTTACAGAACGCGAATTTTTATATCTCTGAATAATTTCTATGCATTGTTGGACTGTGAACTTTTCGATAATTATTAATTGTTGAACATTAATTATTGTTTCTATATATATATATATATATATATATATATATATATATATATATATATATATATATATATATTATAACGCAAACATACTATGTCGATTGCACTTGTCACTGACATTTGTCAATCAGAAATTTCTTAATATAGTTATTAGATGTTCCCATGGTTATATAGCACGCAGCTGGCTGCTTTAGGAAATTTAATTTCTTTATAATTTTTTAATTCTATATCCATTGAATATGAAGTATAAAATGTAATCAAATCGTATAGAGAATAAAATATTCTTTAACATTTAAAATAACATTAAACGTGAAAAAATTATATTTAACGTTTTTTCAAGAAGAACTGTTAAAATCTTCAAATTAGGGTATTTCCGGTCGACCAATTATAACCAAAATCTAATCAGCTCTTCATATGAATGTAAAGAAAAGGAATATGCAAAAATTATCATTTTTAGAAAGGTGGTATCGGAGTTATGCGATCCGAAAATATCGTCACACACACACATACACATACATCCATCCATCCATCCATCCATACATACATACAGACATCATCGTTAAAATATTAACATCGTATTCTAAGGACCCTAAAACGTGTTTATTCATTAAAAAATTATCACCGAATTTTTTGACCAAATACAATACCTTCTTTACATAAAAGTGACGGAAGGTAAAAAAATTATAGATGACCCACCAAAAATTGTTGTTAAATATGCTGGAAAAGATGCGGACGCATCTAACTTCTATTCTGTCACGCAGCTGTTAAGGAGCACAGACGAAGCCACTAAAACAGCCGAACATTGAAGACGCAGAGTTCTTTTATCGGTGTGGGTAGTAAAATAATCACTATTCAGTTTATGTTTTTGAATGATTAATTGATATGTTGCATTTTATTGTGACATTAAGTTTACATAAAAATGTAGTCAACTTATTCTCATTTTTAAATATAAACGGAATACGCAAAAAGTTCAAAAACATTGTTTGTGAAAGAGAAAAACTTCTCGTCGTCGTCAATATCTGAGTAACTTAATAAATTAGTGATAAATTCCTGGTGGTAAACAGTGAAATTGGCCATCACCTTAGTCCCCAGTGTTTAGCGTAGCTCCTCCCTTGCAAACACTCTCAAATTAACTTGGTTCGTTAAAGAAATTCAGTCGATCCGCTGCCTACACCCTGCGTCATAAATTCCCCGAGAAGCAACGGGAGTGCTCCTCTACGGCGTAATCGTTATTCAAGTTTTGTGTACGTTACGTTCTAACTTAACGGCGAGGCCTAAGGCGGGGGTTTATCTGATAGAGATCTATACATCTAAACTAGAATGGAATTTAGACTTTAGTTTCTACTAGGGTGTTTCATTTGCAAGAAGTTAAACAGTAAACGGATAATGTAAAATATTGATTTTGGGTTCCTTAGTTCTTTTCTACCAGTTCTTTTAATGTAATCCAGGGTTCCGGTGCCTTGTAAGCTTATTCTGTGCTGGTATAAGGATTATTATACAATCTGTAACGTTTCAATTTCATTCTTCTCTTATTTTGCAATGGGTAATAAGCCGTGATGATATTTTTATTTATTTATTTTATTTGTCATTTTTATATTTTTCTATTTTAGTGTTCTTATGAGTCTAGAAAACACTGTTAAGTACTGCAAGCACGTCGTTTACAAGATCTATAAGCGCACTGTTCGATCATAGCCACCTATATAGATAGCTATGATTTGATTCAATGGATTTGTAACGAAAGGGGCCGTTATTATTGTAAATATTTATTTAAATATACATATAAACGATAATTTCCTTATTAATGTTTACACTTGGAGTGATGAAATATAACTGAATGTTTATTTTCCTTTTCGTCGTTAAGTACGCTTTTAACAATGTCCAAAGCTAATTGATTATTCCCGTTCCCGGGTATCTGGAGGTACGTTATATTACTCCCCCGCCAGACGAAAAGAAATTTTACAAACGAAATACTATAATTAAATACACTTGTTGTTGTCCTAATCCTCCGTTTCCAATTCTTTGATGACGCGTGGTGCAGTTGAGGTTTGTGTTTTTTACCTTCCGTCACCTTTAGGTAAGGAAGGTATTGTCTTTGGTCAAAAAATTCGATGATGAGTTTTTAATCAATAAGCACGTTTTAGGGTCCCTAGAATACGAATTTACTATTTTTACGATGATGTCTGTATGTGTGTGGATGTGTGTGTGTGTGGATGTGTGTGTGTGTGTGTGTGTGTAACAAAATTTTCGTCTGCGATAACTTTAATACTACAGTTACAAAAATTATAATTTTTTCGTATACTTCTTCGTTACATTCATATGAAGAGCTGATTAGATTTTGGTTACAATTGGTCAACCGGAAGTACCATCATTTGAAGATTTTAACAGTTTTTCTTGAAAAAACTATGTTAAATATAATTTTTTCACATTTGATGTTATTATAAATATTAAAGAATATTTTATTATCTGTACGATTTGATTGCATTTTATACTTAATATTAAATGGATATAGAGTTAAAAAATTATAAAGAAATTAAATTTCATAAAGTAGCCATAGCTCTGGAAACAGTTACTATATTAAGAAAATTCTGATTGAAAGATGTCAGTGTCAAGTGAAATTGACATAGTGTCTTATAATTTTACTGGAAATATAGGATCTTTTGCTTTCTGTATGGAATTTGTATAAAATACATACAACTGCTTTAAGGTAATGTACAAGAAATAATAATAATAAATCTTTTATTTCTGCAGATACATTACACTGTATATAGAAAACGTCACAAAATAATAATTTTCTGTATGAAATTTGCATAAAATACATGCAACTGCCGGAAGGTAATGTACAAGAAATAGAATATTTAATTTAGCAAGGAACTTTCCGTATGAAACTTGTACAACATACATAGAACTGACGGAAGGTAATGTGCTGGCCACATCAGATTTTTTGTTTTCTGATGTTGATTGGGATTGTAGGAAGGCGAGTTTGAGTCTGTCTATCGATATGTTTCCATGTGTGATATCCTTTAGAATAGTAAAGTATTTATTGAATCTAGCGACTATTTTGTAAGTTCCAGTGTAAGGTGGTTGTAGTGGAGTTTTGATGGAATCTGTGCGTATGAAAACGAAGTCAGTGCGTTAAAGATTTGGATTTGTATAACGATGTTTGTTAGACGTTCTTTCTTTAGGAGCTACAGTTATCAATTTCTTTAATTTTCTCAAATATAAAGGTAAGTTTATGTTGTCAATGAATTCGGTAGAAAATGATTTTGAAATTTCTCAGGGTAATCATAATTTTGCTCCGTAAACGAGTTCTGCGCAGCTACATATTAATGTAAACAATCAGACAAAATTCACTTCATTGTCAAAATGTGTAATTTCAATTATTTATTATTTGCCAAAATTTATTTTGTTTTCAAAGAGCCACAGGGGCGCCTGCGGGGGGTAAAATTTGATTTATTTTTACGAAAATCCTTACAGTTTCAGAGATATTGGGCACTATCTATTTTTTCCCAAAATTTATTTCGTTTTCAAAGGCCCCAAGTGGATAAAATTATCGCAGTAGAAGAAATAGTAAAAAAGAAAATTTGTGTCATAATATTAATTAACGTATCAAGGGTGTTATAAGGACAATAACGTCTGAGTTCAACAGTACTTCTCAAGGCCTCTGCCCCGAGATGTGTACGTTGACCGAAGGCAATATTATCCGTTTAACCCCCGTGGTGCGTTCAACGTTTAACGTCCGACTATAATTTTTAATATTCTATGGATTACGGAGCAGAAAGTTTTAATAAAATTTACGGAGTAGATAGGATATGAATGCTTATGCTTGTTTTTTAGGCGTTATCCCAGTATCAATATTATTTTTTTGACAACATTACCATAGCAACAACTCATAATACGCTCTAAGGTGTTATTTGGTATATAACAACCCTGAAAGCAGGGTTGTTATGATAATAATAACATACCAGTAGGACGTTATAGCTATTAACATACCTAGGAATGTTATGCACATCATAACTGCCGCAGATGTAAGTTGAAATCCGGGCTCATAGAGCGAAGATTTTAAGACATCTAAGGCTTGTTATGATTCATAAGATCCGTGGTTTGTACAATAGTTTATCGGTTTCAGAAAATTAAGACATTATTGACATATATAATTTCAATATGACAAATATTCAAATTATGTGATTTATTCCTCATGTTTATTACTTTAGAATAAAGTGGACCGTATTTAGAACGATAGGCTAACGTTATCTATACGTATTATATTACCATAGAGATACAGTTAATACTTAGTTACCAGCCTACTTTTGTACATGTAAACAATGGAATTATATCCTGAAACCGGTAAAGCCTGTTAACGCACTCGTTCTTTGTAGAATTCGCCTGCTCACACGTTAACAGATTTCCTTATAATACTTGTGTTTTAATGTACTATCTTGTGTTCATATTTTTAATTCTACGATACAGTTTAATTAGATCTAAAGTGATGTTTAAATAACAAGTTGACATATTTATTTTTCAAATTTGCAGTGACAAGAAGAGCGCGCGATAAGGGTAGATGTAACACACATATTCTTTCGCAAAAGTTACGACATAACATTAGTTGTTTGAAATACTGTCGTTGTAACGTAGTTCATTTATTATTTGTGACTTGATACATAGCCGTGCGTATAGCGTTATTTTTCATATATTTGGTTTCACATTTGATAATAAAAATTTACCAGCTGACTTATTTTTGAATTTTAGTGCTTTTACTGTAACATGTATTTTTATAACAAAATGACAGTAGTATCTTATGTACTCCAGAAAAACTAAATATAAACTACATTACTGAATTTAACAAAATGGACAGAGCTTAAATATTGACACACACACAATTCGAAGATGACTTCGATCAGACATCTTTAGATAATTAAACTGTAATAGGATTGTTAGTCTTTTGCTGCGCCAGCAATCCGCGAAATTAATGTTGTCATTTCGACCAAATGTGAAATCTTCTACAATCTGTTATACAAGCTGCATTAATGCAATAAGTTACGACACATATATTCAGATCACCATTAACAAAACTGCTATGTAGGTACTAATTGGATAAAGAGTATTTTAGTGTTCTTGTACCACTATTTGTTACAAAGTAAGAGAGAAAATAAAACTAATATATCATCATATTCAGAATATGGCGCATTTAGATAGGATTTACAGATAGTGAAATTCTACTAATCAGTATTAATTAAATCCTGAGTGTATGTGAGCTCTAAACCGCAGTACTAACCACGATTTCTGAATTATGGTTACGATTACATGTATACTGAATTTACTGGATTATCGGCATTAGATTCCAAATACGTAGTTTTAAAGTCAATTGGTTGTTTTAGATAAACAATACTTTTAAAATAAACAGTAAGCGAGTGTACACGGTATATAAATTGACAGTTACCAAATTTATACAATGTGGAAAATATTTACAAAATAAACACCACGGATGTTTTGAAAACTGTTTATGTTTTTGAACACTTCTTGTTCATCAATTTTATATTATTATAGAATATTCCTTTAACATATTATAGTAATTAACGTTATAAGTCCGGGAACTCATATTTTACAGTGCGAGTGAGATGTTTAAAGACGAGGCGACGAAAGAGCCGAGTCTTGAAACTCGAAACGAGTACTGTAAAAAGAGTTCACGGACGAATGTCGTTATGTATTTTATTTCATCCTGTGTCAAATTCTGTTTTAAAGAAACATTAAAATTAATTTCAAAATAATTTAACAAATGCTCCAGATCTAGTTACTTTAGCCGTGTTCCTTCGGGCTGTGATTCGCAATCTAAATAATACAAGTGATCATGATTAAGAAGAATAATGTTTTCACGTTTCCTATTCGTTATCCCCACTTTCTCATTTTGTGATCACTAGACAACCTTCCCTCTTCCCTTCAGAATAATCCTTTTTGAGTGATTCACATGGATTCAGTTTAGAACAAACTGAAACTATACTATTTCGAGCGTAGAAATTTACGAATGTGAGGTTTGTGGCATCAAGGGAAATAAGTTTTTTTTTACAAAAGCGTGTAATGAACCACATAAAGATTTGTTTGAAATAAACATACATACTTCATATTCCTTACCAAGAACATTATTTTTTACTTCAATATAATCCATTTTTAATTGTGACTATAACACTTGACTGTTGATTATTTATCAAATAAAATAGGATAGTTTGCATTAGTCTGCATATGACATTTGACACTAGATTGTGTTGTTATTTTCTTGGTATAATTTTTAAATCGCTTTTCAAAAGGATCACGATTATATTAATCAGGATTCACAAAATCATAATCATAGCCCGAAGGAACACGGCTATTGTCGGAACATGATTAGCAACGGCTGTTTGACAATTGTTTAATTTGTTGATTTCGCTGAAATAATTTGATGTGTCAAAATGAACTCTAATGCAAATCCTCCGGAAGTTGTAAGAAAATCTGAAGAAGCGTGTGCTAAATTAATACCTAGCAAGTCTGGTGAAAGGTATCAAAAACAATTCAGTCATTTTTGTGAATGGAAAGTAAATAATGTGAAGAAAATTACGGAAGAAGTTATACTGGCCTATTTTTTAGATTTGATAAGAATGTAAATAGTTATATTGATTATTTTATTTGTGAACTAATGTTTTTAGTCTAAGAAAATAGGTGCATCTTCTTTGTGGCCGAAATACTCTATGATTAAATCAACATTAATTGCGAATGAAAATGTTGACATATCTCGCTTTTCTAAACTGGTAGTATTCCTGAAAAAACAATCAATTGGTTATGAATCCAAAAAATCTATAATATTAACCCGAGAAGAAATCTATAGATTTATGAAAGAAGCTTGTACTGACAAATATCTCCTGACAAAAGTAAGAGCATATTTCAAATAATTGTTTTTGTGATATTTGATTATATGTTTCCAATAGCAACACTTTACCGGACAAGGCCGTTTTTCGCGTTTTCCCGGACTGAAACTGTTGAAAGTATTGGAATTTGACACAGGATGAAATAAATAAATAAATATATGTGTTAGCCGCCTACTCTTTTCATTCTTAAACCTGGTCAAGGCGGCTACAATGCTTCCCCCTTTAAGTATAAGGAAAGAGTAGACTACTGCTGTCAGTTGTGATTGTTGCTGGTACGCCAAACCTAGATATCCATCCATTTACGGAGCTTTTGCGACCGATTCAGAAGTGCAATCTTTTAGGGGTATTACTTCTGGCCATCTTGTGAATTGGTCAATGCAAGTTAGAATGTATGAATGCCCTTCTGACAATGGCAATTTAACAATATCGATATGGATTGAATAGAACCGTAATTTTGGATTGTCGAAATTTGAAATAGGGGATTTTGTATATGTATGTGTATGTTGTAAAATGTCTGTATTGGTTTTAGGAATGAATTCTCCTGGTAGTTTGAGGTTGGTTCCGTATACCAGTTCAGCTGAACTGCAATTAATTTTTTTGTGCAACCGGACGCGAAGTTAGCATTTCGCAGCCGCAATACAGGCCGCGAAATTGGATTTCGTGACCGTTGTTATGGTAACGGCCGCGAAATTCATTTCGCGGCCGTTGTCATGGTAGCGGCCGCGAAATTAGGTAAACAATTACTTTGACACTTGAGAATTATATGGTTTTGTTTATCAAATGTCAATCCCAGAGCCACCTTGCAAGCTAACTTTCTATTTACAATAAAACAGTTTAAGATTAAGAAAATTTGTAATTACATATTTTTTACGGTTGCACAAAAAATATTGTATACACCTTGACCGCGAAATCCTTTAGCGCCCTCGAGATTGTCTTGCCTCGGCCGCAAGCGGCCTCGGCGACAATTTTTCTCTCGGTACGCTAAAGAGTGATTTCGCGGCTGATGTACAAATAACTATTTTAATTGCAGTTCGGATTCCCAACAAAACCAGTGGAAGGAAGTTGAACTACTGTGATAGGTTGGTGAAGGTTCTTAAACAGGATTTTAGTTGTCTGTGGAATCGTTCTATGATTCCGTTTGACTAAGGGTGATAAGCTGTAGTTTGGATATGATGTGTTCCTAATAATTTTAGTAGATTTTGGAATAGAGATGAGTTGAATTGTTGGCTTCTGTTATTATCGTTTTGTTTTGTAACTATTAAAATGTTAGCCGCCTACTCTTTTCATTCTTAAACCTGGTCAAGGTGGCTACATATGTATCAATAAAGTTACAAATTTAAATAATCTTTATTTAATCTCGTAATTGATATTGGATAGCGAATAAATTAATTCGTAATTAATTTTATCAAACATTTCGTGTTGGTCACTGGCATGTCAAGATACGTGCCCTTAACATTCCGAATTTAGAAAAAAAATCTCATTGTGGTTTTGTACATCACAACGTATATAAATTTAAACGCCTTATCCCAACAGTTTACTAAGCGCAGCTATCTGTAAATATTTAAGTAATTCTAAATAAATCTTGCTAGTTTTTAATTCCCGTCAACATACCAAACGAAGATGTTTAACTTTTCTGCTCCGATATGAAATATGATTATATTCCAAATGTTAATTCAACCACCCGTGACGTTGGCGTCGCCTCGTTAAGACGAATGTATAAACTTGAGGGTGTGAAAGCAACTTTTCAAATTTTCCTACCTCGTCTGACTGTAAGTGCAGATTTATATGTATGCACGTTGCGGCTTTGCATACATAGTGATGCATTAGAAAATTGAAGCAAGGTAAGTACCTGACAACGGTTTTAAGATGGATTTCTTGCTGGATGAAATAAGTGCAAATGATAATTATTGCACACACTTTGTGCAGAATATTTTTTTATTTACGATAGCGTTGGTATTTGTGAAAAAGACCAGCATTTATTTAACTAGATATATAAATTGATAAAACGATATAGAGGGTGTCCCATAACTTCAGGTACATATTAGAAGGGCATATAGTTCTTAATGTCCTGATTACGGAACAAAAATAATTTTTTCAAAATTCAAAAAATAGTTTTTGAGGTTTTTGAAGGAAACAGTTTTGGGGCACTGGTTGAATAGGTAGTTTTAATATTAAATATTACGTTATATTATATCTAATTAATAAAAAATGTTTGCATAATACAATCATTTCAATAGGTTTCTAGTAGCCGGCCACATAAATTGTGTTTCTTATAACAGTTTTGATATTGCTCTTCTGATTATTGTTACAATGTTACAAATATGAATGGACAAGAGACTAGAGAATGCAATTCATCGGGCTTGTTCAATTTCTTTAATTCAACGTGCTGCATTATGTTTAGCTGTTAAAGGAAATAATTTTTAACAGTTTTTGTAAAAATAAAGTAAATAATTTGATTTTTTTTCATTACATACACATCTCCCAAACTTAATTGGTGTGACAAAGCTTTACGTAATTGCATAAATTAATTTCATTGTTAAATTATTTTATGTAATAGTAATTTCACTCTTCCAAATATTATAGTATCCAGGGGTACAAAAAATGTTCTTCTTAAGTAAACTACCCTTAATTATAGGAATTTTGAAAAAAATCTTTTTGTTCCGTAATCAGGACATTAACAACTATATGCCCTTCTAATATGTACCTGAAATTATGGGACACCTGTATAAATATCAAAATGTACAGGATGGTGACCGAGGCTCCCGAACATAGGACTGTAACATGTAAAATACAACTTTCTTCATTTTCTGCTTCCCTAATTATTTTCGGTGAAAAAGCTTTAAATAATAGTTGTATAGCATTCCATTAAATAAGCAGAATTAATTTTGCATGCTTTGTAATGGCAGAAACTAAGTAAGAAAATGTCGAAAAACACCTCAAAACTAGCGATGGCCATGGAATTAAAACAATTAAATTAAGAAATGTTCAACGGTTAACCTATCAAGTTATACGAGGTGCATTCACGTTAAGGTCTCCTATTTTTACCTCCCGCTACCCTTGGTAACGGAGGTATAGGGATCGTACATATCGAGATTTTGGTAAATGAGCACGTTTTAAGGTCCCTATAATCTAATTTTAACACAGATAAATGTCACTGTCAAAGAACTAATCATTTCATATTAATAATAGCAAAGTTTTAAAAAGAAAAAAATAATAGAACAATAGGAAAGGAAATCAATACAGTTTCCAACATAAGTAAATATGTAGGTGTGTATTTACATTATTAAAAAAAGATTAAGCTAATCCTCATTTTTGGATTAGTGAAATCTATTCTATCCCGGTATTTAAAATTTAATCTTCATTTTATAATCACAAAGATAGTTACTTGGATTAGATTAGACTATATTTTAAGAAATAAACTGCCAAAATTAATCTTTAATAGGGTTTAGATTAAATTAATTTATTCGTATTAAGTATTATTTGTAATTGTAAAAATAAAATAAACGTTACTTCTTTACAGTGCTAGCCATGGTATTGAAATACAATTACAAACTATAATGACATTACACCCTGTATATTGAGAGTTTTATTAATGGACACGATTTACCATTCAAGAATTAAAATTTGCGAAAATGACTAATGAAACCAGTAAAGATTAAACTAACGATTACTGTTTCAAAAACTTTTAAATTTTGCGAGATAAGAAACCTTTTAAATAGTATCATGAGTTATTTTCTGTTGAGTAAAACAACAAAGGTAGATGAATGATTTCAGATTTTAGATATGTCATGTAATTAGATCGACGAGATATGTATGTACTTTAATAATTTATTACATTATTAACCATGCAAATTAGCTTTAATATTCCAGAACTTTTTAATGTCTGGTGACATGTTTACCAGATTGGAATCACACTGAATCACATCATCACTTTAAAAAAGAAAACTAAAGGAAACTAACAGAGAAACAAACATCCGAAATAAAGGATAAAGTAAATGAATTTAGTTCACTAGTGAAAAGGTTAATACCAATTACACTAAACGATACATTGCAAAATCAATGAAGGAAATAAAACAGCTCTGCTAAGACAGTGATTAAGTCAACTAATGAATACCAAAGCTGTTAATTGCACCTCTATCGGTTTGCTAATTCCTGCAAGTACAGTAAATAACAGTTATCTTCGAATACAGCAGCAAATCACTTGGCTAAATGTTAACAATTAATACCCGTACGTGACCGTAATTTATGTGGAGGGACCTCTACATTGTACTAGGATGTATCAATCGCAAAATACATAATCGGATGGCTATATTAACTACTATTATAGACCTGATAGTAAATGCACAATTTAAAGCTAGGTTCGACATGCAAATATTATTGGCGCCAGTTTTATGGCACCTATTTTAGTGGCATCAGTTATGTTTCCATTTTTAACTGGATAATATTAATGTGGTCGCGTAAATTTGGTTTGTAGAGCTCCAAAAAATATTAAAAAGAAAAGTAAGGACAGATAGTGGATTCGAGAATGGATTGGACGCTTCTATGATTTCAAGTGCATCGAGTACTTTAATTGAAGTAGTAGCCCATAAACACCTGGAAACATATTTTAATCATTTGATAATGACGCAAGAAAATACAGTATTTTGTAGAACCGTATTCCTAAACGATTTAAAAAAGCTGGCGGCAAAGAAAAAACAGCTTTGTCCTTTGACTGGCGCAATGATTTTTGGTAGTCCATTGAATTACTGTTTCCATATACGACTAAATTTGCGCAAATAATGCATACATGTGGAAACTTAGCTTACATCTAAAATCAAATATAAGTAAATTTCGGAAGATATTTTATCGAAACGGTGGAAAGAAATTATTTTGAATACTTCTGCATACATGTTCTCCTAATTATTCCATTCTGGTCTGTAGAAGATCAGAAGATGTAAGTATTATTATATTTTGAGGTTCGTTTTGACGTGACAGATCTTAGTTCTTTATTTCTTATGTACTTATTTCTGATTCTGAATATTATCACATTTTAGAGAGTTTGTACTGCTTTGGATGTGTCACATATGACGGTAAATAATATCAAAACTAAATTCAAACGTGGAAAAATATCGTCCCCAAAAAAATTAGTGATCCATCATCCGTACAAAATCATTGCGAAACATTGCAGTCTGCAATTCGACGTAGGTATTTACTATTTACATGTGTGGTGAAAGTAAATTGCTTTTTAAGGCCCTTTTCATATAGTATTTTATGTATCAAGGGCGTTATGATGATGATAATACCAGGAGGGCGATAAGGATCTAGCCCGAGGGCTTTTGGCCCGAGGGATAGATGTCGTCCAATGGGTATTATCGTCTAGTAACGCCCGTGGTGCATACAAAATTTTATGTCTCACTAGAATATGTTCAATAAGTTCATTTATAATAATTTTGATGACAATAATGCTTAAACATTGACGTTGCTAATGATGCTGTTTAATTGTTTTGTTTATTATCAACATTTATTTATTTTTAAAACATCAACATTCTACATTGTGGAGATGATGGAATGGGTGAAATTGATGTTTCGGAAGATATTTTATCGAAGCGGTGTAAAGAAATTATTTTGAATACTTCTGCGTACTTTGAGGAAAATAAACACATAAATGTTTCCCTAATTATTCCATTCTCGTCTGTAGATGTAAGTATCATATTTTGAGGTTCGTTTTGACATGACAGATATCAATTCTTTATTTCTTAGGCACTTATTTCTGAATATTATTACATTTTAGAGAGTTCGTACTGCTTTGGATGTGTCAAATGTGTCGGTAAATAATATCTAAGAGGACTTCAAACGTGGATAAATAACGTCACCAAAAAAAATAGGATCCGTCAGCAGTGCGAAACATTGCAGTTCTGTTTTCTTTATATTAATTGTTGAAATCAATTAATGTATTAATTGTTCTAATCAATCCTTTTTATTGTAATGAAGTATATTTAAAAATAAAATATTTTTCATTATATACCGTTCATACTATTACTAATTTAAAGTCCATAAGCGATGATCGGATTATAATGAGGGCATAATGAAGTATTATGCCCTCATACAATGCCCCGGTTGTTATAGATATGTTTATATACACCGTATCCTAGAAATATACAGTTCATAATACTTTAGTGAGACATAAATCAATTTTAAGTATTATAATTAAATTAAAAATTATTTCTGCGTTGTGCTTTCAAAGCTGCTTTCTTATTATATTGTTATAATCAATTAATATATTAATTGTTGTAATCAATCCTTATAATTATTGAAATGAATTATAATTAAAAAGAAAATAATTTTCATTATATACCGTTCATATTATTTCCAAGTCCATAAACCACGATCGGATTATTATAATGAGGGCAAAATGAACGATTATGCCCTCATATAATGCCCCGGTTGTTATAGATTTGTTTATATACACCATATCCTAGCAATAAACATTTCATAATACTTTAGTGAGACATAAATAATATTAATGTTCTTATATAGATTGTATATTTCGAAGTTCATCAGAATTCTGTACTGATATTCATTATTTTTATCTAGGCCAAATATATTTCTTAAAATTTCCTTTCGAAGCGAGACAGTGAGTTAATGTCCGTTATGTTTAAAGTCCATGATTCTTATAGGTAAACGGGAGGTAAAAATGTGAATAATAATATATCATTATTACTATATTCATGGTTGAGATAGCAGAGAAACAATTTATCAACTATTAAGAGTTCCATGTGTTGCATTGAAAAATGGAGTTGGTAGTGATCAATATTCTGCTTTATCGGTTGTGTGGTTCATTAAAAAGCAGTTAGATCCACCCGAGAATCTAATGAACAATCGCGGTTTACCGCTGCTGTCGTACTGTTCGCAGCCGCAATCTCTGTAAAGTTTCTGCCTTGTAATTGCAAATAATTCCAACGAAACCAGCAATAAAACTAAGGAGTGAAATCCTTATGAATTATGAATCGAAGAGGTCAATTTATAGCTCCCCTTTTGTGAAAACTTGATAACGACAAAATAAAAGTTTTAACGAAACTTGTAGTTCATTTAAAAAAGAAAGCAAAAGAGGGAAAGTAAAGCGTTCCACTTTGCAGTAATGACGTCGTCGAGTTAACTCTTTTCTACCTGCCCGTAATTGTAAACGACTTTTCTACTAAAACTAAGTGCTCAACTTGCTTCCAGTATATTTTCAAATTGCTCCACATTTTACATATGAGCCTCTTGCAATTAAGCCTTACAACTTACCACAACAAGCCAGTTTCACCCTCAGCTATTTTATTTCATTGCATTCTCTTTAAATACATCCTCCACGTACCATCAACTATCCTTAATTACACACAGCAAACAAACTACATTTGACGAAACTTGGAAGCAACTCATTTTGCCAACACGAGGTCTGATAGAAAAGTACCCGACCTTTGGCCGGGGAAAAAAACTGGCATACCTGGAGCGTTAGAAACCTGATCACTTTCAAAGTAGTCTCCTTGGGACTCCACACACTTCTCCCAGCGGTGCCGCCATTGTTGGAAGCATTCCAAGAAAGCCTCTTTTGTAATGGAGTTTAGCTCGGCTGTTGTTGCAGCCATAATGTCCTCTCTTGTCTGAAATCGCAAGGGGCCATATCAGAAGAGTAAGGAGCCTGTTGAACCACAGGAGTCTTGTTCTTTGCCAAAAAAAATCTGAATCAAGTGCAAGGAATGGGCTGGGCACTCTGTTCATGCCCAAATCTTCAGTTATAATGGAACGTGCCGAAAAAGTGCTGATGCACACCTCTTCCGCAATTTCTTAGATACCCACACAATGGTCCCGCATCACCACAGCGTTCACTTTGGCAATGATCTAGTCATTTCGGCATGTTGATAACCGACCGGAGCGTGGCTCGCTCTCCACCGATGTGCGGCCGTCTTTAAACCGATTGTACCACTCCCTAATTTGTGTGATGCCCACAGCATCGTCACCGAAAGCTGTCTGAAACTTCCGAATGGTTTCCATTTGGCTGTCGCCCAGTTTCAGGCAAAATTTTATGCAATAGCGCTGCGCCAGTCGTTCCGTCATTTTCCTTGCAATGAAAAACCGACGAGAGCACTACACACAACCTCACTCAAATGCTGCTTGCCAGTAACAGACGCTATCGACAGGCGGGAAAAAATTCACGCATGCGCACGAAGGTTCAAGATCGGCTCATGCAAGCGCGCTTGATTTATATTCATCAGGTTTTCGCAAAAAGTAAGGTCGGATACTTTTCTAACAGACCTTGTATTATTTCAGAAAAACGGTCCACACCTCTTTAAGGACACCTTTCAATTATTGCGATATATCTGCATTGTTGAGGCGATTATCATGCGTCACCTCATGCTCACGGACTCTCAAAGCTGTCGTAGCGAGACATAAAATGAGTCACTTTTGTGCTTTTTGAAATTGGATTAGTCCTCAATAGTTATTTGTGTATTAAGAGCGTAAAGTGATACTTTGTCGCTTAGCGAAGCGCGGAAATCTTTCGAAAGCGTCTTCTTTAGCTAAAAAAGCTTATCTAAAAGTAACAAAATAAAGTATTGATGCATTTATAAGAAAGAGATGCAAATTATTTTACTGTGGTTACTAGAGACGATCACTAAACTAAAGAAGAGTGCTGCATTCGGCTCATTCTAGGCTGCTTGGTAGCTTGGTTCACTTAGTTGTTGGGGTACAGAACAGAAATTATCTGCGTCTCCTATTGGGACCCGCAGAATAGCATGCGGAATTTTAGAACACTAAATTAATGGTAGCCACTACGACATGCCAAATATGTAAACGTCAAGCATCATCGTTTTATTTAACGGAAAAAAATGTTCTCATCCTTTGATTTTATAATTTTATTTGAAAATGTATGAAAAATAAGCGAATGAAAGAAAATGAATGAAATATACAGTAAAAAGTGCTGTCTTACATGATGTTACGACAAAAATTCAAGACATATTCCAAATTTTCGGCAAATAAGGAAAAGTTGACCAACTGTACTACTTAATAGAAAAGAAATCTACACATATCGCAAAACTCTAATCTGATAAATAAAAATGTATGCTCTATACATTTCACAAAGAATGATTATAAATAGTTATTTATGCTACAAGAGATGTAGGTACCATTTACTAATCCAGGACGATTTTGCGTACGAGCGACAGCGAGGGCTAGCAAATAAATTCGAGAGTTGTCAAATGTACCTACATCTCGTGTTGCATATAAGATTTTTTCCGCTCCGGATGATTTATTTTTTACCTGTTCATTTTCACTGCCAGATATGTCAAGGCTGTCAAGGAATACAGTTCAAATTGATACATTAAACAAAAAAGAATCTAAGTATTCCAAGGAAAATTTAAGAAGAAAAACGCTGTCATCTGTCACATTTGCCACGTCAACGGTAACTTTTGAATGGATATATTTATGAAATGAGGACAATTAAATTCAAAATTATAAATTATAAGAATGAATAAATATTTGACACAAGTTTAAAATATCTAACTTTTGGTATTTCACAAAGTTCAGCTGTAAGGAAGTAATGACAATCCTTACTTCCCGTCGCTAATAGAAACCGATATCTTGACAGTAAAATAAACACACATCCCAACAAACAAAGTCCTAATAATCTACTTACGATTACGATATTGGGAGTGGGAAAACAATTTTACCAGTATGTGGTTTTAACACAATTATTGACAGTAGATATTGATAAATAAAATTTGAAGTTTCATTGATTTTATTAATATTTGTCCTTGCAGAATGCAGTTCCAATTAGTAATTAATCTCGAATTTATGAAATATTGCCCTTCAATTATATTTCTTGATGGACATGTCGATTCGCTCGCAGCGAATTCTGCGGGTTCCAATAACGCCAATAAATATTTCGGGTTACTTTTATTTTTGAAAGCATGCATCGATATAATAACTTAATTCTTATATCAATGTTCAGTTATTAAAGCATATTTTTCATAAAAATATAATATTGTAACGTTTTTATTTATCTGGGTGAAGTGTAAACATTAAACAATTATTATTAATTAAAATAAAGGTTTATTACTATAACTAAATATTAAAAAGATATTAAATAATGACAATTAATAATATTGAACAATTATTAAAAACTAATTAAGACTGAAACTATAATTAACTAGATAACACAAACACATTTATTTATTTAACCAATTAACTCTACTATTTGTTTCTTCGATATTACTAATTATTTATTTCACTACGCGTTCCAATCTTAGACTGCCGGTCTGTTGCAGACTCTTGTAGACTATTTACGCGATATTTATATCACTATATTTATATCACTATATTTATATCACTATATACTTATATCATGTTCAACTGTCCGCC
Source organism: Harpalus rubripes (assembly GCA_963082715.1). Classification (NCBI taxonomy): domain Eukaryota; kingdom Metazoa; phylum Arthropoda; class Insecta; order Coleoptera; family Carabidae; genus Harpalus; species Harpalus rubripes. Next base: position 22,753,530 of record OY720464.1, read on the forward strand.
TACCGACCTCCACAGCGTCTATATACTCAACTAACCCAACAGCGTCTGTATATTCAACTGCTCGGACAGAAGTCACACCTTTCACCTCACTGTCAGTCTTTTTATGTAACTAACTTTCTCTTTCCACATCCTTAGTATCACCAATTATGCGTATGCCACAATTCTTCAACACCAATGTCGAGTATCCACTCCAACTCGCTGTTACTGTTCTTGTATACCTAGCTTCACAATACTCTTCAACCCTACCGAGTATTCACTTCCACAGCTATCCCAATATACCAGTAACTTCCAGAATACCTACTCCACTCGACACTTTACTGCATACGCTCACTACAATACTGCTGTGCTTCACTAACACTCTACTCTCTAACACTTCATGTGAATGTCTCTATGACTCTGTATGTAACTAACTCCCGAGCATAGCTGCGTCCCTTTTATACAGCTGCCATTAACTTCCAGAAAGCTCGAGAATGTTCGACCGCACAATAACAATGAACACAAAAGGTTCAGGCGACCGGAAGTAATTAAACACGTCGCGACTCGCTTGTTTACGTCACCCGGCTGCTAGCGCGATTGCGTCATCGCTATAAATTAGCGCTTGTTCAGCGTAGCAGCGGGGCTCACATGTTCCAGTATATTTTTCATAAAAATATAATATATTTTGATTTTGCTACCACATTTGAAATGATTTAGCTACACTCCTGTGATATATTAAATTGTCATTTATATTGCTTTCCTTTGCTGTGCTGATGTACGTTCATATTCATATCTGTCCTTCCTTCTTGGAGGATATTTTAATCTTGCAGGCCTCGCTGTAATGAATGTAGACAATATCTCTCGTGTTGACAGTGCCCAGGTTACCGATTGGGTCTGGTCGAGGGCAGAATACAAAGCAGGGTCATACACTCGGACCTAATCGTGGCCTGAGTGGATCCTTTCACTGTTGCTCCAGGGACGGCTGCCTCCATTAAGGACTCCTTGCCTCTCCAGGATACAAGGATAGATCAACAAGATAGCTTTGTTCAAATAAACTACCACACAAGATAAACACTGGCCATTTTGTTCGAGTGGTTATCATTGGGATGACATTATTTTAATGTATTGCTCTTTACTTCAGTCCAATAATTTATATCAATATTTTAAATTGAAGATGTTGTCGTTGATTGGTGAAACATTTTTTAAATAAAATAAAAATGCTTGGTATTGTTTTACGAAAATGTATATTCTTATATTAATTAAGGTATCAAGGGTGTTATAAGGACAATAATGCTGGAGGTCAACAGTGCACTTTCCGAGGACGTTCAACGTATAATGTCCGACTAATTTTTTAATATTCGATGAATTACAGATCAGAAAATTTTAATAAAATTTACAAAGTAGATAGGCTGTGAATGCTTTTGCTTGTTTGTTAGGCTTCATTCCAGTGTCAAAATCAATTTCTTGACAACATTACTATAGCAACAACTTATAATGCCCTTGGGCGTTATTTGTTATATAACTACCCTGAAAGCAGTGGTTGGTATGATACTAATAATAATAATATACGAGTCGGACATTAATGTCATAATTGTCATTTTATTTTGTGAGAAGGAAGTTTAGGTAACGACGAAGAGGGGAGTGGCCCAACCCTTCGAACAAAATAATCGACAATTATGAAATGACTTCTTTATACTATTTATTCTATTTTGCCTATTTTATGAGCTTTTTAAATAAAAAATCGTTGTTTCAAAATTTAGGGAATTTTGTGTCAGTTGGTGATTAATGTGACGTTTGACTTTCAACGACGTAACCTAATTTTTGTAACAGCAAATATCAACAATTTATTCTATATCTTTATAACTTTACTACTCTATACCTTCTTTTCTTATTATTACTACTTTTAATTTTATAATTATATAAAAATAACATTCTTAGAAATCGTTTGTGATCGTTAATTTAACGAGATTTGATATTTTTTGACATTCCCAGCCACCAACTTACTAATTGTACTAATCTATTACAGTACTCGAATGAACTACAAACGATCTCTTTTGGATGCTGCAGTTCGAAGTTTGTTCGATGATATAATAATGATGATAGGTTAAGCTGATTTTAAAAAATAATAAATAAGATACCTAACTCACTATTTCTCCCAAAAGAAAGATAGTTGGTAGATAAATAGTTTTTTCTACAGTCTATGTACAAAGCAGCCATTTACGCTCTCTTTTGTCAACGCAAAATGTTACTTTGCCGCTCATGTGCGACAAAGTAGACAAAAACGCTCACTGTCCAAAATTCTAACTATACAATGTTGAGAAATGTCACTTGTCTATATTCTTAATGGAAACGATTAGTCAGGAACTAATGGTACTGAAGTTACACATTTTCCACCTTTACAAGTCAATCTGACATATAATTGCTCTGTCGGTATATTACATATCCAAACAAAATGCCGCACTGCTGTAAAAATAAAATAGGGCATTCATTTAGAATAACGAAAGTATAAAATACTTAGATTAGATTAAAGCAATAGCTCAAGAAGAATGGAAAATAACGATAAATTAAAATTAAATATAAAATAAATTGTGTGGACAGTTGTGCTGCTACTTGAAACAATTTTTTTTTATGGTGGAGGACTTCATTGTGGCGACTGTAGAAAAAATCTTGTGTGTGTTTCGAACGCAAATAGACATTGTCGATTTCGAAAGAATGCCGCGCTCCTGCGTCGCGCGTCAACAACTTCTCAATCGACAATGTCCCATTTTGCGCTCTTAATACACAAATAACTATTATTAATATGGCTGCAGATATAAAAAAAAATAAAAAAAAACTTAAAATTTAATAGGTAATTAGCGCGGTGGAATTAACGGTATGAAATCAAACTCAAAGCAAATAGTCTTTGTTCCCCATCATGAATAATAATGCTCCGGCATTAAAGCTTGCATATCATTTGAACAAACAAGTGTACACGCTCCACCCTGATACAAGCCTTGCTATTGATAACGAACTACCCTTGGTTAGGGTAAATAATTTACACGCTCCCTTGAGTAGGCTGGGGCTTCACAAATTTCAACGCAGTCCTGCGTGCCACATAAAACACCCCTATATTTAACTCATTATTTAAGAAGGACGCTCGTTAACCGCGAGTTATTAAGACACCACCTTCTTCTACCTCATAAATCAGTCACGAGTTAAGTTTTTAGAGCTGGATTTATCACCTACGTTCGTTAATTTCCCATACGTAGAAGTCATTCGAAATTATACCCAAAACAAGAATGGGTCCCTCGTCAGACATTTCCTAAACACGTAAATTGATAAAGCCATTACAGAATATGCCGTATAGATACAACCAAAAGTATCTTCTTCCTCTTTGGTTTTACCTTTGCCTCGCTGCAGGGTTCACATATTTGCATGTCCCATTTTGCTTAGCCTAAAGCGTTTTCTGGGATAACGTTGACATACAAGTATTTTATTCGATCGAGTCTGCGACTCTTTGGCCATGCATATGACTACTGTCCTGGAAGGATAAAATCCATTGCTGTTTCCGCCACAAATGGGCGGATCTAGGAAATACCAAGGAGGGGGCGAATTAAGAAACTTTAACTTCGTTCGAATTAAAAGACATAATATAAAAATATGACAATTTTATAAAATAGAAGCAATATTTCATTAATTTAAGCTTAAAGCACAGAATAAAGACTTTATAAGTTTTCAAAGAAGGTACAGAAATACAAAATTAAGTAATCGATTTTTCGTTTATTTCAGCAATGAAATATATGTTGACAACAAAAATATAATATGTAAATATACTGCATAACAAAGGATAAATTAATACATACAAATCAATTAAATTATAAAATCAGTCCTTTTCTTTTTTGAAGTAGCAAAACGATTAATTACATTTTCATTGTTTATATCTATGTCTTGATGCACATGCATAAGTGCCACTCCTAATAACCTGTCTTTTTCGCAGCCATGTCTTCAGCCTTCTAAGAGCGGAAAAGCTACGTTCTGCACTGGCTACGCAATTAGGCAAATTTAATAATATTTCAAGTAGTGTATGGCAATTTGGATACACATCAAAGTCAATAGAGGAATATATTTCTACAGCATTTTTTAAATTTATTTCTTTTGAAGGAGATTGAATTAAACGTAGACAATTAGCGTGCCACATAGTTAATTCAGCAGCAAATATTTCCAGTGAATTAACATTTTGTATATTTAATTAAAAAAAAAAGTATTTTTGCCACAATATTTTGGTATAAGTTTGCAAGTCTTCTGTACTCATTGTTGTTAAATTATGGGGAAGTAAAACACTTAAATGAAATGCATTGAGAGTATCTTTAGAAAAACGAGTCCTCAAATCGATTATCATAAAATCTAACATAGGAATAAAAATAGTTTTTCTGTGGTATTCTTCTGTACTACATGATGTATAATTATCTCGATGAAACCTAATAGTACATTACGCATTAATAAAACTGCGACCGACGTACTGACGACTGGCGAGTCTATTCCACGATACGGGGTGCCCAGCATAGTAATTGTCAACTTGCCTTGAATTATTTCATATCAAGTAACCAAACGACGATGTTTACGAGATAATATATTTTTTAAATTATTATTTTATTAAAATTTACCAACTACCAAGGAGGGGGCGATCGCCCTCATCGCCGCCCGCTGGATCCGCCAATGTCGCCGCCGATTCTTTGTTTCTTAATCCCAGAATATTACCTTTTAAGTAATAACAACTCCAACACACATACATCTGACATCTCGCACTTTCAAATTCCGAACAGCATTAATATAAATCTTTGTAGTATATCTACTAATGAGAGTGAGGTATTGGACTTATTGTCATCTCTTGATATTAGTAAAGGTGCAGGCTCGGATGGGATCCCCAGTTTTTTTATTAAACATTGTGCTACTTCACTTTGCATTCCACTAACTATTATATTTAATAAATCTTTTAATGAAGGTCACTGTCCCAGTATCTGGCAAAAAGCCTTAGTAGTTCGAGTTTTCAAAAATGGCAATAAAAAGGAGGTTGAAAGCTACCGTCCGATCTCTAAACTTTGTATTTTTTAAAAAATATTTGAAAAAATTATTTACAAAACCTTATTTGCTACATTTAAAAATATAATAAATATAGAGCAACATGGTTTTTATTCAGGTCGATCAGTTGATTCAAACCTTGTTGAATACACGGACTTCATTTTACAGTCAATGGATGATAAAAACAAGTAGATGCAGTATACACCGACTTTAGCAAGGCATTTGACCGGATTAATTACGGTCAGTTTCTACAATGGTGCAAATCATATCTTACTGATAGACAACAATGCGTAACTATCAATGGATACACCTCAGAGTACTTGCCTGTAACCTCTGGTGTACCATAGGGATCACATCTAGGGCCTCTCCTTTTTCTAATCTTTATTAATGACATTAAGAGCTGTTTTACCAACTCCAAGTTCATTTTGTATGCTGACGACCTTAAAGTATTTAACGCTGTCAAAACTGCATCCGACTGTTCTGCGATGCAGGAAGATCTTGACAGACTAAGCTCTTACCTGATAAGGAATGATTTAACTCTTAATTTTGATAAATGCTCGTGTATTACTTTCACACGTAACATTATCATGTATACATAAATAGAATCGAGAGTGTCCAAAGAAAATTTATTTCTATTTTGAATTTCAGGTATCCACATAATTCGGTTCTGTTACTTTCGTTACAAAAAAGACGAATACTTTTGGATCTGTCTTTCTTATTTAAAATTTTAAATGATTTTATAGATAGTCCTGTTATTTTAAATAATTTTTTTTACGGATATCTCATCATTCTACTCGATAATCTGATTTATTTTTTGTTAAGCACTGTAGAACAAACTCTGCAATGAATTCACCGCTAGTTAGATTAGTACATGCTTACAATAATTTAGCTTCTGTACCTAATGTACCTGATTTATTTTGTTGTAGTTTACGTACATCAAAATATTTGTATACTAGTTATTTGTATACTATTTAAGACTTACTTTCTTTCTTATTCATTTTCGTTTTGATGCCACTGTTTTTATATAAGCTTATTATTAATATTTTGCCTCGACTTCAAAATATGTAATGTTTGATTTTGTTAGTGCTGCACTGTTATTGGGACTTGTACTGTTGTATAGCCCTTCTTTGTAAAAATAAAAAAAATTACTGGGTGTTCCAATCTGCTTACTGGGTGTCACCTTATAGGCACTCAAAATAAGCGTTGAGAGTGCACCACATTGATTACACTTTAGTACTATTTGGACATAATTTAAAGTTAGATTATTCAGGATCTTTCAAAAATGTTTTGCATCGCTTTGTGCTGAATTTAAATTATGGGTATGATCTGAAAAATTATCAGCTTTGACAATATATGCCGTTGTTATTGGTACATATGTGATAAGCACACTGTAATATTGAGATATGTATATACCTTAACCCTAGTCCGACATTGGTGTGTCTGTCGGACATATTCGAATATAAAAGTATGAAAATTTAATAAATGCAATAAGATTAGGACCTCTCCATCACTGAATTTTAAATTAAGGTATTATAAATAACTCTTCGAAAGATAAACCTTTTTTGTTGAAAAGGTTTCATTGTAAGCAATTTAAAAATGTATGATACCGTAGACGGCTAACGTGTATCTAACAGATACCCATATAAATCTGTAAGCGTCTACAAGGACATATTCGGGTATTAGTGCTGAGCCTGTGTTCTACGCGCCGTACTGAATTTTTGTAATTTTTGAGAATATATGTTATTTACATATTAACATATTTTTGTTGGTTAAGAGATAGGATTTTATATTACTTATATTTTGCCTAATTTATGTTTCTTAATAAAATACAAATAACACACGTGTCCGTCAGACACACACGATAAAATTGAATGTCGGGGATGTGCCTGAAATTGTCTACACATAGACAATAAATAAATAAAATAAATATATCATCACGGCTTATTACCCATTGCTGCATGTGCCAATCTGACAATGATGTAGCTTACGTCATAAAATTTGTATATATTGTCTACGCTCATTTAGACTATATTATTTTTAATATTTTGCTTAAAAGAGGATAAAAATATTACTATTTGTTTAAATGTTTCCGAGTAGGAATAATTTGATTTCGTTAAATCTCCACTGTACATGTCGCATGTGGGATTATAAAGTTTACAGTATCTACCTGTTGTCTACATATAACATCATTATTTACATTGTTTACGCATTGTTTACGTATGTAAATAAACTATCATAGATTACGCGTAGACGCACATCCACAGTGGTAAATTATTATTTAACATATTAACGATGAAAACACTTCAACATCTAAAATTGGTATAAAAGGGAAGGGGATTCATTCACAAGCCAAAGAAATTGTAGTCGATGTTTTTCGGTTAGCTATGATGCGCAGGTACAGTGTCAACTTAATACGCGCCAGTTATACATTAGTCGTCGAAAGGGTTGTGCAAAATTACAAAAAATAACATTGGAGAAAGACAATATAAAACTGTGAATACAATTTTTTTTTTTTGGGATTTAGACAATAAAATGGTTTTATTTAATGTAATATGGAATAAACGACTGATGTTGTTGATGGGATGAAGTTTTCCATCCAAATTTTTATTGTTTAGTATGAGGTCACAGCATGGGCGCCCGCAGACTTTTTTACAAGGTGGGTCGAAATTTTTGTTGTAAGAAAAAAATGCGTTTTTTTAATAATTTTCAAGGTCAAACGTGTTTTAATGCAAAGTAAGATAATATAGAGTTCTTTACAATGAAGCAAATTTAACAAATTCTTAAAAAATTAAAATCAATATTTTATGACGAAAATGCGTACGTACGCTATAAAAGCGTAGAATTGCCCCTTCTACTAGGCTTTATGATGCGAGATGCGAGCATAAGCAATAACTACAGAAACAGACAATCTGAAAATACAATATTGCGTTAAATTAAAATATATTACTGAGTAACAATATAATTATTCTATTGAACTGCTCAAAATAAAATGAAAATAATTAAATGTTAATTAAATCGCGCTCCTCACAAAATACGGCAACCCTAATCATACGTAGGTACTTTTAATATAAATAAATATGCAATGTCTATTCATTATTTACTTTTCTATTTCTTTATTTCTACATAACAGTAAAATCGATAATTGTGAAAGTTTTGAGAAGAACGTGATCATAAAATGATTAGAATAAACTAAGGCATATTAAAGAAAATACAACACCGAATATAATGTAATATAATAACAGTACATAACATAATTTACTCATTCTGACACTTCAGCTATTTCGTACTTAGTAATAGATAGTATGTAATAAATTTTTGATTAAAATATAAGAAAATATTACCAATAATTATTAAAAAATATAATGATACATTGAAATGAAAAAATAAAATTTTAATTTTATTTTTGAAAATGGATACAGTCCATAAATGAAAGGGGGGTCAGTCGACCCTTTCGACCCCCCCCCCCTGTGGGCGCCTATGGGTCATAGTTTCACTGCCACTTACAGCTTCATCAAGGCAAAAGACTAAGGCGTTAACAAGTAATAAATAAATATGAATATATTTGTTCGAACATAATGTTATCGGCGAAAATTAAAAATTATATGAAAATATTAACAATTCAGAAGACAGTCTCACTTGAAATAGCTTTAGTCTTTTGCCGTGATAAAGTTCTAAGTACAGCGAAACGTTAGCCTCAGACTAAACAATAAAAATTTGGACTGCAAGCTTACAAAATATTACATTTTCAAGTTAACCTTAAATTTTCTGTATTTGTTGTTTTGTTAATTTCTGTAGCCCTTGAAGAAGATCCAGGTGGCATCAAAACTGGTCGAGTTAAAATAAATCAGTAAAAAAAATATTCTCATAACTACCTTGTCAAGAAAAGCGCAGCATATGTAAGGGAGAAGGTAGCACGATACAGACCTCTGCAGATACCCGCCTCTGAGATGAAACATCTTAAAATTTCGTAAATGTTATACAAATATATTCCGGTTCGATGTAACATGTAATTTCAATGAGAACAACACTATCATTTCACGAAACTCATTACTGTTAACTGCATGGAACCCTCCATCCTGGTTATAGAGAGTTAGCGGTATGACATATTTATTTACTTAGCATAAGCAGATGTATTTAGTACACAATCCGAAAATAGATCACAAGCTGGATGAATCGAGGGCCACGATGAAACATATGATAAACTGAATATTATCCACGAGTCAGCTCATGCCATATTGCATGATAAGCCACTAATGCCTCAATAACTGACGTTATCCTGCACTAAATCAATGCTCACTACTGCAAAACTAACATGTCAGGGTGAAAGCGGTCCTGATGTAGGCTTTCATTTGATTTGCACACAATTAGATTCACTATGTGTCAGTTTTCATCATTGATTTCGGAGCTAGTTACTGCTAATTAAAGATTTCAATTAGCCGGCCAAAAAGTGTCAATACCATTCATCCGTAACATCAGTAAGACGTATATAGTTTAAAAAGTATCACACGATATATTTTAAGCAAAGCCAAACTGTAGCTTATATGGTTATTAATCTATGTCTACTCATAATTCCATGTAGTGCAACACATTGACGCATACCTTAGAAAAGGACAGCGTTAATTAGGGGCAAAGTCAAAAGATGAAAAACAATACAGAGTGCTTAGGAATATTCATCTCACTCATAATAAATTACAATGTAAAATATAGTTCATATTCGATTTAACATAAAATATTTCATTCGTATATTAAATTAATTGTAAAAATAATGTGAGAGCCATATCAAAGGACTCCAGGAGTCCGTTGTCAAGCAACAGAAAGGGGACAATTGATATATTAAAATAGAATACATGTCAAATGTAATAACTTGTAAAAATAAAATATAATTGAGTATAGTACTTTCATTTAATAAAAGTTTTATAAAAGAACGTTAAATAAACGCTCACCGCTCGACACACCCGGCCTCGCACACCTCCCCTATAGTATCTCAGAAGTGGGATTGTTAGCGATTATATTTAATACGTGATAGTTATCTTAGGAATTCGCGGATTTGATTTGTGTTTGTCCGACGTGCCGAGTCAAAACGATCTCATCCCTGTGTCCATATCCTCCCTTAATCATACACATCCATTGTTCGACGTACTGAAGAATCGGAGAAAAAGTTAAGGAGATGTCTCACGAATCAAATTTAGAAGCTGAAGATGGAACGGAACGTGGTGGAGAAGCTGTTGAACAGCCAAGCATAGGACAGATGATGTCTCATCTTACAACAATGGTAGGCATGTTACAAGCTAGTAACCATGAGTTACAAATTTTGAGGCAAAGGGAAAATACACGAACTCAGACTGACGTAAGTGTACCGTACTCAGAAATTTCATTACAAATACCTATATTTGGTGGTAGAAAACTATTTTTATACACATTTAAGGTGTAGTCCGTCGATTTAAAATGATTGCTGCATATCACAGAATGTTTGGATAACTTAAAATTGTGTCTTCTAACTTCAGTAAGCCAGTCTTTTCACACTTTTTCATCTTTTGGAAATCGGACTGTGCATCCATTTGCAATGCATGGCAGTACCATTTTAAAAGAATTCTGACCGCAACAATGTTCTTGTTTGACGTGGCCCCGCTTATCTATCTTTCCTTTTCTAAGGTGAGCGTCAATTCCTCTCTCTCTGCGTCGGGTCCATTTATGTAATATGCCAATGGAGCAACAGTATCTTTTACCCTGTAACTGCGACTGGGCCTAATTTTAAATTTCATTTATCTTTTAAACGCTTGTAAAATTTAACTACTTTTTCTAAAATACGAGCCCAAACTCATATTAGTTGGGCCGGTTAACATTTTCAAAAAACAAATTATAAAACCTACGTAAATGGTGAGAAATTTCTGCAAATTTCTTTTGACTAGTTGAAAATATAGATTTTAAAATTACGAAAACTGAATTTGATATTCAGGTATTCCGCTATTTAATATTGGATTACATCGCCTTTATTTGTAATACCAGCTTTAATTCTATTAGGCATTGTATTCCTAAGTCCTGCACATTTCTCTGTGAGTATTACCTCATATGTCTTGCAAGGTACGTTTTACTACATGTACTGAATTTTTACAAAGTTGCTTTTCACTGTGCCAAAAGTACAGGGTTTCGGTAGAAGCTAAATCTGAACTAGAAGATGACCATTAAAATACCGATGGAACTATTATCACCAATCATTCGGCCCACAGTTTTATTTTACCTCCCGCTACTATTGGTAAGGGAGGTATAGGGATCGTGCTAAAAATCGCATATCGAGATTTTGGTAAATAAGCACGTTTTAAGGTCCCTAGAATCAAATTTTAACATTTTCACGATGATGTCTGTGTGTACGTGTGTGTGTATGTATGTGTGGATCCTCCACTCTAACACAAATATGTACTATCATTCAGAAAATTTTGAAACCTTGTATTTCGACCTTTTTCTATTACGGAAAGAGCCCATTAGATTTTGGTGTAAATCGGATAACCGGAAATAGCACTTTGCATGAAGCTCAAAATAGTTTTTCTTCGAAAAAAACCTTTAAATGTTATTTTTTCGAGATTAATGTTATTATAAAAATTAAAGATTATTAAATTTTCTACAGATTTGCATTAATACTTTTCTACATATTTTATGGATAAATATATAAAATTATCTATAATTTAAAAACCCGGAGCCTACGCTTTAAACAAAGACAACTCTTTGGTTACACAGTTCATATCATAAATGTATGTAACTGACAGATACATGTCACTGTAAAAGAACTTATCATTTCAAACTATTAATAGTAACGTTTTAAAAAGAAAATAGTAAATAGAACCATAGTTATATGGAATGGAACTTAATACAGTTTCCAGCATAAGTAGATATGTAGATAAGCATTTAGTAATAAAAATTAACGATTCGCAAAAAAGTTTAAGCTAATCCTCATTTTTGGATTAGTGAATTCTATTCTATCCCGGTATTTAAAATCTTCATTTTATTATCAAAAAAGGTAGTTACTTGGATTGTATTAGAGTATATTTTAAGAAATAAACTGCCAAAATTAGAGTAAAATTCGCTAATGCAATCTGATTTTATTCGTAGATATCGGTAATGACGACATATCTCTCGTTTCGTTTACCAGGCTTTGCTCCCCCAGATTCCAAAATTGTGCTAGTTGAAAGTTCGTTTCGAGTTAAAAATAGGTAAGAATTGAATTCGAACCGTCTGAATCACAATCGGTCACTAACGCATACGCATTTAATTAAACGAGGAAAATAAGAATTGGCCGGACTGTATTTATAAACAAAAGTAAAAAAAAGAATGATCTCTCGTTGGGCATGTTAATATTGATTGCAATTATCTCTGCTGGAGTAAATATTGTGTTTCGAAAACAAAGACAATTAAACAGACATCAAATAGAAAAAGCGAAAAGACAACAAAAGGTAAAAAAGTGAAAACGTTTCAACAGAACTCAATTCAGGCAGCAAACAAATGTGAACTAATCGACAATTTAAATACTGGAGGCAAGCTAGCGTCACGAACTGTCCGAAATGTCACTAAACAAACTAAACTGACAAGTACTAATGACGGCAACAGCGGTTGGTGTCAAACCGTCGAGCCAGTTAGAGTAGAACTCTCTTATTCTTTCTGGACTTTTAGATAGTTCTTGTGCGCTTCGCAACGAAAACTACATTACAAATAAATCATGATATTATTGTCTCTTACTCACACTTTCGCAATTTAAGTGTGTCTATATCCTATGGAAGAAAACCAATTTATATTATTTTAAGGTGCATTCACAAATGAAAATTAGGTTTAGATGTATGATTTATACTTTAGATACATGGCCGCATATTATGTAATGACTCCATTCATACTTCAGAATTTAGGGTCTCTAAATCCAAATCATAAAGCTAAACATTGCAAGGTCCAAACTTTTAGGTTTATGATTTAGTTTGAAGTCACAAACTTCACCAATAAGAACGAGTCTGAAATGATTTAGATATATCCACTCATCTTTATTTAGTATCCACTTAGTGGATTCGGCTTTTTAAACAAATACGAGAACTTGGAGACTGTCAAACCTTAATTGCTGAAATGTAACTAATAATGCCAAGCGAATGACAGTTTCACTTCAGAATTTAGGGTCTCTAAATCCAAATCATAAAGCTAAACGTTGCAAGGTCCAAACTTTTAGGTTTATGATTTAGTTTGACGTCACAAACTTCACCAATAAGAACGAGTCTGAAATGATTTAGATATATACACTCATCTTTATTTAGTATCCACTTAGTGGATTCGGCTTTTTAAACAAATGCGAGAACATGGAGACTGTCTTAACTTAATTGCTGAAATGTGTCTTGTTAAGTACTGCTCTACCGATATTTTAATCTTGTTTTTGTAGCATTTACACACATGTCTTTCTCCCCTATTGTCGGACCTTTCTCTAGCTGTCTCTCTTCTTGATCTGCGCATTTCATAGCTCATGACATTTGCACAACCTCTACTAGACGACGTAAACAGTCACATTTGCTTTAATTATACAAATCAGTATAGCAGAGTGATTGGTAAATCCTGTTGAGCTATGACAGTTATCGAAGATTTTAAATAATTCTAATATTTCTATACCGGGTGTCTACTTATGAAACTTAGCAAATACAATGGTAAAATTTTCATGACTGTAATTTCTGCCCTATGAATTTTAGTATAAAAGTTTAAATACGAAAACTGTTCAGAATTAAAAACTGCATCCAATAAGTCCAAAATTATTGTTTACATGCGTTTCATTTGAGAGATAGAGAAGCAAAATAATATAGGTATATTGAAAAACAAATTTCATAAGGCAATCTGCTAACCCACGAGTCCAACTTTGGAAAACGAGCCGCTTCGCGGTGAGTTTGATAAAGGATGAGTGCGATCACAGTTTTTATGAAACATGTTTTTATATAATTTTTTTCTATTGGGGTAAAGTTATAATTCTATTAGATTTTTAATAAATGCGACTTGTAAAATCACTTACGTTGGTAGCATTTCCCGCTAACAAATTTAACTTCAGGGATGAAAATTCTTTGTTGACTGACAGTAATTTGATGTTGATATGTCATTTATGTATCAGTTTTAAAAGCAGTAAGTCATACCACCTCTAGAAAACGAAAAGCTCCGAAAACAGTACGTTTATAGATCCTCTTAACATGTTTTCAGTGCGTTTATAGACTCATAAAGGCACCGATATATAACAAGAAATTAATTAAATCAAGCATTATTAAAACTCGGTACATATTGAGAGGAAGGGGGTGCAGTCATTAAATTTGGCCTAGGGCGTAAAGAAATGCTAATCCGGCCTACCATTAAGTGCTATTGCTTTATGATCTTCGTAACAAGGCAGTAAGAGCAGAAATGAATTGTAAAAAACAACAAACCATCACCAGCTTTTTTCCTGTGTTGCGAAAGTAATTCAAAATTTTGTATTGATTTTTCCATATGTTTAGGTATGTAGTGAAATGGTATAATACATACACTATTATTATTATATTAACCTTATATCACAGACAACTTATATACACGAACGTCATACACATATGTATAATGTATGTACATAGTGTAGTTACATATACCGTGTGTCTGGCTTAAAGGTGTACATAGGAGATTAACATGGGAAATCAGTTTTTTGCAATTTCCTGCTTGCCTAATTATTTTAAGCAAAAATGCGTCAAATAAAAGTTTTAGATCATAAAATTCTGCATCTAAATCAATAAATAGAATTACCTTTCCATGCATTGTAACGACAGAAATTAATTATGAAAATATCGAAAATTACGTTGAAAATATCGACAGCCATGGAATTAAACAAAAAATAAATAAATGCTTGATGTTTTATCTGTCACAACGTAAGTTAACTTATTTGACGTTTCTGATAATTTGACTTTGTCTCTAGTTTTATTGTCTGAAATGATTAAAAAATGAACATTTATACGAAGAGCTAAATTCGTGACAAAATTTGAAAAGACTAATATTTCTTCAAAAAATACACGTGAGCCGTGTAATCAGACTGTAGGACGAGCAGAACATGCGTTACTCTAAGAAAGAGTGTTAGGAATGATATGTGTTGACCCCTTCTGTAGTACTAAGGTAGATGTATTGGAAATGAGTTGAGAGCATATAATACCATCATACATAATTTTGTTGCAATGTTGAATTTTTGACATATTCATATTATTTAAACAAAAACTGTATTTTTTCTTAACTTTATTTATTAATTTTATATTTCTATTATTGCCATAATTAACGATATTTGTTCAAATCAAATTGTCAGAAACGTCAAATAAGTTCATTTCCGTTGTGACAGATAAAACGTCAAGCATTTATTCATTTTTTGTTCAATTCCATGGCTGTCGATATTTTTAACGTAATTTTCGATATTTTCATATTTAATTTCTGTCGTTATAAAGCATGTAAAGGTTATTCTGTTTATTGTTTTAGATGTAGAATTTTATACCCTAAAACTTTTATTTGACGCACTTTTGCTTAAAATTATTAGGCGAGCAGGAAATTGCAAAAAAATGATTTCCCATGTTAATCTCCTATGTACACCTTTAAAATAGACACACGTATGTTTTATTTATATATTGGTACAAAACTTGCTGTGTTTTATTTAATTCGCATATTTTTACATCCCAATAATTATGTATATCCCATTCTTATATCAACAGTTTTTCAAATATTCAGTAATCCAGACAAATCGATCATTCGGACGCACCCCGTGCATTTAATTGTCCGGATTAAAAAGGCCGTACTGTACTTCAATTACGTATGTCGTCAAGAATCATACACAGTTTTGCGCAATGCTATTCTTACGTGTAAAAGAAATTGAAACATTTCATATTGTTACAATATACTTACGTATTTTATATAGATTAAAAGCAAAACTTCAGTCTCGTGTAAAGCTTAAAATAATTAATATTTAAGCTAATTCTATATCAACAAATGTACGAAACTACAGCATAAGAAAATAAATAGTACAAGTTAAACTTTCCTCCAGCTTAGCTAACTACCAACTAATCTGCATTTTAGCTGGGATCGTTTTGGCATAGCCAACTTCGCGAAATTTGTTATTTTTAGCTAACTTCTCCAGGTGTTTATTAATATAGATACCTTACAAAAGTACCTATAACTTTATTTAAATTTCGGAACTTTGTACACGAAATTAATTTTCAGTAAGTAAATATCAAATTATTCTGTTTTCACGTGAAATTCGGTAACGTTTCATTTAAAATCCTTAATTTTTCAAGGGTTGATCGAGGTATTAATTAGTGTTGAAAGCGTACATGTTTAATTAGTTCGTTTACTTTGGCCTTAAATACTTTTTTTAACCTAAAGTAACCCTAATTTGTTCTACAACGACGTAGGAACAAGCAAGATATCCATCAGTCGATATAAGTATTCGTAATACAAAACTTCACCCCATTTTTAAATTATTACAAGCGAGGGTATAAGTATAGTAATCAGTCTCACTTGATTCAATCCTCTGAATCCTGTCAATATTGGTTGACCATTATCGTCATTTTTTCCAACCACTGCAGGAGTCGGACGTATTTTATTGAGCTCCGTAATTTTTGTGTAATATCATTAAATCAACAAATATGATAATGGAATGTAGTGATGTCAAGTGAAATGTGTAATAAATACGAGTATATCAAAGACATACTAAGGATCTGGCCGAAATAAGAAATATTAGAAGAAGTTTCTGGCAAATAATAGGTTTCCTACACAATATTTTGGATGCGTTCATGTACGCATTCATGAACTATTTTGAGCGCATGTCTTGTTCACGTACTCATTCAGATATATGTAAGAAACTTTGGTTGGAACGGACAACGGACTTGTCATATCATCATAATTAATTATTACTCTCTCCTTTGGAGAATCAATAAATTATCTAAAAACAAATAATTAATTATTTATCCCATTACCTACACATACCTAAATAATAGGGGATTCCACCATTTTTACCTCCCGCAACCCTTGGTAAGGGAGCTATAGGGATCGTGCTAAAAATCGCATATCGAGATTTTGATAAATGACCACGTTTTAAGGTTCCTAGATTCCGATTTTAACATTTTCATGATGATCTCTCTCTCTCTCTCTCTCTCTCTCTCTCTCTGTGTGTGTGTGTGTGTGTGTGTGTGTGTGTGTGTGTGTGTTTGTGTGTGTGCGCGTGCGTGTGTGTGTGCGTGCGTGCGTGCATGCGTTTGTGTGTGTATGTGTTTGTGTGTGGATCCTTTATTCATACTATCATTCAGAAAATTTTGAAACCTTGTGTAATATGGGAAGAGACCATTAGATTTTGGTGTATATCAGATAACCGGAAATGGCATTTTATTTGAAGCTCAAAATAGATTTTCTTCGAAAAATACCTTCAAATGTTACTTTTGAAGATTTGTGTTATTATAAAATTTTCTACAGATTTGTATAAATATTTTTTCTATATATTTTATGGGTAAATTTATATCTGTAATTATAATCCCGGAGCCTACGCTTTAAATAAAAAAAACTCTATTTTTTACTAATTTCTCTTAATTTAATTGAGCTGTAATCCCCTATTACTGTTCTTTATTCGAGGTTGACCAAGTATCTAATCCATATCTTCATGTCACTATGTTCACTTAAGGACACAGATAAACAATCACAGGTTATGCTTCGAAATTTACTCGCAATGCGCGAAAATTGTAGTGTGCATTTGCTGACAAATGGTACATAGCACAGACCAACGAATGGATCTGACAGTCTATAGATGCATTCATGTATGCGTCTGAAGTCTGTAGGAACAAACATATCAACAGTCCGATGGAACGATATTTATAAAATGCGTATGAGTTTGACGTACATATGACAGTCCGTACTAGCTGTAGGAACAAACCTGATATATGATAAAATTAATATTTAGTTGGTAAATTGGCATTGAATAATGGAGTATAGTAACACTTCACTTTAACATGAGAGGATTTACATGTTCGACATTAAATTCAGGTACATAATAGTCCTTAATTATTTACCTATTCCCCTGTAGATATTAATGTCCTTTTTAAGTTTATTAATTAATTGTCATTAATTATTAAATCGATGTTAAATTCGTATCCTTAAGTATATTAAATTGAATAATATCGACGGATGACGAATGAATATTGGATTGGAAATTGATTTATCCTTATTTTATCCATCATTCGTCGAAATTATTCAATCTAATTATAAAACCAGTTTAAATTATTAGTTTTCTGTCTATATTACTAAAATTAATGTATCCAGCAATATTATACAACTTGCTTAACTTCTCATGAATTTTTGAAATGAAATAAACATAAATCTACAAATTGTAACAGCATTAACAATATGGAAAGAAATAAGTAATAGATATTTCAAAGCCGGAGAACTATACCAAAAATGCGAGAGAGAACAACAATTCAAAGACCATGCTTCTGTATTCATTTATCACTACAAGAAAATTTAGAGTTAAAAGGGTCATTCAAAATTTTGAATTCAACTTGATTTATTTTAATTTCACCTCCACATTTACAGTTATTTAACTATCAAGTACGTTAATGAGGGCGATTAATGATAGACACATTTTAACGCGCTCGCTACGCTCACGCATTAGTTACAATATTTTTCCGTTGACCGCATATTATCAATTTGGAAAAAATCTAATTTCATTTCAAGACAATTTTTTTTAGTTTAGTAATGTTTGACACAAGTTTTGACAATTGTTCAGCAAAGGTATGTGGTATCTATGGTTACCTACTAAAATCGTTCATTAATATAAAATTATGCATTAATAGAGGTGTAGTGTTGCGTCCCGTTTACTTTTACAGGCTGTGCCTGATGTATCCAGATTGGGACATTTTAAGGTTGCAAAGACATGGAAAACTTTACTAATTATAGGCTAGCATACTTCAAACTAAGAGTTTTAGTAAAAAGAAAATAATGATATATTACTACGTTCTAATAAAAATGCTTCTTTATTGTAAACGCAACGTCACTGGTCTTCCCTTATAAGTACTGATTATTATCGTAAAATTTCCGATTAATTAGGGCGATCTAGACCTATTCGTTGATGTGGTTTGAATTCAAATGTAGAACTATAGCAACACTACGAGTACTGTCAACCTAAGAACATTTTCAAAATGTTTCATGATATTCGCAATCGTAGATAAAATTTCCCCTCTAGTGGCGCAAATCGGTACTCGGAAAACAATCGCACAAGCGCCATATTCAATAAGTGACAGCCGAGTGAGTAGTGTAGTAATTAATAATAAAATATTTCAACTTATCGCCTTCATATAAATAAGGTTTTAAACTCGGTTTGTATACACAATAAACGAAACTCAGTGAACAATATGAACTGTCATATGTCAAACCCATCGTATGGCGGCCATCTTGTTTCGAAAATCAGCGCCTCTATCGTTAATTTTGATTGTGAATACATTGAAATAATACTTATTTTAAATATTTTATTAATTTCTTTTAAAATTTTCTTTATTTTTGAATTCACTATTCAATGAAAGGAAATAAGTTATAATAAAAATAAATGTATGTACATGTATGCCTATGCAAACACTCCTAGAATTAATTATTTGAAAAGTATAACCAACTCGGGCCTGTGACGTCACAGATAATTTGAGATTCAAAAATTCATATCGCTTACTATTTCGAATTTTAACATCTCGTTTTCACCAATACACAATATCGGTAGAATATCTCATTTAGTTTTGCGTTATAAACGGCTTTTCTAAAAATCTGTTCTGAATAGTATTTGACTATTACCATGCAGATCCCTCCAGTTGTCGCAGGCACTTCTTGCTCCGACTTAGGTATAAAGTTCTCTATTTCCTTGGTGACCCAATCCGGATTTGAAGCTGTGAGAGACGTAGATGAGAGTTTTCTTTAATCGTTATTTATTTAATTCTTGTTCATGGAAATGACACCTACCCACAAACAGCTATACTGTACAACTTAACAATAATTTTATGCTACGACAACTATATATTTTCCTTTCGTCTATCGAAAATGAAGCCCGATATCTTGCAATATAAGTTATTTTCTTTCCCACAGTATCAACTGAAGTAGGTCTTCTCCTGCGAAAACGTGGGAATCAAAATAATGATTTTCTCTCTGAAAATGACTTGGTCTGTTTTTATTGTGAATCTGCTCCCTTGCAATAATAGAAAGTGAACTGCACGTTTGATCTTTGGCTTGTTTCATTTCAGATGTTTTTATACAGCTGCTTCGATCAATTTTCTATCTCGCGAGTATTTTTCTATTATGATTTTCTTCAAATAGACCATTATGAAATATTTTTGATAGAAAGTTAAAGATAAAATGGATAAAATTAAACCATAATATTTTTCTTTCACAGATTATTGAAAAAGAAATATTAGAGACTATAATATTGATGAGAACCGTAGATATTCATGTTAGAAAAGTCAAAAACGTAATATTATCAATAGGGCTGCTGCAAGAATTTTTATATATTCTAAGTATTAAATTTAAAAAGATATCACTATTTAAATAGTTGGATATTTTGAAAAAGTCACGTGATCTGAAACAGAATGCGACGTCACAACACATACATCTTCATCGGCTCCAATTGGTTCCTTTATAGTGTCAATTCTTTGTGTTTTGTTACAAGTGTTATGATAAGTATATTGTCAAAGTTGTCAAACAAGTGTCAAAGGAGCAAACCTACTATTGAATTTATAAATATGCCGAAAGATGTGAAGAAAAGAAAACTGCGGTTGGAAGTAGTAGGTCGAAGAGCTGATAGTTGGGTTTTTACATTTAATTTTGCCTTTACTCCTTAACACCCCTTATTTCGGCAGCAGTAAAACAATCGTTTTCTGATATAAATTCAGCCACCATCCAGCTATCGACTTTCAGTAAACTGTCCGACTTAGGTTGAGTGTAGTCTGTATTAGCCATTATTACTTTATTATTCATTTATAATGGAAAATGTCAACGTCAAATGTCAAATTATTATATAAGAAAAATATAAACTTTCATTTAAAATACTTTTTGAAATATGTGAAACAGGCTCATTGCATTGCATTGTATTATTGTTTTTGTATTCGAAAATACAGACTATTATCAATATTTTGTGGTTTCACCCTCATAGCAGCAGCTGAGAATTTTATTTTTCAATTTTGCATTCTCTCCTTAAGATGCGGGATGTGCGTCTACGCGTAATCTATGAAAGTTATTTACATCCGTAAACAACGCGTAAACAATGTAAAGAGTGATATTTCGTTTTTGGGCAATTTTATTAAATCATAAAGTCATGACTTTTATAAAATGAAGTAAAATAAAAAACATCCAACAAATGATATGAACCTAGTAACACGGCAACATATTGCGTATGTGCGCATGCGTACACTATTATTCACGAAAGATGACTATTCAATGTCATTTGTTCGAAGAAAGAATACACATCACTTTATAGCAGTAGCTTAGCAACATTTTGTATTAGAAAGAGAAAGATTATTTGACCTATGTCTATTTAATTTATGTGGTGTCACAGATATACGTAAATAGTGGCATTACTTTCTAACACACTATAAATAATAATGACGTATGTCGTAGAATTACAGATACCTAATTATCTACTACACTGTCCTCTGCGCTAATATTTACCCAGTGGCGTTGACGTGTAAATCAAATTATGATTCCTTGGTTTACAAGTTAAGTCAATGTTTTTGTATCTTGGAAATACATAAGTAAGAACACAAATCTTTCAGAAAGGCATTATTTAGAAAGAAACATAATTTTGAAATAAATTACTCTTATTTTTTCAGTTAATATGTGTCCATAAATATTTCATGTTGCACGCTCTTGCATACGAAATGCAATGAAGTTATCTGCAAGTAATATTATATCAGGCGACTTCCAAATGACCTTGAATAGTCATCTTTCGTGAATAATAGTTTAGTTACATTATTTGAAGCTTCACTGTTTATTTCGACAGAAGTCTAGCCGCTTCATAAGTCCAAGGCTGCAATTTTATGGACTTGACCATGACTTGACATTTTCGAGCGGCTTGAAATATTAATCTGGATCGTTTATTTCGGAGACTGAAAAGGGATTTACTAAATTCAAGCGGCTTCAAACGTCGAGATAAACGTAGTCATTGGTTTTTCTCTGTCAATCGTTAATTAATAATTTTGGGGAGAAATGTGTTATTTGAAGTATTTTTACTTCCTAGTACATAGTAAAGGAAGTATTGTAATCGTGAAAAATTTCGGTTTTCAGATTTCAACGGAAATATCCATTTTGACCATCCCTGAGCCCATTTTGACTAATTTCGTCGTGAGGTCTGTACGTACGTATCTCACATAACTCAAAAACGGTAAGCCGTAGAAAGTTGAAATTTTGTATTTAGGACTGCTATAACATCTAGTTGTGCAGCTCCCTTTTTAGTCATTACATAATTTCCAGAAATGGTACTTTATTTGAAGCCTATAATAGGTTTTAATGAAAAACTATTTTTAAATATAATCCAAAACTTTTCAAATTTGGTATATAAGACTTATGTCAATTGGAATAACATAGTTGATTTTGGTTAAAACAGGCTAACCGGAAGTGATATATTACCTGAAGTTGTTAACAGTTTTTCTTGAATAAAATGGTTTCATTTTGATTTTAGAAATAAATGTTTCAAATAAGAGAATTAAATTCTGCGTCTAGCACATCAAGTAAAGCCCTTTGTATAAGCGAGATATGTAAAATTAAAACTTGAATACTTTTTGGTTTTTGAAATGAAGCTTGCAATGGATTAGGACAAAAATAACAAAAAAATAAAAAAATAGATGTTAATGTCAAATTACGTCAAATACGTGCAGTTTTATAATTCGGTCTATACTTCATATTGGTATTGCGTACAAGGAAGTCGTGTGGTGTCCAAATCAGATTTTTTTATCTAAAATAATCCATAAGCGATTGGCGAAAAATATCGCTCACTAATTACACGGAATCAGTTATTTTATTTCCTTAAAATTTTAGTTTAGTCTAGTGACTATCATTCCAAAATACATTGGTTTGATTAAAGAACAACTGGACTTAATTTAATAAATAAATAAATAAATATATCATCACGGCTTGTTACCCATTGCTGGGTGTGCCAATCTGCTTTATACACAGATATCGGTAATGATGAAATATTTGTACCGTGCGGGCGCTTACCAGGCGTCACCTCACGGGCACTCATTGCTGGCGTGGAG
Source organism: Harpalus rubripes (assembly GCA_963082715.1). Taxonomy (NCBI): domain Eukaryota; kingdom Metazoa; phylum Arthropoda; class Insecta; order Coleoptera; family Carabidae; genus Harpalus; species Harpalus rubripes. Next base: position 22,776,830 of record OY720464.1, read on the forward strand.
AGTGCACCACAGGGGTCAATTTTGTGCCATTTAAAATTGGAAATATTTAGCGTCGGTCGGGATCGAACCCGGTTCCCCAGATTCGCGACCTGACACTCAGACACGTTGACTCGTGACTTAATTTAATCATAGTTTATTCAACCCTGCAGAATAAATATTAGCTGCAAATATTTTATGTTGTAGTTTTCACTATTCTCTCGACAATAGTAAGTGTTAGAAGTCTGATTTATGCTCGCGGTTAGTACAGGTGTAACATTAGCAATATGCGGCACAAGTGCTTGAGTTTTGGTATATTGTATTTGAAAAAATTATACCTGTATTTATTTAATAATAATGTACATAAATAAAGTTTAGCGTCCACCCACTTATACAGGCTTATTCTGTAAAAATATCGTTATATAACAACTATCGTTATTTATAAATGTAACGATGTGATCCTGAACGACAATTTGTAAAAATCGTATTCACTAAGTAATATCGTTATAAACGTCCTCATACCGTTTGTCACAATGGCAAGCCAATTTTTTTAGAAAAGTTAATAACTATTATTGTAAATTAGATTGTCACTGTCATGTCATTTTGCAAAAAATATTGTCATTATTATTTTAATTAATATTTCTTTATTGAGTAAAGAATATGTATAAATATCGATTATCAAATGGATTATTATTATCCCAAGACTTTCACGACCACAAACATTTCTTTTAAAATTTAAATATGGTTGTTAATTATATATTTGATGCATGAATAAATGTTTTGTTACCTATTTTCCATTTCTTCCTGTACAAATACAAGTAATAAATTAATTAACCCTTCCATTTGCTAACATTTGACATTTATGGATTGAATAACGACAACTGAATCCTTATCGTTCATGAACTACTTAAAATAACGACAATACGATTTCAATATAACGACATTGGTTTTACAGAATACGCTTTTTGAAAATTATCGTTATTTAACAACATTTTTCTATTTTGGTGTTCTTATGAGTCTATAAAAGCACTGTTTATCACTGAAAACACGACGTTTAGAAGGTCTATAAACGTACTGTTTTTGGCGCCTTTCATGTTCTAGAGGTGGTAGTCATGCTTTCATAACTGACAGATAACCTCAAAATGGCAAATTGTTCGTGTTGAAATATTACTTCTAATTGTTGATTTTTATCCTTTCTCTAGGTGATAGGACTAAAAAGAAAAGAAATTTATAGCTATAGCTGTGTTAGTTGATAAAGATTAAGAATCTGTGAAGTTAAATTTCAACTAAAAAATTATGAAACAAGAAACAATGCACTCAGGTTTACTTTGTCAAAATAATTAAAATGGTAAGTTTTATTTATTACAATTTAAATTTATGGTAAAGCAATTTTGAATTGAATGTATTATTATTCCAGGCAGGTTATAAAATGTATGATGCACGTTACTTGAAAATGTTGATATTGTCTACTCAATTTGTGGCGGCTACTAGCAAACAAATATGAAAAGTTGACGTTTTAATCCATGATTTCCAGTTCCACGTTGTGGCAAACTATCGAATATATGCCATATATGTTTTGTAGTAAAAATTGTAAGAACAGCTGTTGCCGTTATCTGTGCAACTGAGCAGTGAGTGTTGATAAAATGGTGGAAAGTAAAAGTCTAAATCAATAAATTGTTCATTAAAGTATTTCATTATTTAAAGAGTTTTATTTATATGTTGTTTTCTCAATAAAAAGGCTTGATGGTCCACGTAACGTCCTTCGATCCCATATTCAAGTTTTATTTATGATAATAACCAACACGATCCACCGATATGTCAAATCAGGATGGTTCATTAATAAACCTTGGAGTTCATTGTATGTATTGGTTTTCCTCTTTCATAATTGTATAATGCTTGATACAATGTTTTAATGCAAACATCAGTCACAAGATATACAAACTGTCAAAATGTGAAATTTCAATTTTTAGCGGGTAGCGCTACCAACATAACTGATAAAAAACACCAACTCATATATTTGACAAGTCCTTTTTAAAAAAATCTAATTGTAAAATTACCTCAATAGAAAAAATAGTATAAACAACATGTATCATAAGGCCTGTTGACGCACTCGTCCTTTATAAACTCGCCTAGAGGCTCGTTTTCCAAACTTGGACTCGTACGTTAACAAATTGCCTTATGATACTTGTGTTTTAATGTACTATTTCATCATAACGATACGATATGGTATAACGACAATAAGCCAGTTAATTTATCCATAAAGTCTGGTCATCGTTGGAAGTGACCATAGCCGACTTTATTTTTTATACAATAATAATTTCCATGGTGATATGAATATTAATTGCAGCAAGTTTCATCATATACATAGTTGAGTGGTGTCCAGTTCACAAAAAACTGTCATCTGTCATAAATTCTACAGAATGCCGACACAAATGATTCTCACTAACAATTGCAACTATTTTGATATAATTCGTTTGCAATAATGAGGAAATTTTTGTCAACCCAGTTTCATAGCTGGCGATTTCGTGTGAAATATTAGCTTTGAATCATAAAAATTACTCAACTGAAATTTGATTTAAAATGTTTGTTTTATATCGGACAATAAACGCGTGTGTCAAAGCCTGTAGCAACTGCTGTCCAAATTAAAATGTAAAATAGCTACGCAGAACTGCGGTAACATTTTTATTTTCTGTGTTCCTTTTTTGTATTTTTATTTGAATTGTAAACAAGGAAATAATCATTTTAAATAATAAAAAAAACTCTGACTGGAAATTGGTTGAAAAAGAACGAAAGGATGAATATTTAAATTATTATTTGTTATTTAAAAATACAAATAAACATATGTTCCCATCAGCATAATCATTAGAGATTAAGTTAATATAGCCACAGGTTATTGCAAAATAGGGACAAATAGCTATTTGCTTTATTATTAACCCTCTGTCTGTCGGGTGTGGTCTATTAGTCAACGGCAAATTGAAATTTTTAAATAATTTGTTTATTACATCTTTCAAAATTTCTACCGCCACATTACCTGTCAAATATCTGAATAGCAACTGTTTTACCTACAGGGCGCGAGCGGACACGTGACTCGAGCGACCTTGACGTACTTGGAATCAGCTGGGCCTCAATTCTCTAAATCAAAATCATTCGTTCGCATTTGTACGCGTTCATGAACGTATAGTGTCTAAACGTATACGATTCAAAAATTCTATTCTCCAATGGTATACATTTGTCTCGCTTGATTTGCATTCGAATACGTTTGGCTTTCTAAAGGACGGTTCCACTAGACTTTTGCATTTGTGAATGGACCAATCAGACAACAGCACTACGCTCCATGCGTTTGATTAAATGTCAAAATTTGACACCTTGACATTGATAAACACTAAACCTACAATTTTATTTGAACATGAAAAAAATGCCGAAATAAAGTATTTATTTTTTCTGAAGATCAAAAAATAATAATTATTAGAAGGTGGAAAATTTGATTCGAGTTTTACACACAAAAAAGCAATCGAATTTTGAGAAGATTTAATAATAAAGTTAAATGTTACCCCTGTACCAAAAAAGACTGGAAAAACTGAAGGAAGATCTGTATCTAAACATACTCGTATGAAATATATTTACTGATTGATTTTAGACTTGGTACGATAAGCTCTGTGGGTAAAAGACGCCTTTACAATATATATTTTCCTTTGTGGCCTCGGAAAAGAATCATTTCATGAATTTTAATTTTTTCTATAAACTACACAAAATTAATCTTAAACATACAATTTGCTTTATTGGATTCATTCTTGTAATCAATATTTTTAACTGTAATCAAAATATCATTTGTTGTAATAAACAAGTTCACAGTTATTATTTCAATTAATAATGCCACAAAAATATCCGTTTGGCAGGATATTTCTTTTACTGTTACTTATAAAAAACTCTAATATAAACGAAAATTAAATATTAATTTTTTCCTTAGGAATAATAAATTACAGTCGGGTTGAATACTTTTATCATATTTCTATTATACATATATTGTATTATATTTATTATATTATATTAAGAATTTATAATTTATATTTTTCAAAATATACTTGCCGTAAAAGTAATAACGGAATTCATCACTAAATAATTTTATAATAGAATTATTCCCCATAGTATAGTGTTTTTATGAATAATACTATTGCACTTAGATGTAAACGTATGGAAAATGCATTGAACGAATGGTCAGTCCTCGCCCGTTGCCAAAAGTATGAAAATTGTACGTTTAGAAACATATACGTTCATGAAACGGACGCTTGAGAATTCCAAAATCTCATTTCATACGTTTAGATTCGAGAATAGAGGCCCTGATTTGTGTGCGCATGTCATTTTGACAAGAACAATGTCACGTTGACAGTACCAATGTTTTGACTTAATTTGATTTTGAACTGCTTTAATGTTATTATTTTACAATTTTTAGGCAGTAAAACATATGAAATTAAAAATAATAACATTTTAGCAGTTAAAAATCAAAATAAATCAAAATGTAGGTCTTGTCAACGTGACATTGTTCATGTCAAAATGACATGCGCACACAAATCAGCTGATTCCAAGCACGTCATAGTCGCTCGAGTCACGCGTCTGCTCGCGCCCTATACAAAAGTGTTTTTCAAAATTTCAAATAGTTGCCGCATGTCATTTTGTCCTGACAGACCCCACCCCAGGCGACTGACACCTCAATGGTTTTCTACTTGCAAAGCAATAGTTCAGCCCTGCGGAACCAGTCAGCAAAATAGCGCTAGTATCTGTGTTAGTATCGTAACCAGCCAACCGAGCGGTTCGTAGAAATTACAATTTTCAAAAATAGTCGATTATTATTATGTTTTATTGTAAACAAAAGCTTTCTTTATAAAACTGTTTTTACAGATTATAGAAATTCGGTTCCGTTCTCGAGTATAGAGTGATAAAGAAGTGGCCGTTTTTAGATAAAAAATCAAAAAAAGTTAAATTAAATTTTCTGCTGAATTCAACGGTAAAATAAAAAATGTAGCATTCTATTTAAAATAAGAAAGTTAGGGTCTACTTCCGGTTAAGCCGGAAATGCTACTGCTATGAAAATATTTTAGTTGAAACGGGCATGTCGGAAAGCCCCTACATACCAAATTTCATAAAATAATATTGTATATTTTTTTAAATAATGATAGCGTAAGCTCGTCCTGGGACAACCTGTATATATATATATATATATATATATATATATATATATATATATATATATATATATATATATATATATATATATATATATATATATATAGATGTGCAGACTACTCGCGACTGGTTCGAGTAGTTAAGGAGACAAATTTTAAAGCGGGTTTTTGACAGTCAAATGAAATTTAGTGGGCAGAAATAATTTCGACACTCTTTTTAATAAAGTCAAGCTTTCGGTTTATTTAAAACCATCCTCAGGACTATTAATTTGAGATTTAGAAGTAAAATTTTCAAAAACAAACATAATATGCGAATTTAGAGTTGGACTTTAAGTTTAGACATTGTCATAGTTAATAAAATTATAAATTTTGTACAAAATATATGTCGTTTTACATTTTAAAACAAAAATTATTACAAATTTTGATGATGGCTGCGAAATATATATATATATATATATATATATATATATATATATATATATATATATATATATATATATATATATATATATATATATACATAGAATTTTATTTTTTAATTTTTATATTTTTTTCTAATAATTTGTAAGTAAATATTCTAATAAAGAATTTAGAGTTGAACTTTAAGTTTAGACATTGTCATAGTCAATAAAATTATAAATTTTGTACAAAATATATGTCGTTTTACATTTTAAAACACAAATTATTACAAATTTTGATGATGGCTGCGAAATATATATATATATATATATATATATATATATATATATATATATATATATATATATATATATACATAGAATTTTATTTTTTAATTTTTATATTTTTTTCTAATAATTTGTAAGTAAATATTCTAATAAAGCAATCATTTATTTAAGCGTTGTTCTCAAATTTTGGAAAATATGCGGTAAAATTGTTTTTTTTTCAATTTTAACTGACACAAGAAAAATTATATAGAAAAAGGTTCGTAGGAAACATATTTAAGCGGAAATAGCACTGGAAGGTATGTTGGTGCCCTTCAGAGAATATTTTATTTTGGTCTCCACAGACCACACCCGATCGAAAGTGTTTCAGCAAGTGCACCCGACAAACGGAGGGTTAATTTTAATCCCATGTTTTAAAATACAAAGTTGGGGGCAAACTAAAATTATTGCATTTTAGGTTGAAAGGCCCTGAATTCTTTGTACTTATCAATAAAATAAAAATTTCAAAATATTTTTCTTTATAAATTATATTTTCTTGCTATACTGCTAAAACGGTTCATAATCTAAAAATGTCAAAATATTTTTCTTTATAAATTATATTTCCTTGCTTTATTGCTAAAACGGTTCGTAATCGGACATAAGTTTATTAACAAAAAGTGAGTATTACTTGGTTTTGATTATTGCAAACTATTCGAATTCCTTAAGATTCATTAGAGATAATGCAATAAATTTAAATTCAAATTAAATTTTCTCAATTTTTTGGCATTTCAATATAATTAAAAACAAAAAAATGGTACAAATGTCATGGCAGAAAAGTGGCATTTAAGTTCACCATGTTAAATAATATCCGTTAGTCCGTACTTTTTTAATCAAAGCTGTATATTATGGAAAAGTAAAAACACAGCGTTATTAATTAATATCATTCATATTTACAGATTAGTCACATATTCTTTTCATGTTAAATAATAGTAAACTTTTTATATCTGTATGAATTTCTTTTTTCTATTAAAAATTAATTAATTTGTTGTTTGTGACCTTTCATAAATTTTGCTCTTCCTAATAAAGTTTTAATTATAAATTTTACTTTGTTATATTTATTATTACATTTAACTTCGTTTATGGAAATTAATAGTGAAAAATGAACAAATGAACGATTTAAATGTGTTCAGTAGTTAGTAAATTAAAAATTTCATTTTACAAATTAATTTATTTGTTATACAACATTAGTCACGAAATTATTTTTTTATTAAGAATCAAAATCGAAATGCATATCTTCAAAACTTTTTACCCTTTGTATGTAGTATATAAAGGGTGTTAAAAAAGGTAATATTTTTATAAGTTTATAGTATTGACAAAAATGAGTAAAAAAAGACTAATCAACATATATAGGTCCGATCTTCAATTGTTTCCAAAATACAGGGTGTTGTGTAAGTAACGTACCATACATTGCCACTTAGTAAACATGGATAGGGCACTTTTTATTAATGGCGACTGTTTTGGCGCATTTCTTTGTAAACCAAATGTTTTTCGCTGTATTCTTGATTAGTGAAAGCAATTCTACATACCTAGGTACTACGCCACTTATTGCAAATTCAACGTCATTTATGACAATCAACAAATATTGTTTTTAGAACAACTTGATTTTTCAATTTTAACTTATTAAGAAGCTGGTTCGTAATTGGTCGACTTTACTGTGCCACAACTTTTACAATTTGACAGATTATGCAGAATATATTACAGATTATAACTGCTTTCAATTCTCTTTATCATACCATGAACTGTGGCACATTACTTACATAACAACCTGTATAAGGCAGTGAAAAATGAGTTTTACTGGGTTCATCTCTGCTATTTCGAAAACTGAGTTACTATTTCGATTAAATGAGACTTTTTGTTTACGTTTCAGAATACATTTAGATGTGTTTTTGTTTTTCAGAAAAAAAAAAACAAATAATTGTACTAAAGTTAAATGTTGTGGCGACCTTAGCCAATATTTAATTTCAAATAACTTCATTACCTACTATTAGAAATTGAGAAAAACAATGTTTCATTTAAAATTTTATTGTTTTTTGATATTCTATTTACAGACAGACAAAATTTATTTCGATCTTCGTTTTTCTCGGAAACAGTTGAAGATCAGACCTATGTTGATTATTTTTTACTGAACTTGGTAAGTACTATATACCCTTAAAAATTTTAACTTTTTTTTAACACCCTGTATAGAAGAAATATAATACATCTACAAAATAAACTAATTATTTCTTTTTTTGCAGAATAATTGACTGTAACGTCGAAACATCAAGTCTTTCGAAACAATTATTCCGTAACAACAAAACTAGAAAAACTAATTGTTCCTGCACTAGCAAATTAAGTCAAATTCGTGTTCTACGTCAACCGCGGTGGAAAATTCAGCCTTCGTTATCTTTAATCTTTCCTAATTAGTAATTAGGTGGTCTGAACTCAGAACTGTGAAAGTTTTCGACGAAGGAATAAAGATAAGTTTTGTTGGACATGCGGAATGGACAATTAAAACTAAGTTGGTATTACACAAATTAATATCAACGCCTCGAGCATACCTGGATACATATTTTGACAATCTTGAAAGATAACACGATGAAGAAAGTTTCAATAGATAGACAACAGACAAACGTAAATTTGTCTGTGGATAGACTGACCTTTGAAGGAGTTTGCTGAAGAGAATGAAGAATTTTGTTATTACCTGCAACAAAAGAAAAAGTATAAAATGTATGTAGGACACAAGCAAATATAAATCAGAAATGAGAATAATACATATACAATGGGTATTGTCTACAAAATTCAAAACAAACTCGTAAAAAGTACATTACGCATGGATATCAAATTTTAAACACGTTTATTTTTTTCTTTTATGAGTACCGTTTTTATGATTATATTCATGAAAAAGTGAAGAGCTATACATCGTATTCAATTTTTACTATACTGTTGTAATTATACAATGTTAAAATTAGCGATATAAATACTTTTATCTTAATTTTAGATCAAAAAGTGTGAGGACGAAAGTTGTTCGGAATATAAACCTGCGCCTAGATATCTTTACAAATCCAAAAAATACTTGAATTGTTAGAGTGTAACAATTTTGGAGATCAAGACGAAGCCATAATAAAATTTTTTACTTTTCATTTTTAAAGTAAGCTTTGATCGTTGTTTTTATTTACTTACTGCCTCCGCCTCTAGGAATTTGTGAATAAACCTTACTGCCTTGGACATTAAAAAACCAAACGTGCAAAATAGTTTTTAAATGTATACAGGGTGTCTCACAACTCGCGCCCCAGACGAAACGACATTTGCCGACGACAATAGGTTGCCAACAAATAGAAGAAAATAATTTGCGGCTGCTTCCATAACGGAGTTACAAGACTTTTTAATCCACCAATCCCAGAAGGATATCTTGAGGTGTGATGATATTATTACAAAATAAAACTGGTTGCTAGGTTTTAAAAATACTGCTAGTGAGTTACAAAATTTGTTTCACTGTCAACAAATTTAGGTTAGCGAAGGTGTCATCCGAGATCATCATTTATATCGTACAGTGCAACGTGTTGTAGCAGCTGTGTAAAATGTGTTAAACGAAAATATTATTGTCATTTGATCTGGCATAACTTGACCGCGTCCTTGCGATAGCTCTCAATATCACTTTATGATCCACAAGATTTCTATCCGGAAAACGTACCGAATAGACTCGTGCTGCCTCTCTGGCGTTACGTCCACATTCTCCGAAAATTATAATCATTTCTAAGTAATCAGCGGCTGAATACATGGTAAGAATTTGCCTTTTTTTATTCACCTTGTCAAATTTAATTTGACACTGACATTTTTCGAAAACTACAATCGCCCCCACATTTTAAAGAAGATTTTATTTGTATAAAACCCTAGTAACGTAAAATTACAGCAAACGTTAAAGGTGTAGGTCTCTGATTGGTCAATTTTAAGACGTCGAATATCTTTTAAGCTAGATTTTTTTTTCTTCGAAATTACACATCCGAGTGCAGTCTCGTATTTCCTCATTCGCTCTGGGGCGCGAGTTGTGAGACAGCCTGTATAGGACTTTGAAATTTGACCAATAATTTCATTAAACGCAGTTTTTAATCCAGAACAACTTTTTATGTACATCTAAATATATTTAAAAAAATTCGTGGCCGCCAAGTTTGTAAAAATTATTATATTAAAAAAAATGACTCGTATTATTTGACCAATATCGCGCCTCCACTTAAATACGTACAAATTATGTTTGGTTAATCTACATTCTGGAACTTGTATATTTCTTGAACATAAAATTTCAGGATTCAGTTCATTTTAAGTATGGTGAAAATAAGAGGTAGAAGTTGGTGATATTTCAGCAAAATAAATACAAAAGACAATAAGATACTTTCTATTTTAAATAGCTAAATATTTAGTTTTTACATTTTTGTATTACAGTTTGATTATTAAATTTTTATTTTGTTTTGAAGCTTTTGTTTTTTTTATATTCAAATTAGTTAATTTGAGAACCAAATATTTTAAATTCAACTGACAAATGTTAAATTTCTTGAAATAGGGGATTCCACCATTTTTTAAATATAATTTCATCTGAACGTATAAGAAAAACTAAGACTGTCGGTGAAAATCCGGTGACAAATTCCTATTAATAAGCAAGTTGAAAATATAGATGTGACGTCACGTATATAAGTTTTTATATCACACTATTTTCTTCGTGCACCTAAATGTTTTTGAAATATATCCTATTTCTAAATTATATTTATAAAAAATAAATGAATATTATTATACTGTACAAGTGTACATGATTTATAATTGGAAATGTATTTAAATTATTAAGTTTAATGCAAAATATTTATATTCAAATAAAAACTGTTTGAGAATTGCACTATTGGACTGATAGCCACGCCTCCGCTATTTGAATATCTCTACTTCCATTGCGCCCCTAACTGGGTATTCGTCATATATTTATAGGCTGTCTTTTAGTCGCCAATCAAAATAATATATATATATATATATAGATTTCATAAGAGTGACGAGCTGCTATAACAAAAATCCCCTTATTTCCGAAGTATTTTAATTGTGTCGTTTTATTTCTTTATTAATATTTATTATTAAGCATATACTTTCAATATTTTTTTCTAATTTCTCTTAAATCAACTGCGCTGTAATCCCCTATTTAAATGAAACTTTCATTGAAATTCATAGTGAAACATTTTGTAAAACTTTCAATAAAATTTTCAGTGAAACTAGCAAAATAATAAATTTTCAAAATTTGCACATAATGCAACAGCTCCACTTCGGTCGGTTAATTTAAATACAGACAGAAATAAATAAAATAAACAAATGCCAAACGAATTCGCTCACAAAAGAATTAATCATCTGTGTAAAAATTGTCAGACATCAAACAGTCAAATCATCGAGAGTCTTCGTCGAGTGAAATTGGAATTGGCATCGCCAAACACGTTACGCAAAATTCATATTAGCAAACACATTTCACTGTAATTACCATTTCGCTAACTCAATGCGCAATAGAACGTCAATAAATTCACCGGAAATCAACAAGCAACGACGAAACGAGGAACGAAAATTAACCTCTTCGCGTCTCTTTCCTTCATGTGTTGTCCTAACTCACCCGTCTTCGTCTGACTGCCATGTTAGGACAAAGAATCGCGTAGATTGAATTTCGGATGTGTTAGGGTTGGTTGAGTGACACCGCACAGGAATAGTGTTAGGCAAGCTAAACTACACGACATGTAAATTTGTTGAAGACATTTGCTTCTGACATCTGCCATATGAAAGGAAAAATGGAAATAGAAATGAAAGAGAAAGCTCTCGTAGGCAATTTGGACAACAGAACCTAGAGCTTTACACATAATTTTCCGCTAGGGAGCTAATGACAGTTCATTTTTTGTAAGGTAGGTTGCGTGGCAGATTATTATGTAGATAGTTATTTCTAATATCCAATAGCAGAAAAATAATCTTTATATTACTGTCCACACCTGCTTTGAGAGTCCGTGGGATGCCGCTTAATAAACGGTTTCATTACAATATCCTTACAGCTTATAAGAAAATTATAATTTACAATTACAATAGATTCCAAACGACTCCGATTTAATTACAAAAAAAAATCAATAAACTCCCACTAATACGACACATTTCAGACCAGGGTTGAACCGGATTACCGAAATTTCTGGATTGCAGCAATGTTATAAAGAAAAACGCATTTAAATTACATAATCTACTGTATGACAAACAAAGCAAGCAACCAAAGCGAACTTCCAATAAATATAAACATAGCTTATTATACATATCAAAATTTTGCTGAAATAATAATGCAAAATGTAATTGTAAATTGCAAAAAGTCATTTTTAATGCTTGTTCTTAAAGTCTCTGTCAGCCTAAAAAAAAAAAAACGCCGGATTAGCGCACGGCATACTATCCTATTTGTGGGCGTGTCCATTTGCATTTATTTGCTAATTTTTGTAAAAAAAATCTGATGTGACCAACAGATGACCTCCCGTCAATTCCATGTTTGAAATAGCAATGAGCTTTTAAGTAAAATATCACTTCCGGTTGATCGGAAATACATATATTCATGTCTCACTACAAAATAATTCTCACATATATTTGCAAAATCTAATTACGCCATTTTATTCTAACTAAAAATGGTAATTTTTTGTAAAAATATTTTTTTTCTAGCTATCATAATAAATATGATATATTTTCAAAATGACCGAAAAACAAGTTTTTGCCTGTAGCTTAGAACCAAAAGAAAATCGAAATTCGTGTGGTGACTTAAACTTTTCTCGAAAAGTTGACCTTGCAATGTACAAACAGTTTTGATATATCGATAATATTACTCAAGACACCTTAAAAAAACATCGAAAATGAGATACTCTGTTGTACATAGGAGATTAACATGGGAAATCAATTTTATGCAATTTCCTGATCACCTAATAATTTTGAGCAAAAACGAGTCAAATTTTTTTAGGATATAAAATTCTGCAGCTAAATCAATAAACAGAATTACCTTTACTGGCTTTATAACAACAGAAATTAAATATGAAATGTCGAAAATTACTTTAAAAATATCGACAGTCATGGAATGGACCTTTTCCATTTAAAGGCTATCTATTTCTATCGCTGCAAATAGTAAGAAAATGGCGCAAACAACTGCCAGTTGGGCTGTCAAACGAAACGTCAAAAATATTGCAGTCATTAAAATACCTGTATTCTCGGTGAAAATTTGCATCGTTAGACATTTTACGTCTAAATTTTTTAGAAACAAACGCCATAGATCTCAGTTGTTCTATCTCTTTAAATTGAAAAGGTCCATTGAACAAAAAATAAATAAATGCTTGATGTTTAATCTGTCATAACGTAAGTTAACTTATTTGACGTTTCTGACAATTTAATTTGAACAAGTATCGTTAATTATGACAATAATAGGAATATTAGATTAATAAATAAAGTTAAAGAACACAGTTTTATTTAAATAATATAAATTTATTAAAAAGTCAACATGGCTTAACAAATGTATGTGTGATGCTGTGATGTACTTCCAACTAATTTCCAATACATCTAGGGTGGATTGCATGAAAGTGGGTTAACCCTTGAGTTACGCTAACCCGGGGTCAAAAAATAACTCACCGACTTGCACGGGTTAACCCACAAATAGCAAAATGTATATGGTTGACAGTTGTCATTTCACGCTTCATATTTAATACAAAAAAATAATTTTGTGTTTTGTGTTAAATATGACGCGTGCGATGAGAATTATCGCCCAAATGCATTTTGCTATTTGTGGGTTAACCCGTGCAAATCGGTGAGTTATTTTTTGATCTGAGGTTAGCTGTCAAATAAGCTGAAAACTCTCTGTTTGTGTATGTAACCCTGGGCTAGAGTAATTCGAGGGTTAACCCAGTTTCATGCAATCCACCCCCAGTATTACAAAAGAGGTCTGAACTTATCATTCCTAACATTCTTTCTTCCAGTAATACATATTTTGCTCGTCCTACATTTTGATTATGCGACTCATGTGTATTTTTAGAAAACACATTGCAGTCTTCAAATTTTGTCATGAAATTAGCATTTGTAAAAACACGCTTTTCATTAGTATACATATTCATTTTTTAATAATCTCAAACAATAAAACTAGAGACAAATTGTCAGAAACGTCAAATAAGTTAACTTACGTTGTGACAGATAAAACGTCAAGCATTTTTACTTCCCACTACCCTTGGTAAGGGAGGTATAGGGATCGTACTAAAAATCGCATATCGAGATTTTGGTAAATGACCACGTTTTAAGGTCCCTAGAATCCAATTTTAACATTTTCACGATGATGTCTGTGTGTGTGTGTGTGTGGATCCTCCACTCTAACTCAAATACTATCATTCAGAAAATTTTGAAATCTTGTATTTCAAACTTTTTCTGTATTGAAAAGAGCCCATTAGATTTTGGTGAAAATCGGATAACCGGAAATAGCACTTTACTAGAAGCTCAAAATAGTTTTTCTTCGAAAAATATTTTTAAATGTTATTTTTTCGAGATTAATGTTATAAAAATTAAAGATTATTAAATTTTCTATAGATTTGCATCAATACTTTTTCTATATATTTTATTGATAAATTTATAAAATTATCTATAATTTAAATGCCAGAGCCTACGCTTGAAGCAAACAAAACGCAGTTATTCAAATGTATGTAACTGACAAATGAATGTCACTATCAAAGAACTAATCATTTCAAAATAATATTAGTAACGTTTTAAAAAGAAAAATGTAAATAGAGCAATAGAAAAGGAATTCAATACAGTTTCCAGCATAAGTATTTATGTAGGTATGTATTTAGATTAATAAAAATTAACGATTCACAAAAATGTTTAAGCTATTCCTCATTTTTGGATTAGTGAATTCTATTTTATCCCGGTATTTAAAATTTAATCTACATTTTATTATAGCTCCGGTGGCGCAATGGTGAGAGCAACGCCTCATGTCAGGAGTCTCCTGGGGGCCCTGGGTTCGAATCCCACTAAGGAATAGATGTGTGTGAATGTGAACCCACTCTGTAATTGCGATTTAATTCTGTTGAGGGGTTTAAAAAGAAGGTAGTTACTTGGATTAGATTAGACTATATTTTAAGAAATAAATTGTCAAAATTAGAGTAGATAAATTTCGCTAATCTAGAAATAAGGATTAACTTAATTTTTTTATGACTCAGGCTGTAAATGGCTGGAGGTATTGTGTTGGCCACACCAGATTTTTTTTAATTGCATGGCTGTTGATATTTTCTACGTAATTTTCGACAGTTTCATATTTAATTTCTGTCGTAATAAAACATGGAAAGGTAATTCTGTTTATTGATTTAGATGCAGAATTTTATGCACTAAAACTTTTATTTGAAGCGTTTTTACTTAAAATAATTAGGCGAGCATAAAATTGCAAAAAACTGATTTCCCATGTTAATCTCCTATGTACACCTTTAAGACAGACACACGGTATATGAACCCAGTATGTAATTGGAATTTATTACTGTTGATAGGTTTTTTTTTAAAAAATAAAAATTTGATATTAATTAATTACATTAGCATACCAGGTTCATTGACAAGAAAAATATTCAAATATATTGTTAATTTTGATAAATTTATTCATGTATCTTTTGCTTGTTAATTACCATCCGAATTAATACCACCTAATTCTAAATTCACATGAAATCCCTTGAATTATTCCATCTGGCAGGTGCATAGTAATACAGTGGCCTGTGAACCACGAAAACACTATCCATCTTGCCTTAATTCATCAAGTGTCCGTTTGTCATGGCCTAATCCCTGTGCGTGTGGTCAGCAGTCTAATCTCCCGCAACAATGGTGACTAACGACGCCAAGATGCGATAGTAATTGCGCTATTGAACAGCCGGTGTCTTGGGTGCAACAGCAGCATGCTGTATAGCAGATGGACTGCGGTAGCTAAATGTCCAGAGACGATGGAATACTATCGAATCGAATGCTATGGAGATTGGTGGCAGAGATAAATTTACAGTCTCTCCCTTCTCACTAAGGAAACGGAATTAAATTGGTGCAATACTACAAGAAGTTTGGATTCGATTCCTGGAGTCAATAATTATTTATTAACCGAAAATAAAATGAAATGACTGATTGGCCTTGGTGATCCAATTATTTATTTAAATCGTTTATTTAAAAATATAGACGTTTGGGACTTTATTGGTTCAACCTCAGCATATAAAGTAAAATATTTTACAATATATGAAACATTATGAAATAATTGCGTAGGCTTCCACAGTCTGAGTCATGAGAAATATTCGTTTTCCGGGAATGGACTGTGTCATATTTTGAGTCAGAGCTCAAAGTTTCTTAAACAAGGTTACCCGACGAGTCAACAACGTTGGAGGCCGAGTTTAAGCAACAAGAGGGGGAGACTCAGTTTACAAGGTTACCCGACGTGTAAACCACGCTAGAGGCCAAATAAACCAAGACAGTACTATCCCCCTTGCTCCTGAAGATGCCCCATACGACTGCGGGCGAAACGTTGAGCTCTGACTCAAAATATGACAGAGGCCATTCCCGAAAAACGAATATTTCTTATGAAACATTATGTCAGATAATTTTTGTCGAAAGTGAAATAAAATATTATATTTGCAATACATCTTGTCAATGGAGAACTGCATAATTAAGCGTGTTATTGCAGTTTGCAAAAAATAAGGACCAAAATCTTTATTAACCTAGTGTTTCACAAAAATCAAGATACACTCTTGATCTTGTCTTGAAATCAAGATAAGACCAAGACAAGAACTACTTTTTATTCCCCAAGACAAGACAAAACAGTATCATCAAGAATCAAAATTTCTTGTCAAAAAGTCTTGATTTCTTGACAATATTTCAAATCTGCATTTGTATGTTTTGTGTCTGCGGATCCTCCTAATGCTCAACTCAAATACAATTATACAAAAAAAATTCGAAACCATGTAATATGTAATGTATTTCTACCTTATTCTAATATGGAAAGAAAAAAGAAGCCATTAGATTTTAGCGCAAATCGAGCAACTCGAATACCTATGTGTAATTATTTCGCGATTTATGTTATAATAAAAATGAAAGATTACCTATTTAATTTTCTATATATATTATATTTATAAAATTAACTATTTTAATAAATTCCTGTAGTCTATGAATTATTATATACGAGTATAAACACAACTTCTTGGTTACACAGTTTTTGTGAATTAGGTTTGCACTGTGACCAATCAAAGGGCAAAATTTAAATCCCTATCTAAACCAACGCTATTCTCTTACATGAGAAATGAAGAAGGTATAATAAAAATTAAATGACGAGAGGTATTGTGCTGGGCTAACTACATATTTTTATTAGATTTGAGAGAGAGAAATATTATTTTGGGATAAAACCGATTCCGATTCTGATTTATTTTTCTTTAAACATGTTTTAAATAAAACGCACTGATTATCGAAAAAACAAAAAAATAAATAATCAATGAGCAAGAACTAGTAATCCATTACATGTGCGTTGCGACCAACATCAAAGTAACAATATTTGACTAAAAGGGGCAAGGGCAGACGCAGACACCAACGCTACTCTTGAGCGTTCGGATTGGATGAAGCGACAGAAAAAGGGGATTCCTCTAAAATGTCAAGAAACAAGCAATATCAAGAATTCTTGAAACATGATAAGAATTACGTTGCCAAGAAATGAACAAAACAAGAATTTTTTTTCTTGTCTTGAAAATTAAGCCAAGACAAGACATGATCATCAAGACAAGATTTCTTTTCTTGATGAAACACTACTTTAACCCATAAACAACACTAAACAGTATCTTTTTGTGAATACTGTGGTGTCTCCAGTATTTTTCGTGGTTTTCTCACATTCTGCATTTCTTCTTATTTACATATCTTCCAAGTTCAAAATAAGCTTTGCTATTATTTTTTTTTCTGGAAAAATCGTAATTTTTACTTTTCTCTAAGGCCCAATTAACAAACGTATGACATGATGAGTAATCCATTGGCTTTCATTCTTGAGTCACCCGTATGTTATACCAAATAAAGATCTTTTTTTAAAGTAATTCAGTGTCGTTTTTTTAACGTCCATTTGCTGTGAATGTATATCTACGAATTGATGTTTTCAGGGTTTTCAGCAACACTAGCGCTTACAGATGTTTTCTTCTGTTATGGTGTACTGAACGAGTTTGTTCAAATTTCTTCATAAAATTGTCAATAACTTCAACAGATGATGTAATGTTTCCTTCCGAAATACGTACGGCATTTTCTTATAGTTTTAGCAAAACATTCGTCATTTGGTAATGGGCTTTTATAATAAATACGCATTCTTTAATCAATAATCATTCAGTGATAACTGAACCACAAGTAACTGCAATATTTTTAGTTGACATCTGGCTTTATATTACAACATTCAATGACGATAAATCAAAATGGCACTAAATTTAAATTGGAAAGTTCAAATTTGGCCGCCCATTAGAAATTGGTAATACGTGATGATATATGTTCATTTGACGATAGAACGTATAGCATGAGGGGATAACTAACTTAGACATATTTTAAGGAAGAGTTTAACATGTATTAAGGTGCATTCACAAACGAAAATTAGGTTTAGATTTATGGTTTATACTTAGGTTTAAAGACTTTGGCAGCATATTATGTAATGACTCCATTCACACTTCAGAATTTAGGGTCTCTAAATCTAAATCATAAAGCCAAACATTGCAAGGTCCAAACTTTAGGTTCATAATTTAGTTTGACGTCACAAACTTCGCCAATGAGAATGAGCCTGAATTGATATAGATATATACTCCCATCTTTATTTAGTAGGTATCCACTTGGTGGATTCGGCTTTTTAAACAAATGTGAGAAGAACATGGAGACCGGTATAACTTAATTGCAGAAATATAACCAATAATGCCAAACGAATGATAGTTTCACGGCGCACAGGTGTCTTGTTCAGTACTGCTCTACCGATATTTTAATCTTGTTTTTGAAGCATTTACACAGATGTCTGTACATATCAAAATTAATTTTCAGGTAATTTAAAATTATATTTATGAATGACTTACTTAAACCTAAACAAAAACCATAAACCTAATTTTCATTTGTGACTGCACCTTTAGAGGCTGAAGAGAGAAATGCAGGATATACTGATGTGGTGGCAGCATTTTCTGTAACACCTGCCCAAAGACATAATTTACTAATGATGATAACGAAACAAATAAAACCATAATCTTTACTGTAGAGCTACCAAAGAAGTTCAAAATGGGCAAAAGCTTTTTTGTTTTAAGTCATCAATGCATAACCCGAAAAACATCCGAAATTCTTAGAATAAAAGGAAAACTTGCACGTCTAAACTAAATTTCTTCCATAGCTGAGTGTTCCTTCACACAAATCATTTTGAGTAAATCATAGCTCACAAATCAAAATTCCTTCACGGACAACAGGTTCGCCTGGTTGCACAACTGTTGGAAATAGTGTAGAGTGCGGAGTTTAGCGGCTTGTAATGGGGCGAGATGATCAAAGCGCCCGGCTCAGGGTGGTTTGGATAAGCCGCAATTAATTCAAGCAAGAACGCCTGCACACCAGCAAAGTGACGGCGTCTGCTACCGAGATCTGCAGATTTGTTCTCTTTGTAGGGTGGAATTAGTTGGTTTTATATTTGTACTAAGGCTACGACAAAACCGGTAGGAGTATTCAGATTCTCAATTACACATACTAATATACAGGTGAGTCTGGGAAGACGCCCCCCCCTTAATTTTTTTTATTATTAGTAATAGAAAAAAAAGACCCATATAAAAGTTTTATTATTTTACATATACTATTTGATGGCAGATGTAGATATTTTTTATAAAGAATTATTGCAGAATATAAAAACAAGTAAGCTGCAATAATTCTTGACAGAATTTTGGCGACCACTGTTTTGTAAATATGTAGTTCATTATGGTAAACAGACTAACATTATATTATATTGTATTTAAAATATTTGGCTGAGGATGGACAAATTAATATCCGAAACGTCCACAATAAATAAACGACGTTGACTAATGTCTGAAATAACGACGGAACTTATGGCCTACTTTCTTAACCCTACACTTCAAGGTTGTTCCCAAATTTTCGAATTTATTAATAATAAATATATTTTCCGTTGATCGTTTATTAATGGACCTTTTCAATTTAAGAGATAGAAGATATGCGCAATGGAGATCTGCGCATAGTAAGAAGAAATTAGATCTATGACGTTTGTTTCTGTTGTTTATTGAAGTTAAAATGTTTAACGATGCAAATTTTCACTGAGAATACAGGTATTTGATGACTGCAAAATTTTTGACGTTTCGTTTGACAGCCCAACTGGCAGTTGTTCGCGCCATTTTCTTACTATTTACAGCGATAGAAAGAGATAGCCGTTAAATTGAAAAGGTCCATTACTGTGTCTGCAAGACAGCAAACATCAGACGACAATTTTTGTGTCGTGTGAATCGAACTTATATTGAGGCAGCAGATGGTAGCAGCGACCTGACCATTGGCGGATATCTAAATTTTAAACAAATCTTTAAATAATTTTAACTCAAAAACTAGAGGATTTGGAAGAAAATGTATTAAGAATTATTGTTGCTCTCGACGAGTTACATTATGTGTTAAATTTAATGTACTTATTTCATTTGTGTATAGATATAGATTATCTAATTTACTGATTTTTCATCTTTTTCCATCAATACGAGTTTCGACTTTGGTCAAGTGAGGGTTTTTGTTTATTTTTAAGAGGTCTTCTAATATCTTTTTAATTTTCCAAAAATTTCTTAAAATATGACAATAAGCTCATTTTATAGCTGATTTTTTTTAGCCATAAACGGTATTTGAGACTTTCACAATGAAACACTACATGTTTATCATGATATTCAATAAACCGAATATAAATTGTACGCTAATGCAAAAAAGCGTTTTACGTCAGTTTTAACAATCAATATTTTTCCCAGAGAACAATGATTTTTATTTTAACTCTTCAAAATTTTTAACTATGACATAATTGGTCAGTTTTAAGCTGCTCCAGTTTTTATAAAAAGCATGTAAAACAAAAATGATTGCCAGATTTACAATCTATGGTGTTTACCCTACCATCGGTTAAGCGTTGTGCGCTTACTTAAATAGTACGCTGTATATCGCTAAAGATTAACCTGGGGGAAAGATACTTCTAACTTAAAGATTTATTTAGTGATTTTGAGTCATTCGTCATGTTTGGTTTGGAATTCCAGCACAGTGCAGTGCATCATAGATCATTACCCGCATATGGCGGTGCAGATATTGGCGTATTTGAAACGCACTTAAGTGTAAATAACAAGGTAAGTGGACTCCTGCTCAGATCAGAGCGCCTGCATGCGAGCGTAATCACGAGAACCTGGCAACGAGCACTTATGCTCTGAGTGGAAATTCTTGTTCATTTTGAGAGAAAATATTTGCGCTGTTATTCGAAATGCAAACTCTCATGTGTTGTGTTTTGATATTAGAAGTGAGCTGTGTTCGTTTTTACACCAGAAGCGATCTACGGCTCATCTAACGTTCTCAGGAAGTTGATGTTACAGATTTCCCGAGCTTTTAGTTTACGTGAGCTATAATGCTATACTGGGATTAGTTAGTTTTTACTACGTTACTCTACCTGCATTATAAAGTAAGATTATTTTTATATCCCCAATCAAGTTTTCTCCAGGACCTTGTTATTATTTTCAACTTAACCAACTCAGAAATTGATAGATTCTATAACTCATTAGCTATTATATCCTACCGACTGCGCCAAACACAATGTTATACTTATTAATGCACTAGTTTACTAAGAGGAGGTTTCTATGCACCTACGCACCACTTATTTTAACTTTTTTTCTTCGTAATCTTATTATTAAAGCAACACTTTAATGGTATGTATAAAAATTTCTTTAATCACATGTAAATAAAATTAAATTACTTGACTTTTTGCTCACAACCGTTTTTAACAAAGCATCCCACTTCGGCTTCCATCCACCACGGTTCGTTTTCAACCCTTTGCCTTTGTGTCTTCGTAGTCTGGAAATATAATCTCTATTTATATTAGTCGTTCTTCTCAAGGGAGTTATGTATTTTATGTCTATGACATCCTAATATCTTCGAATCAGTGAAAGCAAATCGGGGTTACTTATTGATATTTAGAAAATATTTCCCTTTAGTGTTTATTATCAAACGGAATTTTTCGTGATCTTGGCTAGGTAGGTAGTATCATAATGTTCATACACCGCCCTGTTTATGCCTTGTTTCGTTCACTTTTCTAGCGTTCAAATCTTGACCATGAAATTAGCGCAGATAAACTTGGCGCACTCACAGTTTTAGAAATACACTCTGCAGTACAAACTGCAAATAAAAATACTACCAGTAACTTTACCTATTTCGATTCATTTTCCATGGATTCAATAAATACTTTTCATGTACAATTTTGTATTTTTATGTTCCGTCATCATTAGGTAAGGAAGGTACTGTCTTTGATCAAAAAATTCGGTGGTGAGTTGTTGATGAATAAGCATGTTTTAGAGTCCCTAGAATACGACTTTACAATTTTTACGATTATGTCTGTATGTGTGTGTATGTACATATGTATGTATGTGTGTGTTTGTTTGTGTGAGTGTAACAAAAATTTCGTCTGTATAACTCTAATACTACAATTCCAAAAATTATAATTCTTTCGCATTTTTTTTTCGTTACATCCATATTAAGAGCTGATTAGATTTTGGTTATAATTGGTCAACCGGAAGTACCCCCATTTGAAGATTTTAACAGTTTTTGAAAAATGATGTTAAATAACATTTTTTCACATTTAATATTATTATATTATATTCTCTATACGATTTGACTACATTTTCATATTAAATGGATATATAGAGTTAAAAAATTATAAAGAAATTAAATTTCATAAATTACCAGCTATGCCATAACTTTAGAAACAGCTATGGCAGCTGTTTCTAAAGTTATGGCATTAAGACAATTCTTTTTGAAAGGTGTCAGTGTCAAGTGAAATTGACCTAGTATGTTTGTGTGATAATTTTACTGGAAATATAGAATCTTTTGCTAGAAACCTTCTGTATGGAATTTGTATAAACTACCAAAAGGTATTTTACAAGAAATAGAATCTTTTGCAAAGAACTTTTTGTATGAAATTTGTAAAAAATACATAGAACTGACGGAAGGTAATATGATGGCCGCATCAGATTTTTTAAAATTGTGAGCGTGTCAAGTTCATTTGCACCAATTTCATGATCAAGATTTGAACGTTAGGAAACGGGACGATACGTGTGTTCCCGTGTTCTTTCTTGAAAGATCAACGGTTACCCGAGCCGAAAGCTGAACAAAAGCGGTACCCAGGAGTAGCAAATCTTTTGAAAGTTTGGGCGTTCGGATGAGTTTATTTATTATATCTGAAATGTTTCTGATATATGTCAAATGTTATTATTAATCTTATCTTTAAATTTAATTTTAAAAAAACCTTAAAGGTTAATATCTCATATTTTAAACTTTCCGATTGTGGATAAAATATGTCCACTGACATATCGTAAATAACTATTATCTGCAAACAACTGAACAATTTTTTAATGAGAATGCAACACTAGTTCCGTTATTTTATTTTTTGGAGGGTCTTTTAACATCTCAGAAACAAAGTGCGTGGTTCGGGGTCGTGTACCTTTTACAAATTGTAATAAAAAACTTTCTTCAGAAACTTATTAATAATTCCATTCATATTTGATATTACTTCATATAAAAATCGATATAGAAAACTTATTTTTGAATAGAATATAATGCACTAACTACATTATTGATTGTGCATTCAATTATAAATTTAACAATTCAATTTTGTATTATTTGTTTTACATATTGTATTAATTAAAACATCTGTAGTGTATCTCGTTGAAAACTCCATGCTTCATATTTCATTTCACATTAGTTATATGTTCATAATTAATTTCATACTTTACAAAATAATAAAAACTAAGCTCGATTGCAAATATGAATTTGTGAAATAATGAATTTAATTTGGTTTTATAGAAGGCGATAACGTTGCATCGATTGCTCTACTTTGAAATAATGGCGTATAGAAATATTTTATTATTATAGTTGGTCGTTAAGGAACACCGTACACTACATCTTGTACCATGTCGAATAAACGTATTTTACAATGTATTTTACAGTTAGAGTTCATGAACAATATTTCATTCGCTATGTTCGTTTGAACTATAACGAAGATAATAAAACCACCCGCATAGAAGATGTTAAATTACAATAACGTTTCACCTTTCGTCTAGCCCAGATAAAGTAGATACAGAGATCTTCCTAAAAATGCACGATGTAAAATATATTGTAACAGAGTATCAAACGGCAGATTATTAGAAGTTCGTCTTCAGGAAAATAGAATTGTTTGGCAAACATTTGAAATTTTGTTTATTAGTTCAATAGTTTATTATCATCGTCCAAATTTTAAGATCGGCTTTGGAAATTAATTAAATAGGTACTACATAAATATTCAGGGATGACAGCTCTGAGAAAGAATATAAATAAATAAATAATATATCATCACGGCATATTACTCAATGTTGGGTGTTCCAATCTGCTTTGTACACAGAATTCGGTAATGATGATGACATATTTGTACCGTGTGGGCGTTTACAAGGCGTCACCTCACGGGCACTCACAGGGGTCAATTTTGTGCCATTTAAATTTTGAAATATTTGGCGTCTGTATTTTGTAAGATTTCGACTCATCGTCTTGAATTTTCTCAGTGTTGAGTTATTCAGTCAGGGGAGCAAAACAACCACCCTAATGCAGTAAAGAGGAAGAGATAGCCCAAAGACAAACCTTTTCAAAATATGAAAAGTCAGTTGTGAGTTAGTCAGTTATTGGTAGTTTGATGAACTAAGAAGTTGCTAGTCAGTTAGTAAAGATGGAAGTTGGTTGTTCTCTGGCTTGATGAGAAACAGGCTACATGTATATACAGCGTGTTCAATAAAATTCCTAAGTCGGAGTAGGCTATGAACAGAGAAACGTAAGTCTGATCCTTATTCAATTCAAAAGTCAAGATGTCAAAATTGGTCTTGAAATGTAATTTTAAAGAGTAAAAACAATAAAGTAGGTTACAGTACATTGACATTCACCGTTTTCTAATTTGTTTCCATTTCTAAAATAAGATTCAAGAACAAAAACTTTGATGTCAAATTGACATTTAATTAAATATTTTTAAATTGACATACGTTTCTCTGTTCACAGCCTACTTCTAGTTAGGAATTTTTTTGAACACACTGTAGTGTAAAGTGTAAATATATTCATAATAATGTATTTGCATCTAATTTTCAACATTGTACCGTATCTTTTTTGTATTATAAATATTGTATTTCCTTTCTTCATTTGTAAATTTATTATCAATAGTTAAGAATCGTTTGTCGTTATTACTTGCCTCCCAAAATCCCGAAATTACAAGTTTTTATACTAAATTTTATATAAATTACTTTTGGCCATCCTTTTGGATTAATTATCCAAATTCCAAATTGGGGTTTGGTTATTTACCAATAAAAATTTGGATTATTTCATTGCTTTGTATTTAAATTCCAAATTAATCAGTTAGATTCCGTTTTTTAACAGTAACCGTATTAAGAAATATTCATCCTTATTGCAGTGAAACAAAAAATCTGTCATAGATTCTTGACGTTTAAACTTATTTTCAGGCAGGCAGACCGGCAGTAATTGCTTGCCCCGCCGCCGAACCGGCAGCGGTGTTTTTTTTTTTAATGTAACAATTAGAATAAGCATTCCGCATAATATGGGATTCCACCATTTTTTAATATAATTTCATCTGAACGTATAAGTAAAACTAAGACTGTCGGTGAAAATCCGGTGAAAAAATTCCTATTAATAAGCGAGTTATAAGGTACGTTCTATCGGTCTCAGAAATATTCCTACTAGAATAAGAATATTATTAATGCAATAGAACACTTAGTAGCAAATAAACTGTCAAGTAAAAAATAAATACGATAGAAAAGTGGCAGTGGTTAGGTGTTATTGTTAGTTAACAACTAAAGACAACTTTGTATATTTATTCTGAATCTTCAATATGTAGTTATGCAAATATTACAGAGATTATAATTATATAAAAATATATTAAATAATAAAAACGTAAAGGAGGTATTTTTGTTGAGCACAGTATAATCTGCATGAACACAAATGTAACAGAAAGGTACGCGCGACAGTCGGTTAGTAAAATTTTGAATTTATCTCCACGTTATATATCTTCCTACCAGTGCTTCCAGCTCTGAAGTTGGAATGATTCGTAGGAACATTCAGATTTTTTTGACGCAAAAGAACGATCATTGCGGTTCTACTAGAAGAAGTAGGAAGATTTCTGACACCGATAGAACGTACCAATAGTCCTCCGAAATTTGAAAATATAGATGTGACGTCACGAACATAAGTTTTTATATCAAACTATTTTCTTCGTGGACCTAAATGTTCTTGAAATATATGCTATTTCTAAATTAAATTTATAAAAAATAAATGAATATTATTATACTGTACAAGTCGACATGTTTTATAATTGGAAATGTATTTAATTTATTAAGTTTAATGCAAAATATTTATATTCAAATAAAAACTGTTTGGGAATTGCACTAGTGGACTGATAGCCACGCCTCCGCTATTTGAATTTCTCTACTTCCATTGGTAGTAGGCTCCGCCCCTAATTCGGTATTCGTTATACATTTATAGGTGGTCTTTGAGTCGCGAATCAAAATAATATATATGGATTTCATATGAGTGACGAGCTGCTAAAACAAAAACCCCTTCTTTCCGAAGTATTTCAATTATATCATTTTATTTCTTTATTAATATTCATTATTAAGCATATACTTTCACTAATTTTTACTAATTTCTCTTAATTCCATTGAGCTGTCATCCCCTATTTCATTAATAATAAAATAAGTTTTTTGTTTTCATCAATTTTTTACATACTCGGGGCGCCGTTCTTGATCGTTGTACCGTTAATGCGCCGGTAGCACTCGATTTTCCTAGTATGCGTCATCTGAATAATGGAAATAACATAGTTTGGGGAATAATAAAATTGTCATAAAAATAGTGTCGCTGGCTCCCAGTCTATAAGTTGTAAAGCATAAAATTTTATAACTGAATCAATGTGAAAAATTATTTTTCATGATTTGTACCGTTGAAAATTAGGTATGAAAATGTAAAATATCACCTCACTTCCACTTCTCCTGCTATTTCTCGGGTGATTTTTAACATTGTCATACCTACCAAATTTCTGCTGTTACATATTATGTAAAATTAATTTTTATTTAAAGCTTTTTTATCTAAAGTATTTATTAAGAAATCGGTAAAGTTCTATTGGGGAATATAAAGCGTAATTAGTAAATAAAAACAATAACTTGTTACTATAATATAAAATAGTAATTGCAAAAGTAAAGTATCTACACGAGCTTGAACTTTTGCGTTGCTGAAAAAATTTGATTACATTTTTCTCTCGTTCAGGCGTTCATACTTCATCTTTCTTGCAATCTTTTGAACAGCTACTTGAAAATTATTCATGTTACATGAATCAATAATTCTTTCGAGTTTTTACAATTTTTCCATTAAGCTCTCCATCGAATACAGCCAACGTTGATGTCGGAAATCTCAAAAACACTTGACGAACTTTAACATCAGTTTCCAGAGCTTGTTTCGCGCTGTTTTTTGCTCTGTGATCCTTTATTTAAGTTCTTTTTCACGTTAATGCACTTAATTGAAATAAAACAATGCTCGGTCACTTGGTTTCACTGCGAAAAAGATACAAAACGAAGTTGGAGAAACAAAATTCGAGCGAGGTTTAGCAGTACTTGATGTCCGACAATATTAAACTACTATACAAACATTGAAGCCAATTATTTTTGTGTCCTCATTCGTGAACAATGTTTGCTTTATCGATATGTAATTATTCTTTTCTGTTGTCTTTTGGAATATGTAAACATTTACTGGATTCAGATAAAACAATTTAGTCATTTTCATATTTAGACATGTAATGATAACGGAAATTAAGGACGGTTAAAATTACGAGAGGCTGAAAAGGGACGCGCAGGACAGATTAGCTTGGAGACATTTCCGTTGAGACGTGTTGAAGGATAGAATTTACATAATGATGATGATATTTTGTCATCTAATGAAAACCATTACATTGTATCATGAAAAAAAGGGATATCAAACTATTCCTCAAGATTATTTATTACTGAGAATTCGTCTACGCGTACTTTACTTCAATGACTCTGAATGATTTAATTTATTATAGCGCTTTCCATTTATATACATATTTAATTTTGCGCTTAGTGCAGCTAATGATATCATGCCCGGCTCTAGCTGTTGTTACAACACATGCATAGTACCTTTTAAATGAAACATGTTATAAAAGTCCAGTTTGTTAACTGTCACTGTCAAACAGAGTGGTTATATAGAACCGCAACTGTTTATTTGTACATATACAGGATATAAATGAAATTAGTGCATTAAATTTAACCAGTAATGTAACTCGTCGAGAGCAACAATTTTTCTTAATAAGTTTTTTTAATCTTCTAGTTTTTGAATTAAAATTCTTTAAAGATTTGTTTAAAATTTCGGTACCCGCCAATGGCAAGATCTGCTGCCTTCAGCTGTCTGAATCAAAGTTCGATGTACACAGCACAAAAATTGTCGGGTGGTGGTTGCATATTTTCAGACACAGTAATTAAGAAACGATCAACAGAAAACATATTTATTATTAATAAATTCGTAATAGTACAATTTTTTAAATAAAGAAATTTAAAATTTGGTAAACAAAATAATAAAATTGTATATTAAAACAGGTTTCTGAATTTGCGTGAATACAGTAAGAGCGTGGGAAGGGCATAATAGTTATGAGGTTATGAGATGAATTTTCGTGTTTCAATACGGCAAATCATAATAGTTTAAATACGTTATTAAAAAAATGTAAGCACATACTTTTGTTCATTTAAACGAGATGGGATTATATGCGAACCAATGACTCATCAATTTATTCCCGCACAAACAATTAATGATATGTTTTGTTGAAAATTGTATTTCCTTCTTACAGTATGAGGATTTTTGTGACCAGATAAGTGTATTGTACATTATTAAAGACACTTTCTCTAATATATCCAGCCCTATCAGTGAACAATACAACCCATTCGCAAAATTGAAGTTCTGGAAACAATGAAATTTTTGCACATGGTATGAAAGTAACTGTTGCTCTTTTAAAATATTCCAAATTGTCATATGTGACACATCAAACTGTGATAATCTCGAAGATATTGTATGTGGTACAACATAAATTTACGAATGTTACGAAGAGGATGATTTTCGTGTAATTACGTTGACCTTGAGAACTTCATCAGAGGTAATTACAATGTCTGTGCATCCGCTATTCATAAACATAAACATTTTGCCAGAATTTTACTTTATAAACAAGTTTATTACTAATGTTAAAATATAATTGCAACAATTGACAGGGCTGTCAATTACTTAAACAAAATTTTTTATAGCTTGCTACTGCATTCAATTATTACAAAAATATTTGGAACGACTCATCAATTTACGGGGTTGTAAAAATGCTAAAAAAAATATGCGATTTCGAGAAAAAGTTATTAAGAAATATTGTTGCTCTCGACGAGTTTATATTATTATACTAGTTAAATTTAATGTACTTATTTCATTTACACCCTGTATATTTACAAACGTATGTTACCAATAATTCTTCTATTATTAACAAACTTTTTTTATATCCATTGTAGTTGCACAGACACGTTTTACAACTCAATAGTTATTTGTATCACTAGACCAGAAACTGAACATTTGCGAGATCGAGTTTATTTTGACAGACCGAGCTGAAAGCGAGGCCTACAAATACGACATCTCGCAAAACAGCTTCTGGGCGTGTGATACACATGATTTTTGTACCGACTTCTTCATAAATTCTTCGTATATTTCTCTACACTTTATTCTATGTTATATAACCTAAAAAATGAACATATATTTTTATCGATTTTGAATTGCAAGTTTAATTATAATTTCTTACATTTGAACTTACAATGCGTAATTATTTTATATCTATTGAAAATATAACATACAAACATTAGTTATATATATTTTATATACTTTCGCATATTTTTAATGAAAGATGGTGGAAATGGTTTACACGTCGGGTAACCTTGTAAACTGAGTCTCCCCCTTTGTTGCTTAAACTCGGCCTCTAGCGTGGTTGTGCACGTCGGGAAACCTTGTTTAAGACAGTACTATCCCCCTTGCTCCTGAAGATGCCCCATACGACTGCGGGCGAAACGTTGAGCTCTGACTCAAAATATGACACAGTCCATTGCCGGAAAACGAATATTTCTCATGACTCAGACTATGGAAGCCTACGCAATTATTTAATAATATTAGATTTATTTAAAAATTAAGTCTTTGACTTTTCAGTACTAAACAGGTAGAACTGTCAGCTAATAATCATGTCATCTGATACGTTTTACTTTAATTTGTGTTCAATAGTTAGATTCAAAAAAATAAATACCGTTCACTACGCAACTACTGCTAATAAACAGCGCTCATTTTTGCTATCTAGCGCTATGTATAAATGGAAAACAAGTTATGTACTCAGTGTAAGAATGTTCACGCAATCAGTTAGTCCTGCTAGACTTTTTCCAAGATATTTTTGTATAGTACTCGGCAGACAAGCTGAAAAATTGCAAACCTTTGTATCAACTTTCTGTTCTAAACTGACATTTTGAAAAGCTTATTTTCAACGAAAGTAGAAAAAATATCTTCCTGTGTAATTTTTTTAATAGATGACCATGGAATCAATGTGATATTTGTCTGAACTTGTCAGAAAGTCGGTTCCCTGTGATAACAAATCCAGTTATCAGCGAGTCAACATACGAGTATCAAAGTAAACACATATTTCACCCTTGGTTCGGAGACAGCCCTGCAGAGCGCGGAAAACGTTCACGTCGCACCAGGCGATTAAGTTTGCTTCCGATTAAGCGTAACGATAAACTTTGAGAGGTTTGCGGATCTAATTGGAATTGCTTATTTCGACAAGATCCAGAATTAATAGTTGGAAAACAAATGGCGCTCGTGGATTACGCAGCGTAGACTTGGCTAAGTAGTTAAACAGAACACCCCGACGCACTTGTACAGATGTACATCTGTACGCTAAGAATTTAATGCTTTCTTGACTGCGACAGCACTGACAAACCGCGATAGGCTTTGCCTAACCGAGACTATCATCAGGGCTGCCAATTGATACCAACGCATAAATCTCCCAACCACAACTTCGACAATTATAGACAACTAATAGTTGTTGACGTTAGATTTTGGCCTACTCTAATCTCGCTTGTAGCACTACGAAAGCGATTCAAAAAGTAACAGAAAGTTGACATTTAAAATGTTTCTACTGATCTCTCAATGGTGTTTGGACACGATGACTGCATTTTAATTTTTTACCTTCCGTCACCTTTAGGTAAGGAAGGTATTGTCTTTGGTCAAAAAATTCGATGAGTTTTTAATCAATAAGCACGTTTTAGGGTCCCTAGAATACGAATTTACTATTTTTACGATGATGTCTGTGTGTGTGTGTGTGTGTGTGTGTGTGTGTGTGTGTGTGTGTGTGTGGGTGTGTGTGTGTGTGTGTGTGTGTGTGTGTGTGTGTGTGTGTGTGTGTGACAAAATTTTCGTCTGCGATAACTCTAATACTACAGTTACAAAAAATATAATTTTTTCGTATACTTCTTCGTTACATCCATATGAAGAGCTGATTAGATTTTGGTTACAATTGGTCAACCGGAAGCACCATCATTTGAAGATTTTAACAGTTTTTCTTGAAAAAACTATGTTAAATATAATTTTTTCACATTTGATGTTATTATAAATATTAAAGAATATTTTCTTCTCTATACGATTTGACTGCATTTTACACTTAATATTAAATGGATATAGTTAAAAAATTATAAAGAAATTAAATTTCATAAAGTAGCCATAGCTATGGAAACAGCTAAAGAAAATTCTGATTGAAAGATGTCAGTGTCAAGTGAAATTGACATAGTGTGTTTGTCTTATAATTTTACAGGAAATATAGGATCTTTTACTTTCTGTATGGAATTTGTATAAAATACATACAACTGCTTTAAGGTAATGTACGAGAAATAATAATAATAAATCTTTTATTTCTGCAGATACATTACACTGTATATAGAAAACATCACAAAATAATAATTTTCTGTATGAAATTTGCATAAAATACATGCAACTGCCGGAAGGTAATGTACAAGAAATAGAATATTTAATTTAGCAAGGAACTTTCCGTATGAAATTTGAACAAAATACATAGAACTGACGGAAGGTAATGTGCTGGCCACATCAGATTTTTTATAAGTTAATTTACTAAAATGAGGTGTTGCAAAAAGAGTTAACATATCTTTTTTCCTCTGACATCGAATAAGTACGTTCTACAGTGTTATTAAATATGATTTTCTGTTCAAATTTCTGTACATATTAAGCACAGTAGCAGTTTAAAAATATACTTTTTGAATTGGCGCCAAATTACACTGTCTGTGGCATCAGACATACATTAGCCAATGACAAAACTGGAAAGATGATGAAAAAAAAAACAAATGTATCATACATCAACGTCAATGATTGCTTTAATGACAACTGTGTGACATAAGGTCTGACTTATAGTGCAGCGTGATTTTTGGTTCTTTAACGTAGTTCTTAGTTATTTATTATTATATTATAGCGTTATATTTCATAGTTTAATGCCCAGTATTATAAAAGATGGATAAGTAAAGTACTAGCAAAGTAAAATTTACTACTGAAGTAAAATAGTTTATTCCAGAGATTTTCGTCAAAACAAGAATAAAAATACTAGCTAAGTAAATCTACAGAATAAATTACTCCATCGATGTTCGAGGAAGTAAATTTTATTGTGTAAAATAAATTTGCCACATGTCAACATTAATTAAATTAAATTCATTATAAATTTAATCCCATATATTATTTTTACAATTTATTTATCTCCAACATGTTTGCTTTGTCTATTTCTGAGTAATTTTCCCCCGTTCTCTCTTTTTTCCATTTTAGTGGACACTTGACACTTTATAACACACACACTTTATTTTCTATTTTGACTTTTGGATTTATTTATTTCGTGTTAGGAACATACAGAATACAATATTATTAAAACATATATAAAACATATTCCAGCGACACATTGTTTGGAATAGATTCTTTCAGTTGGAGATTGACATTATTGTCAGTAGTAGTCTTAAGCAATACCGTCTAGTAATATTTTATCCTGGATTTATCAATCTCTCTTATGGTCCAATAGTGCAAAAATTAGCCGGTATAAGAAACCGTAGCCTGAATGTATCATTTTCCAGCTAAAATAATAAATGTATTCAATAGTTCTTATTTAATTATAAAAATATTTATATTTACATCAAAATGATCTTTACAACATAGAATTTTGATTTTATGTTTTTATCTTTACTTGCGACAACCATTTCATTCTTCTTTCTTCGTTTTGAGGCACTATGTTTTATGTTTCCCTATTATCAGTTCTATTTGGGCACACTGCACAAAACACTTTTTTACAACCATGTTTGATTATTTCCAAATACAAAAATCAGTAGTAGTTGACAGCTGTCATGACTGTCACTCGTTTAAATTCCGTCGGTGGCAAATGTAAGCCACACCCTCATTGGTTAGGTTTATTCGAACCTCATCAGGCGAAAGGGGAAGCGGAAATTCAAACATTATAATTTCAAAGACAATTTTCTCATGAATAAAGAATAATACGAAAAAAATAAAAAATAGGGGCTAAATATTTTTTCTTATTCTTTTGATTAAAGCAAAGAAAAAAAAACGTGCAACACCTCACTCAGTGCACTGTTTTAATGGAAGTGTAGTACAAAACAAGCGATCCGGTCCGCATCCGAGCTGATCTTTTGTGTTCAGGGTACACACCGATTTGGAGATTCTATATACTACAATAATAAGTACAAATACTAAGTCTTGATTGAAGTAAGTACTCCTATAGCAGGATATATTTTTACTAATTATATTTAACACTAGCACAAGACACGTCTACTGAAATACGTCGTCAAGAAATTATTAAGCCATACGCGGCCTCAGCACACATCTAAATACACTGCATGTCAACACAAATAGGTATCCTTTTAATTGTTATTACATTTATCACAGACTAAAAACCCTAACCTAACAGTTACTCGCGTGCAATAATATGGACTTTGGAGAGTTCGTAACAGCGCAGTGTCATAATGTGCTGAAATGCAGTATATTTGGTTGAATATACTGAGACCGCGCTTGGCTATGTTTATTAAAACGGCACCAGGATAGGCTTCACATTAAGCCTTGTGTTCCTTACACGTCAGATCAGATCAAGTGGCAGAAGGTATGGACCAGTACTCAATAAATAAAATTACGTGGGCAAGGTATTTAAATTCGACAACAAGATTGGGTCATTGATCTGCACAAGTGATCGTTGAATATATGAAATGGCATAAAATGACTGGAGTACTTTGTGGCCAACTGGCCGTCGAATGTCTATTTGATTAAAAGACAAAATATACAAGTCTGTAGCGAGATCTGAACTTCTCTGCGGTTCAGAGTGTTGGCCGATGGCTGTAAAACATTAACAAATAATGCATTCGAAGGAGATGGTACCTTGTTCTCAGACGGCTTGACTACGCTAAGAACACTTACGTGCTGAAGACTATGGATGCTGCACTCATACCAGGCAAAATGAGAGAAGCAAGACTTACGTGGTAATGTCGTGTAATAAGAAGAAATAAGGACTATCGCCTGGCGAAAAATAATTTAATTCATCCATCAAGACGACAGCCACGTGGTTGATCGAAGAGACGAAGGTTCGACCGCATGATAGAAGATATCATGCGTGCCAACCATTTTCCAGAAGATGTCTTATCAACTTAAGTGCAGACGGGTATGCAAACGAGTAATGGGAATCTTACAATTAGTCAACATCAACAATAAACTAGACCCATTCTCTGCCAATACTTGCTTTTCCAACGGTTTTTCATTGTCGTGAATGGGAATATCCAGAGAAGATGCGTTCTTGTTATCTTAGCCA
Organism: Harpalus rubripes; assembly: GCA_963082715.1. Lineage (NCBI taxonomy): Eukaryota > Metazoa > Arthropoda > Insecta > Coleoptera > Carabidae > Harpalus > Harpalus rubripes. Next base: position 22,811,914 of record OY720464.1, read on the forward strand.
ATGCAAGGCGATGCATCAGATCTAGATGACGCATTGGATTAAGACAAACATTGTGGATAATGTAAATAAGCGGGCCCTCAAGTAATGCGAGAATACCTAAACGCAGAGGTGGTTATAAGGTTAAAATATAACATATACACTATTATTCACGAAAGATGACTATTCAAGGTCATTTATTCGAAGAAAGAATACACATCATTTTATAGCAGTAGCTTAGCAACATTTTGTATTAGAAAGAGAAAGATTATTTGACCTACGTCTGTTTAATTTATGTGGTGTGACAGATATACGTAAATAGTGGCATTACTTTCTAACACACTATAAATAATAATGACATATAAAGTAGAATTACAGATACCTAATTATCTACTACACTGCCCTCTGTGCTAATATTTACCCAGTGGCGTTGACGTTTAAATCAAATTATTATTCCTTGGTTTATAAGTTAAGTCTATGTTTTTGTATTTTGCAAAAACCTAAGTGAAGAGCATAAATCTTTCAGAAAGGCATTATTTAGAAAGAAACATAATTTTCGAATGAATTATTCTTATTTTTTCATTTAAAATGTGTCCATAAATATTTCAGGTTGTACGCTTATGCATACAAAATGCAATGAAGTTATCTGCAAGTAATATATCAGACGGCTCACAAATGACCTTGAATAGTCATCTTTCGTGAATAATAGTTTACCTCATAACTAGGGTGACGGGTGACCCTATTCTCCAAGAATAAACCGGGCCGTTCCTTAAAAAATATAGTAATTTCAATAAAAATATTAAATTATTTACGTAATTAGGCAATCCAACATTACGTCATAAGCAGGAGGCAGGAATCTTGAATATTTTTAAAATTATTTGATATCAAGAAATTTCATTTTAATACAATTAATTCATAATATTAAACCATATCTTTTTTGCTCCATCATTGGTAAAATATGTATGCAATTTATTTCTGATAGCTACCCCCTGCTTAATTCATTTCTTATGAATTGAGCTATCCCAAGATTGCAGTTAAACAATATTGACGTATAAAATTAAGATTATGTGTAAACAAAAATTTCAAACGTATTTACGATCAGACATTCATATTTTATATACAATCACCAATGATTAAAAAATACTCGTATATATCTTTGGTGAAACACGATGTAGATAAAAATCGAGATATAAATACAAAAAGATAATTAATAATTTAGAAGAAACCGCGACATTATACAACGTCTCCTGGGACAATTTGTCAAATCTGGGCCAAACCAGGACGGATGGTCACCCTAATTATTATAATAGAGATTTTTATTTTTACCTTCCGTCACCTTTAGGTAAGGAAGGTATTGTCTTTGGTCAAAAAATTCGATGAGTTTTTAATCAATAAGCACGTTTTAGGGTCCCTAGAATACGAATTTACTATTTTTACGATGATGTCTGTATGTGTGTGTGTGCATGTCTGTGGATGTGTGTGTGTGTGTGTGTGTGTGTGTGTGTGTGGATGTATGTGTGTGTGTGTGTGTGTGTGTGTGTGTGTGTGTAACAAAATTTTCGTCTGCGATAACTTTAATACTACAGTTACAAAAATTATAATTTTTTCGTATACTTCTTCGTTACATCCATATGAAGAGCTGATTAGATTTTGGTTACAATTGGTCAACCGGAAGTACCATCATTTGAAGATTTTAACAGTTTTTCTTGAAAAAACTATGTTAAATATAATTTTTTCACCTTTGATGTTATTATAAATATTAAAGAATATTTTATTCTCTATACGATTTGATTGCATTTTATACTTAATATTAAATGGATATAGAGTTAAAAAATTATAAAGAAATTAAATTTCATAAAGTAGCCATAGCTATGGAAAGTTACTATATTAAGAAAATTCTGATTGAAAGATGTCAGTGTCAAGTGAAATTGACATAGTGTCTTATAATTTTACTGGAAATATAGGATCTTTTGCTTTCTCTATGGAATTTGTATAAAATACATACAACTGCTTTAAGGTAATGTACAAGAAATAATAATAATAATAAATCTTTTATTTCTGCAGATACATTACACTGTATATAGAAAACGTCACAAAATAATAATTTTCTTTATGAAATTTGCATAAAATACATGCAACTGCCGGAAGGTAATGTACAAGAAATAGAATATTTAATTTAGCAAAGAACTTTCCGTATGAAATTTGTACAAAATACATAGAACTGACGGAAGGTAATGTGCTGGCCACATCAGATTTTTTATATAGAATCGGAGCAGTGATAATCCACCAGATTTTTATAGTTAGAGGGAAACATTTCAAAGGTATCGAATAATATTGTAACAATATGGAGTTTCCTGTATTAATGAAACAAGAAGTATAGAGGTGTTTAAAAGTGGACGAATATCGAAGACTATGTCAAAAAGCGTCGCATATCTGCTTAATGGTGCTAACTAAATATAAATTTGTTTTCAATAAGGAAGTATACAGACTTGAGAAGTTATTTGTCTTAGACTTATTGTACTTGTATATCGTGCTATCATGCAATGTTATTTATTAAATAGTCCATCTTTAATGTTTGCTGTTCATTAAAAAATATGAACACCGCAAGTAAATAACTTATTTCCTATGTTGTCTTGTTATGAAATGCATTTCTGAATATCAACCGGTATTTTTTTTCAAAATGGAAGACATTTATTCATAATTTGTGAAATCTGAGACTGTCCTGGCCAAATCAGGATGGATGGTCACCCTACTTATAATAACGGTTTTTACTGTTTATACAAAATAGAAGCAGTGATAATCCATCAGGTTTTTGTAGTTAGAAGGAAGCCTTTCAAAGATATCGAAGAGTATTGTAATAATATGGAGTTGCCTGTATTGATGAAAAAAGAAGTATAGAGGTGTTTAAAAGTGGACGAAATTCGAAGAAGAGGTCAAAAAGCTTCACATATCTGATTAATGGTGCTACTAAATACATTTGTTTTAAATAAAGAAGGATACAGACACGAGTATTTATTTGTATTTGAATTATCGCACTTGTATATCGTGATTGTTAGTTATTTAATAGTTTGTCAACTTTGATGTTTGCTGTTCGTTCAAAAATATGAAAACCGCAATTAAATAACTCATTTCCTATGTTGTCTTGCTATGAAATGCATTTTAGAAAATTAACCGGTAATTTTTTCAAAATGGAAGACATTTATTCAGTGAATCCAGGTCAGTAATTGTAAAATTGCAACATGCGTGACGTAGTGTGACAAGTTAATCACTTTATAAATGACACGCAAGAATAGTTGATGCACTGTGCAGTTTACACCACCAACTTGTTTTATGTTTCATGAGGAAATTCCGTTTTCACGCCAGGAGATTATTTTGTACTTTTCTGAAAATTAATCCGACATAAAAGCTAGCTTTATATTGCACAATCAAATAATGCAGTGATTTTCAAACGGCAAGACTACTCCATGGCATATTGGAAAACAATATTTATTTGTTATTGCGTAACGTAAAACTGCTTTAACTAGAATTTATATTAGGGAAATCGTAAATGTAATAGATTCTAGAAGAGACACTATAAAAGTGTAGCACATTTGCAGTAACATTGTGAGTGCTCATACTTTTACGGTCTTTACAAAGTTAGTTACTGTGAAATACTATGCATAAAAAAGTTGAGGACCGCTGAAAGGTTAACACTCATAAAACATCACAGTCATTCTTTAACTTTTTAATCTTCATTTTATTGAACCATCCAAATTTATCTCGTAGGGACTGCAACATCTTTTATTTAAGCAGTAGTAAAAAAGTTTCCTAAGTGCGGCCTCGTTTTTCTTTGCTACGCTTTCGTTCGAAAGCTCCCAGATAAATACATGACCGCGGTGGACAAACGGTTCGCTTCTTATCAGTAATCGCCGGAAGTGACCCTGACCTGCCCTTTGGACCAGGCCGGACGTGACGTCATCTCTGACAAGGGAGATTTATCTTGTGATTGACCAGGAGGGTTATGAAATATCTATTGGCATCTCATATTTTTTCAACACCCGCCTGAAAAACACTTCGACAGCATAAAATAACACGAAGATTTTTCAAGAAGTATACTATGAATGATTTTTACCTCCCGTCATACCGTAGATGAGGGAGGTAATATTATCGGTCCAAAAATTCGATGGTGAGTTTTCAGTAAATAAGCACGAATTAGGATCCCCACAACACGTTTTTACTATTTTTACGATGATGTGTGTGTGTGTGTGTGTGTGTGTGTGTGTGTGTGCGCGCGCGCGTGTGTGTGTGTGCGCGCGCGTGTGTGTGCGTGTGCGCGTGTGTGTGTGTGTGTGTGTGTGAGTGACGATTCTTTCGTCCAAGATAAATCTTAAAGAAACTCCGAAAATTTCTATTTTCCGTATTTATGCTTTCTCTATTAATATAAAGAGTTGATTAGATTTTGGGTAAAACTAGACAACCGGAACTGATACAAGAAGCCCATAACAGTCTTTAATGAAAAATTAGATTAAAATATAATCCAAAACTTTTCAATTTTAGTATTTAAGACTTCTATATCAAGGATAATAACATATTAGATTTTGGCTAAAATTAATAAACCGGAAGTGATACTTTATTTGAAGCTCTGAACAGATTTTCGTGAAAAATATATTGATATATTCCAAAACTTGTCCAATCTGGTATTTAAGACTTTTATATGAAGGTCAGCAACATATTAGATTGGCTAAAATTAATAAACCGGAAATGATACTTTATTTGAAGTTCTGAACATATTATCGTGAAAAATATATTGTTACAATCCAAAACTATTCAAATTTGGTATTTAAGACTTTTATATTAATGAGTACAACATATTAGATTTTTTTCTAAAATTGATAAACCGGAAGTAATACTTTCCAGAAAGCTATAAACAGATTTTCTTGAAAAAATATCAAACTTATCAAATTTGGTATTTAAAACTCGATTTTGACTATACTTATATGATAAACCGGAAGTAATACTGAATTTGGAGCTCTTAACAGATTTTCGAGGAAAAGCATAATAAAATATAATCCAAAATTTTGTATTACAGACTTTTCTATTTATTGGAACGAGAAATTAGATTTTGTTTACAAACGATCAATGGAAAGTGATACTTTACTTAAAGTCCATTGCTATTTCAAACATGGAACTGACGGGAGGTCATATGTTGGCCACATCAGATTTTTTTACTTTTCTGTTGGATTCTTGGATATACAACATCGTTCACGAAGCCCACCCTGGTTAAGAGATATAACCATGGCAATTTGCGCCCGACATCACTTATCCCGGTCGTGAGCGAATGTCGGCAACTACGACATCGTACAAACTGTAGGGCGCACAAAATTAACCAGCACGTTGCCAAAAATACATTGTTATTTGTACTGGAACAACCACGGGTTTTATTAATTTTTCTACAGGGCCACGTTGGTCATGAAATTAAAACGATAACACTAGATAGTAATTAGTACTTACGTTACCGGCTTATCTCACACGCTAGCCTTGAAACAACTACAATTTTTCTACAATAATTATTTGTACTGATACATTTTATAAAGAAAACATACTTTTAAGAAACACATAGTTCTTTGCACAAAAGTAGTAATGGCTACTCGACTTTAACAACATAAGGTATTCTTATCATTCCGATTACTATTACAATCTTTTTCAGGACTATTTACTATTTATTTGAATTTTTTAACAGCTACTGACATTTTTATCATTTCATTAACTCTCCAACTAATAACTTACATTTTAAAATTTGACATCCATCCCATCTTCTTCATAACTCTTTCACCATTCTTCCTACAAGGAACGGTGTCTTTCCCACAAATTTTAAAGTGTTCCTTTGTAACATGATAATATTCTCACCAAAACAACTTCAAACGGAGCCAAATTATCATACGTAGGCACACTGTCACAGTACCAAGGGCTTTCAGTTACACGAAGGACAAAGGGCCTTCCCGTCGAATATATTAGGAGCCCACGAAAAACGCGACGATGTTTTTTTTACCTTCCGTCACCATTAGGTAAGGAAGGTATTGTCTTTGGTCAAAAAATTCGATGATGAGTTTCTAATCAATAAACACGTTTTAGGGTCTCTAGAATACGATTTTACTATTTTTACGATGATGTGTGTGTGTGTGTGTGTGTGTGTGTGTGTGTGTGTGTTGTGTGTGTGTGTGTGTGTGTGTGTGTGTGTGTGTGTGTACGTGTGTGTGTATGTGTATGCGTAGTGTATGTGTGTGTGTGTGTGTTTGTGTGTGTATGTGCGTGTATGTATGTGTGTATGTATGTGTGTATGTGTGTGTATGTGTGTATATATGTGTGTAACAAAAATTTCGTCTGCGATAACTCTAATACTACAATTTCAGAAATTGTATTAGATTTTGGTTACAATTGGTCAACCGGAAGTACCCTCATTTGAAGAATTTAACAGTTTTTTTGGAAAAAACTATGTTAAATATCATTTTATCACATTTAATGTTATTATAAATATTAAAGAATATTTTATTCTCTATAAGATTTGACTGCATTTATACTTAATATTAAACGGATATAGAGTTAAAAAATTATAAAGAAATTAAATTTCATAAAGTAGCCATAGCTATGGAAACGTCTACTATATTAAGAAAATTCTGATTGAAAGATGTCAGGATCAATTGAAATTGACATAGTGTGTTTGTCTTATAATTTTACTGGAAATATAGGATCTTTTGCTAGAAATTTTCTGTATGGAATTTCTATTAAATACATACAACTGCCGGAAGGTAATGTACAAGATATAAAATCTTTTGCAAGGAACTATCTGTATGAAATTTGTACAATAATCAATATATTCATTGTTGTAATCAACATTTTCATAGTTATTATTTCAATATAACAATGCTAGAATAACGAACCGATTGATACGATAATTATTTTACTTATATCTAGAGCTCTAATGCAAACAAATTAAAAAATTTATTGTTCACTTCTATCACGTTAATTTGTAAGTTTTATAGTAATTTTGTCTTTACGAATAAGAGGCATTTTATAAAAATTCATTATTATTTACTTTACTGTCTTGAAACAACGCCCCTCAAAGACAGGCGCCTTTGTGCGGGGCACAACGGCGCGGCCCTGCATGTCAACAAATACAAAATCTATCGAGATTATTCCCGGGAATAATCTCTAGAGCTTTATTCTCAGTATAATAATGATAGGATTGGTTAAAACACAGATACGTGACTTACAATGAAGCATTTCATTGGTTTTAAGAAATGTCAAAAAATAATCTTGATAATACAGAATTCACGCGGAAGAATATCTTCCTTCCGCACATGTCTAACAAATAAAAATACCGCTCAGAGTGAGTGATTAGGAGTTCTCTTGTAGAGTGTATGGATTGACTACGGGCCCCAATAAAAGAAAGTAAAATTCGAGGTAAAATTCGTTCAAAGACTAGTAGAATTTTGGCCCTATATACTCTACAACGAACTGCACTCCCAAGTGTCAGAGAAATAAAATGGAGGTATGTTGAGGGAAAAAATTATTTCAGAAAGGAGTACTCTACTTGATAGAAAATCTTGGGAAAATTCAAGCAGGGGTAAATCGTTTAGTGTATATTTTCCTGGTAATTAAATACAAATCTGAAGTACGACGGCTATTAATTAACGTAACGACGTCTAATAACCATCATGTTAAGAAAATCATCTGAAAACTGTTGACGCAGCGCGAGTGCGTTCATCCAGGAATATGTTAAAATAATTGACGCTGGCCGTGGATTCCTTAAGATAATAATGCTTCCGTAATTCCTTTTAATTACCTCGGCGGATGGGGCAATTAAAGAACTCCCCCTTCTCCGCGGAAGTTTTCCTCTTGAAAGCGCGTGCTATTGCCGACGTGGGGAATACATCCATCTTCATTACAAGATGGCTGTTTTGATAAGACGCCAATTACACTCAGCGCTAGCGACCATCTCGCGAATTATATATCCGCAGGATTGTTATTACCTTGGCAACTTACGCGCTGAATTTGCTAAGATGAATCGGTCAATCAGTTAACAGAATGTTCATAAGAGATACTACATGATGGAAGGATCCTACAGTTGCTTATTTAATTTTGATGGATGCGAACTAATAACAGATGGTTTAATTTGTAACTTTAACTTTTTCTGGCAAACAAACATATGAACAACATTTTATATAAAAAATGATACCTCTATTAGGTCTGTTCGTTTCCCTACTTTGCGTCTACGGTTTACAGCCGCCTCCATACAAAGTATATGAGCGCGGCAGTAAACCGTAGACGCTGAAAGAAACAAAAATATGGTAGGAGGATGACAGAGGAAACCACAGGAAGGGAAAATAGAAGAACTAGGAAATATATAAAAACAAAAAGAAGATGTTGTCCACGACTTTTGATTTTTTTACCACGATCGCGTCTCCTCTTCGTTTTACAAATCTGTTTAACTGCTCACATTTCTAGCATTTTGATCAGAAGGAAACTCGAAACAAGTTTCTTCTTGTCGATACAGTTTAATATAGGGTTGCATCGCACTTTTCGTTTTATTGTTTCATTTCTTATTCTGTTAAAACCAGTCTTATTATTATGTATTATTATTCAAACATCTTACTTTTTTGGAAGCAGTTTCAGAATTTTTATGAACCTTTTTACTGCCCCCGGAAGTTTATTTCTCGATGTCACAAGTCGACAGATACACATTTTATATAGATAGGTATTTCAGAGGGCAATGACCACTAAGGATACCTGTCAAAGCTCTACAGTCTTTTTTGGTACTTGGTGTTTGTCGACGAGGATTAAAGTATGTTCTTCCTCTGACTTAGGCTTGAAATGTTTCTCCCATTTGAGGATATGGCTGACTCCTCTCAGTTTTTGATTTCATATATATACATTCTGCAAGAAGGTTCAGACTGTAAACGGTAATTTGGCTTCCTTTTTAACGAGCTCGTCTGGTTTTCATTGCGTAAAACTTCCGCATGTTCCGGCACTCACCTTAATGTGACGTGGTTATGCTAGCTAATTGTTGAAGGGTGTACTCACAATTACAGACTAGCATGGACCCACAAAAATAACACCGAATGCATAGAAAGCAATCTGGGTATCTTGTGTTGTTACCGTCAGTCTACATTATTGCATGAGACTTTTATTATTTACTCTTTCATTTATGTAATAAAAGTCAGGAAAAATAATTAATTCATATATTTACCTGAACAATATCAATTGTACCACGGCCTTTGCTAAAAAACATTTGCAATTTTTTCTTTTTATTTTTTATTTATAAATTTTGTGCCAACATTGATACATAAATATGCAAGTGAAAATATTTTGAATGAAAACTATTTCGTATTTTAGATTTTTGTTTCGCTAGTACTACAAATTTATTGTAATTTAGCCACCTCGGTGGTCGAGCGTATTGACGTAGTGCCTGGCTGCGCTCAAAGCGACCTTCACCGCTCGCACCGGGGTCATGGGTTCGATTATATAATATAATATGTAAGAAAATTGTAAAAATGTAATAAAATTCAAAGGTATTTGATGGGCTATAACTATTACGAGTTCAAAAGCCGATAAATATTATTATTATTAAATTTATTGTTATTTAAATACTTTTTTGATTTGATAAACAGGGCAATTGCAAAGTATTAATGCGTGCTTCTAGCCGTACTGGTGGATAAATTATATTGTAATAGTAATTTACATTATCAACTCAGACCTTTACGGGTTGTTATTCGTGTGAGCACGTAAACTTTGGGTAAAAGTCGAGCATTGTACAATGTTTTATGAAATACTGAATAAATAATTTGAAAAATAAAAAATATTGGGACGTGCAGCACATTTTTACATTAAACTATTTAATCGAAATAGTCTTTGGAAGCATATGACGAAATAATGAATAAATATATCTGTATTATATGTTGCTATAGTTTTAACAGCCCATAATAGTATTTTATGTACCAAGGGCGTTACGAAGATGATAATGCCAGGAGGGCGACGAGGATCTAGCCCGAGGGCCTTTGGTCCGAGGGATAGATGTCGTCCGATGGGCAATATCATCTAATAACGCCCGTGGTGCATACAAGATTTTATGTCTCACTAGAATATGTGAAATAAGTTTTCATTTATAATAATTTTGATTACAATAATGTTTAAGCTTTGGCGTTGCTAAGGATGTTGCTAATTGTTTTGTTGACTATCAACATTTATTTATTTTTAAAACATCAACGTTATATATCGTTGGAGCTGATGCAATGGGTGAATTTGATGTTTCAGAAGATATTTTTTATATTTTGCGTTCATAATGAAGTCATTACGATACGCAATTGCGTATCGTAATGACCTTCATTTCGATACGCAATTTTTGGTTTTAGACGGTTGGTACTAGATGACGTTTCTTTAACCCATTTTTACCTAATTTATTTTTAGTTAATTGACAATTCATTTAAATAATATAATGTCGATATTATTATTATTTTTTTATTTAGGGAAGATTATTTACATGAAAATGTACAAATATAATCAGAAATTGAGTAAGTAAATGTTAATATAATGTTCGAATTAGTCCACATAGATGGACCTAGTAGTACTAAAAATTTATAGATTGAACCTTTGAACGATAGAAAATTATTTTTAATTAATTTTAAAGCAAGTTTTAATTCAAATATAACAAAAAATATAAATTTCCTGTACACTGAGGCTGAAAGGGTTAAATTGTCAAACGTCAAAGCTGGAAGATAAGAAATTTCAATATAACCTCAAAATTTCTTTTACTTAATTAATCACTTTATTTAATGAATATAATAATAATACATATTTTCGTCTCACTTTGCATTTCAAAATAAGCAATCAAAATATTCTCTGTTACGTCTTTGACATTATTTTCTTTACACCATGTGTCAAAATTTGTAAATTCTTTCTCATAAATCTCGCGCGATTTTTTAAGAAGTAGATTATTTACTGTAGTCTGTGCTATATTACGTAGCTCAGGCGGAGTGCAACTGATTTCATCTTCCATGATTACACTAAATTCACTTAAATTTGTTCGTAAATATTGAAATGACATGAACTTTCAAATAATAATTGAATGTGGTCAATTCAATGTTACCAACTACAACATTTCACTTACAAATTTCCCTAAATCAACTCGGTTTAATATTAACAGTTTTTTAAAAATATTTTAGTTTGTAGAAGGTGCAAAATATAAAAAATAGTATAAAGAACTCATTTTATAAGACTTTCTTTCGCACTTGTCAATTAGAAAACTCGCTAACGCTCGTTTTCTAAGTTTTGACGCGTGCGAAAAAAACATGTCTTATAAAACACGTTCTTTAATATACTATTATAAAACGGTGTAAAGAAATTATTTTGAATGCTTCTGCATACTTTGAGGAAGAGAAACGCATAAATGTTCCCCTAATTATTCCATTCTCGTCTGTAGAAGATGTAAGTATTATATTTTGAGGTTCGTTTTCACATGACAGATCTCAGTTCTTTATTTCTTATGCATTTATTTTTCAATATTAATACATTTTAGAGAGTTTGTACTACTTTGGATGTATCACATGTGACGGTAAATAATATCAAAAATGAATTCATACGTGGATAAATATCGTCCCCAAAAAAATTAGTGATCCGTCATCCGTCCAAAATCAATGCGAAACATTGCAATTCGACGTACTTACTATTTACATGTGCGGTGAGAGTAAATTGCTTTTTAAGGTCTTTTTCCTAATCAATTTTAAGTATTGTAATCAAATTAAACATGATTTCTGTGTTGTGCTTTCCAAGCAGTTTTCTTATTATATCTATTAATTGTTGTAATCAATTAATGTATTATTGTTGTAATCAATTATATACCGTTCATATTATTTCTAAGTCCATAAACGATGATCTGATTATAATGATGGCATAATGATTGATTATGCCCTCATATAATGCCCCGGTTGTTATAGAAATGTTTATATACACCGTATTCTAGCAATAAACACTTCATAATATTATAGTGGGACATAAAAATTTTTACGGACTAGCCACTAGAGACAGAGCTCTGTAATATCAGTATATCGTGAAGTATTATTCGGAACTGCAATTCTAAGAAGGAAAATAGTGCCCAAGAAAGGTATAGTCAGTGGCGTATCCAGGACTCATGGTAAGGGGGGGCTGCCATGTACCTATTACGTATACATGTAGGTATACTGTTCACATGTAAATTGTGTTTTCAAAAAATTCTGAATTGGAAATAAGGACGGTTGACTGTACAATATTAAAGTACATAATAAAACCAAATAAAAGATGACTGTTTATTCTTTATTAATAAAAATCACTGTGAACATAGGAATATACATTTTCGTGATACCATACCGTTATTATGATTTACCAGCACTAAAAACCAAAGTGAAAAGGCATGTACTTAACGGCCACCGGCCGTTAAGATTTATAACGATCGCATCACAGAATCATGAGACCTGTTGTCACGGAAAATTTATAAACAACAAAAAAAATTGTCAATATGACAGGAGAAAAAATTTTTGGAAGATATTCCTATATGTCTAAATTATACGTCATTGTCATTACAAAAAAAATCTTGAACCCCACACTGTTTATATATATACAAATAACAGACATGGCTGATACTAATGATTGGCCTCTAACATTTCGTTATAGTTACAAAACAATATATCATTTTCTCTTTTTTTTTAAAATATGTAAAACTTCCTCTGTATTAATAGGTAAATTTTTATATTATACATGAGAGCTAAACCATTAAGCCTACCTATCGCGATTGTACTTAAAGAATTTTTCAAATATTTTTATGTAAAAATATAGAAAATGATTAATTTAAATACATTATATAATTCACTGGATTTTAAGGGGGGGCTCAAGCCCCCTAAGCCCCCCGCTGAATACGCCAGTGGGTTTAGTTGATTCAGCGTATGTGTTACATAGAAATAAGTTCATGGAAAAAAGTAATTTGAAAGCAGTCGACTGCATCCCTGAAATGATAACATCCCTGGGCTATTTGAACTGATGATGAAGTATCAGCTATAGATTACCTGTCAAAGAGCAACGTAGTAAACTATAAGAGCTGCATCATCGATTATACGACCTCAGGTTTGAATACAAGCAGCTGTCTTTGCTGGGAACCTACAGCTGTATGATGAACACAACGCGGAAAACAAATTTGTCATCGATGTTATTTCATAATAAAGTAAAGCAACCCTACATGGGATCGTTATTTCAGTGTCAGCGTAATAGCTCCCTCTCGTAAGAAAGTGACACAAGCGAAGCGAAGTCAACGTGAGAAATAACGCAAATGGTCGCGGTGTTTACCATCCAGGAGAGTGCTCCAGCGAGCAACATACGGACACTTGAATCTTACACAATTTATGCATGAAATGTTCACTAATAAAATATACATATAACATAGGCTACAATCATCTACACCGCACGTAGCACAGGTATAAGATTTGTGCCATCCATAAACACACAATTTTTTACAGTAACTTCAGATATTGAATCAATATTTATTATACACAGTAAAAACATTAAATTTTTACTGTGTATAATATTTACAAGTAGTGAAAATGATATTTCTACTAATTTAAAACCGCAGAGCAGAAAAAGAAAAAAAAATCAATGATGTACAGGAAAATTATTGAAAGATATCCGATAATTATTTTCTGGCGGTTGAAGGCGCTAATGCCGACTTCTCCCATTAAATGCTTTCACTAGACACCCTTTTGGATCTATTGCCCAAGTATCGTTCTTGGGGAAACATCTGACCGGTCAGTGTGTTTTTTTTTAATTTAAAGCGCTGGCTTGTTCAACGATTTTTCAATGGCAGGAGATAAAGTTTTCTTTGCTGTTGGAGAAAATAGCATTTATTCTGAGGTCTTACGGGGAGGAAGCTTCGACCCATGTAAGGGTATACGAATTGGTTTTCTATTGTTAAAAGTGGTCGAATGTCAATTAAAGTGAAGATGACCCTCGATCTGGATGTCCTACGACTTCCAGAACGTCCGAAAGGATTGAAAAAATTGTGATGCGATCATGTCTGATCGTGATGCGTAGCACAATCGATGATTTGGAGGAATTTACTGGAATATCTTGGAGTTTGTGCCAACGAATTTTGACTGAAAATTTGATGATGAAATTTGCTCTACAACAGCACGTCCAACGACCAGAGAGCTAACCATTTGAGTGTGTCTCAGTATTTGAAAGAACAGTCAGAAATCGATCTGGAATTTTTGTAAGCTCTCTCAAACATTGAAGCTGATTTACCTAACAGGAAACAAAACTTGATGTTAACACGCTGCTTTTTAATGTCCGCCAATAAAAATCTCCGAACGCGTCAAAGAGCACTCAGTTTCCCCAAGGATGACACTCGGACAGAAAATAATTCTTGGTTATTTTGGGTAGCATATGGTAAACCCAAATAATATAAAAAAATATTAAAAATATTGCTACATCCTCGCACATATTGTTATCTGATAAAATATTTACGATATTTATTATAAATATTTTGTTATATCTATACGTTAAATGTAACAATTTTTTTTTTTGTTTTTGGATTTCATTTAAAAATTTATTAATCTTTCTGATCGTTGAAAATTTGTTGTTTTCTGGTTGATACCATTTTTGCAGACCTCAAGTAGTTACGCACTTGGGTGGATATTTCTAGCCTTGATCTGCAAAAAAGCTACTTTCAGCCTTGCAAATAACTATTGTTTTTCTATCGTAACTATCGTTACTAGTGAACTTAGAATTTCGAAATCAGAATTGTATTTATTGTAAATTTATAAATTAATCTGTACCGAGTCAATCAGTAGTTACAACTTTATAGAGTTTACAGTAGTTGTGTACAGGGTCCCAACACTGAATACAAACAAAAAGCGCCTTTAGCTTGTGGTGATATGTGTTCAGGCAATCCATAATCAAACAATTTTAGCAGTGACTTAAGTTCTTATCGAAAACTTTGTAAGAATCTGTCGATGAATATTTGACGTAACGTATTAATCCGTGTTCTTTGATGCCATGAAATTCTTTTCAGTTTCCAGTCGAATTATCGCTTCGCCGTGTCAGAAAACAGATGAAGGGAAACGTGTCTATCATCCTTTCTCTCTCTCATCCGGTATCTAATTCGTATTTCTCGACTCTTGTTCTTTTTAACCCGATTTCACTCGCCCAGTTTTTTCTCCTCGCGATTTTATAAGAAAACTTTCCTTTTAACGACTTACTTAATTTTTTACGAGAAATTTAAAAGTTTACTTATTGCTTTTATTCTGTGGAACTGCAAACACCAGGACGTGATGGGATTTTCGAAGGGGTCGCTCGAGCTTTGTCCGCAAAGGGTTGGGAACAGAGGACAATGTATGGATAGTTGCCGTGTAGAGGAATTCTATGGCGACTTCCGACGCCCGAACCTAGATTACTTGCTGCTTTGTGGAATTTACTTCCTACTCCTCAAAGGACTTGCTTCAAAAATACCTGAGAATGGTTGCTACTTCATCCACCGATGTAATTTCCTCAAATAAATACCTGCAGCGTCCACGTGCCAAAGATTCACCTAGACATTGTTCATATATTGGATACATATTTATATATTGTAAAACAGAACTTTTTCAAACATGAGCTTTTTGAAATTGTAGTAGTTGTTTTATTTCGTAAAGGACTTTTTAATTATCTAGATTCAAATTCCAATGAACTCTTATTATTTAATGAAAGTATGCGCATTAACATACAGGGTGTAAATGAAATAAGTGCATTAAATTTAACCAGTAATGTAACTCGACGAGAGCAACAATATTTCTTAATAACTTTTTTTTCTAAGTCTTTTAGATTTTGAGTTAAAATTCTTTAAAGATTTGCTGCATATTTCGTTACCCGCCCATGGAGAACAAATGGCTGCTGCTGTATTCAAGTGGGATACAAACAGCTCAAAAATTGTCTGTTACACTTGCAGTCACAGTAATTAATAAACAAATAAACGGAAATAACATGTATTATTAATTAATTCGTAATGGTACAATTTTTAAAATATAGAAATTTAAATTTTGTATAACAAAATTATTAAGTTGTGTATTAAACCAGGCTTTTAATCACCTGTGAATAGAGGAGGAACAAGGTAACGTGGAAGAGCAAAAGCATAATTATCAGGTTATGAGATGATTATTTATCGTCGACAAATCATAATAGTTTAAATACGTTATTCAAAAAATGTAAGTACAAACTTTTGTCATTTAAACGAGGTACATGAGTACCAATAATTAGTCGTCCATTTATTGTTCCCGCCCAAACATTGCTACTGCATTAAATTATTAGAAAAATACTGGGAACGACTCGTCAATTTACGGGGTTGTAAAAATGCTAAAAAAAATATGCGATTTGGAGAAAAAGTTATTAAAAAATATTGTTGCTCTCGACGAGTTATATTACTGGTTAAATTTAATGTACTTATTTCATTTACACCCTGTATATATATATATATATATATATATATATATATATATATATATATATATATATATATATATATATATATATATTGTGAAACTATAAATCAAGTATTTCAATAATTAAAATGTATAATATATTATATATAAAAAAGAAAACAAAAAGAATTAATTAACTTTCAGGAAGCATATTGTTTGTATGTTCTCTTAATATTATCTTGAAAACATTGTTGCAAAAAAGAATAAACTGTGCTTTATGCTAAGCAAAATTTATTCAAGTCTGCTATTGAAATAAAGCGAAATAAAAGAACCTCCAAAGAAAATTACAAAATGAGAGAAAATTATCCACGTCTAGCATGTAATTTAATCAGGTCTTGTGATTTTGTTCGTTTAAAATAGGTGAAAAATCTAGTGGCCGCTGGCCATAAATAACAGTAATAATCAGAAAAAGGTAATTTCAGCCATTACACATGCCATGAATAATTCAGTCGACCTATAATATTTTATGTTGTACATTATCAGGCGCGTTCATATCACACAACATTACATTCAATAACGCCTGAGATATGCTGAAATCGGAGCACTATCAGCTAAACGTAGTGTAGTGTAACTCTACTGCCTTTGGAATGGCTCTGTTATTAAATATGCTGGACCTATATAAACAATGGCCATGGCCATCCATGCCAGGGCTGTAGATACGAAGCTATAAATGGAAATAGGCTTGTGCCATGCCGTCCTGTAGCGTAGTTTGCTCAATGACCCAAAAATTCATAATTTGTTGGTTTAGGACGATGAAGATTTTCACTGAATTTCATTATTGTTTTTGCGCGTATTTCACAGCAACTATTTTAATTGTGTTTGTATGCTTAATTAATTTTGGATTAAAGCATCGAATTGAATCAAATTTTAAACGAAAATACTAAATTAATTAATGAGGGCTTTGTTTAAAAATTTTCATGTGACAAACGTGTTTCGATTTGTAATTATATTAATACATATTACACATCAACCACCCTGCCAGTTATATCAAATGGCTTTAATAAGCGAATTATATTATTATAAAGTAAAATAAATAAATAAATATATCATCACGGCATATTACCCATTGCTGGGTGTGCCAATCTGCTTTGTACGCAGATATCGGTAATGATGATGACATATTTGAACCGTGCGGGCATTTACCAGGCGTCACCTCATGGGCACTCATTGCTGGCGTGGAGAGTGCACCACAGGGATAAATTTTGTGCCATTTAAAATTCGAAATATTATAAAGTATATACTTTAATTTAAATAATCAGGTTGAAGTATATAATACAAGAAAATGTTCTACTTTTCTGTGACAAGGTCAATTATCATAATATTCCGGACGTGGTTGAAATAGTCTAGGCGTCTAGGGGCCATAGTGTATGCGAGTTGGACAGTGTGCGTCTACGGATTTTCTCTTCGGATTACGTTTACAAGTTTATTAGAGATGCTTTTTATTTTGATAACATGGTCAGTAGCCCATCAGTTTTTTTTTTCAAAATGGCCGCCAAACATATACTTCTTCTAATACATTACGGTAAAAACGAGATTTATGTAGAATACTATCATGTTTGGTATCAAATTAAAATTGTAGGTACTGTATATAATTAACCTATGATATAAATAACACGCTAATATAATTGACAGTACCTACAGTTTTTGATACTAAACATGATAGTATTCGACATAAATTACCTTCTTACCTCCCGCTACCTTTAGTAAGGAAGATATAGGGATCGTGCGAAAAATCGCATATCGAGATTTTGGTAAATGATCACGTTTCAAGGTCCCTAGAATCCGATTTTAATATTTTCACAATGATATCTGTGTGTATGAGTCTGTGTGTATGGATCCTCCACTCTAACTCAAATACTATCATTCAGAAAATTTTGAAATTTTGTATTTATTCCTTATTCTAATAGAAAGAAGCCATCAAATAACCGGAAATGGCACTTTACTTGATGCTCAAAATAGTTTTCCTTCGAAAAATATCTTTAGATGTTATTTTTTCGAAATTTATATTATTATGAACATTAAAGATTATTAAATTTTCTATAGGTTTTCGTTAATACTTTTTCTATATATTTTATGGATAAATTTATAAAATTATCTATAATTTAAATCCTGGAGCCTACGCTTTAAACAAACACAAGTCCTTGGTTACACAGTTCATATCTCAAATATACGTAACTGACAGATAAATGTCACTGTCAAAGAACTAATTATTTCAAATTAATAAAAGCCACGTTTTAAAAATAAAATAGTAAATAGAACCATAGTTATATGAAATGGAACTTAATACAGTTTCCAGCATCAGTAAATATGTAAGTATGTATATTTAAATGAATAAAAATAATCAAAAGGCGGAAAGTATAGTGTTGGCCACATCAGATTTTTTTTCTTCACCGGGCTACAAATCATGACTACGTTTACACGTATGAGAAAAATTTACTTTGACTTGACTTTTAAAAGGCGACTTATGAAAAGTCAATTTAATGGTGCGTTTACACATAAGGTCAAATCTATTTCACTTTACGTTTGTTACTTGTCCTTCACTCAACTTTGACTTTGACAGGAAAGTAAAGTTTGGTTATAATACGTGTGATGTAAGTTACCTATTTAACTATTATCATATAATCATAATTAAGTATAAATTATTTATTGAAAAAATGAATAGTAAACTGCAGTTACTAAATTTAAGTGCGATATTTTTAAATAATATAACTATGCAGCAACAATATTGGATGCGAAATAGATTAAAAAATAATCACAAAATATTTTAAAATTCGAGAAAATTTGAAATTCATATATAAAACACAAAATTATGTAATTAAATATCCAATTACTAGGAATTTGTGGATGAATACTAGATGACACTGTTAGTAAAGTAAAGTATGTTTCGTTCGTTGGTTCACACGACTTTTTAAAAGTCACTTATATGAGTCAAGTCTATTTTATTTTGGACTTGACTTTACGAAGAAAAGTAATAGGCGAGAGTGTTTACACAACGGCAAAAGTCGCCTTTTGAAAGTCAAAGTCAAGTCAAAGTACTTTTTTGCTATACGTGTAAACATAGTCCATATGTCCAAAATAAAAAGCATCTCCAACAACTTGTTCCGCTTCACTCCATGTTGGCTCCCATCGATGCTTATATAATATCCCTAACTTTTCAGGGACGACAAGAACTACATTAACTGTGGTTTTAACTGGGATGAAGGAGAGGCTAAAATTTAATGTTGGACAAAAATTAGTTCTTTTGGACTATTCCTCTATTTGCCGGAAATCCCTGAACCAACCAGGTATTACCAGGATTGATTAATTTCAGTGTTTGCCGCCAACATATATAAGTGGTCAGAAATTATAATGGATGAATATTCTAGGGTCACAAGTCATTCTGACACTAATTCGTCACTTAACAGTTGTTTAAAGACAACCGTTTCGAATGCCAGTGAAAAATGAATAAAAATGGTATTCGTTATGTGATTCAATTATTTTTTCAGAAATAGAAAAAAGCGATGAAAATGTGTATTTTTCCTACTTTGGGAAATTAAGGCCATCCTATGAAATCGTTCAACTTAGAGTAAATGAATCCAAATATCACAGAAGTAACATAGAAGACACATCACGTAAAAGTTGTAAGCAACAAGAAGAAGTATATTTTTGTCAGAATAACACTTCATTAAATAATGAGCTGATTTCACATTTTTTTAAATGAAAGTTTATGCAATATTTGTCAAATATCTAATGGATATTTTGTGATAATTTCAAATTTGATGCTCTTTTATCTTTTAAAATTAAATACTTAGAAGTCGCATAAAAATTATTGCAACAGCCCTATTGTGTTGAGACAACTTTTTCTCTAACTATGATATGAAAAGCACGGTCAAATATTTACTAATAGCTCGTTGTGTAACCTTGTAATTTTTTTATTAAAAATATTTTAATTTCATTGCATATAAATTTGTTTGGTAGCATTTACCTTGTGGAAGCCAGGAATTTAATAACATCTGTTCGAACGTATGTCGAGTCAACGGTTGAAGCCTCCAGTTTTGTGAAAAAAGTCGCTATATCAACTTCAGTTACATTCCATGTCTGTTTGTCTTTGTTCGCAGCGCATTCCACAAAGGGATGGCAGATCTGGAATCTCACTGAGTGGTCTGCATTTTTAAAAACGTAAATCTGCCCGAGATTTGACGAGAGATGTATACTGGATGTTTTTTTGATGTTGATATTGCTGAATGCCTTCGCTGTATTAGATTATTCAAGTGTATTTGCGTTATTAAAAATTGCACTATCAAAACATCAACATTCACAACTTCACAATGCAAAATAATAGTCTTTTTACCAGTTTTTCTTCATAACATAGATTCTTCGGAACATAGATATGCCGAAGAGTATTGGGATTGTACCAACAGTAGATAAAATGAAATAAGTGACATGCAGTGGCGTACCTAGGGCGGGGCAAACAGGGCAAACAGGGCAGGTGCCCTGGGCGCCAGAACCAAGGGGGCGCCGGTTGGAACCCTTAGTATCCGTATGTAACTTGGGTGCCAGAATTTGAAGTGTTAAAACTGTTGATTACTGTGCGTATTGACATTTTTCGGAACTGTTGAAGTTCTCTATCTGTTTTTTCATCGTCTTCTCAACGCTGATGGGAAGTACTTAAAAACGCTGTGCCCATAGTTATTAAATCTGAGACTAAAACAATATGAAGTGTAAAAGTGGAAGCTGTGAAGTCCATAAACAATTACCTTGACGGCATACTCCAAGTACTCGCGACTATAATGGATGATGTAAATGAAACGAGTGAAACTAGAAGTGACGCTACGCAATTGTACAACTGAATGTTGGCACTCGATTTTCTGACTCTACTTGGATTTTGGGATTCCTATTAATAGAGTTCAGAAAATACTGCAAAATATAAAATATGAACTTTCATGATGCCACCTTAGATTTGAAAGGTTTAAGAGATTATTTTCGCAATAAAAGAGAAACTTTGGTGACTGAAGCTCTGGAAATTGGACTTAGTCTCTGTCAAAACTGGGATGTTGAAACCGAAAAACGCCGACGACAAAAATCTTCGAATAGCCAAGCAAATAATGTTGACTATTGCAATTTCCATCGCTAGCTGTGAAAGATCTTTTAACAAATTAGAACTGATCTTAAATTATCTGAGAGTCTCCATGGGTCAAGATCGATTAAGTGATCTTGGTTTGATGAGCGTTGAAAGAGATGAAACTGAAAAGACCGATTTCGAGCACGTTATTAATGCCTTTTTTGATCGTAATGACCTCCGGAATATATGGTATAGTTTGTCGGTCATAATATATATGCATATTCTTAAGTAATTTCAACATATACACTAAAGCGAGAAAGATGTAATTTTGTTTTTACATTGTTGACAGGGGGCGCAATTACGACCCTTGCCCTGGGCACCATTTCACTTAGGTACGCCACTGGTGACACGATCATATAAAAAGAAGAAACGAAGACTTCGTGACGAAAAGATCACTGAATTTTATCTTTTAAAAGGGCAGTAGCTTGACCGAATTATTTCTACCTTCGGTGTAATAGTTACGTATAATTTTCTGATTTGGTCGGATTTGTTTTCCATATTTCCCTCCATGTTCTATTGTCTTCAGTTAGCTTTTGGACTTCATTCCATGTTATGGTGTGTTTCAAGATATTTGTAAATACACCTGCCTTCGTAATGACGCGGTACATCGCAAAACAGCATGGTATTTACAATCCTCTGCGTCAGGGGAGGATTAGCAAAATTTGGGAAAACGATGAAGCGGAACTTTCTCAAAAAACCATTAGTTAATATACCTGATTTTATTTATAATTTGTGAAAATTTGGTGTAATGTCAAATTCTTTGTTCTGCATTTTTTAACAAGTGAAACATTAAATTCCTCACAAATATTTCGTTTGCAGGATTTCAAATATTTTGTTACAACCCTGTCATGTTACCCATCAAGCCCATTTAAGAAGCCACTCGCTGCGTAAGTCGAGGCAGGTATGTTTGCAAATATCTTGAAACAAACTATATACCTTTCTCTGTCATAGTATTGTTACTTCTTCCATCCTCGGTTCTGTTGGTCTTTCGTATTTAATAATTCTTCTATCATAATTCTGTGTATCGTATAATTTTTTAAAGATATCTGACCATGGCCATCTGTACCGTAAACGAATTAACAAGTTGGCATACTTTTATCTCTCTCATACATGCATTGACAAGGGCGTACAATAAAGAAGGATGATATAACACTCTTTTCTTTCAAAAATTAATGGCCGCATTGGTCTCTAACCAACCTGGGTTACTTCCAAATAAATGATATAATCTTATTTGACGGAAAATTCGAATTCACGTCATTTATTCCCGTCATTGACTCTTTTTAACTTGTTTTTATTTTATCAGTTTTCAGAAATAAATAAGCACACAACTGTTTAGAAAGAGAGAGTAGACGGGTTGGATTTACTAACCCAGCAAATATGCTGGGTGAGTTGGGTCAGTTAAAGATCAGTTTTCTGGGTTACTTAAATTATGCCAATTAAACAGAACTAATCTACCAAGTTATTCGAAAAGTCCCAAATAAATACGGCCGTTGTTTCGACTGTAACGTAAGTTCATTTATTATTTCGGCTATATTATTTTCATTTATAGCCGTGCCTATAGCGTTATTTTATGTCAGTGTTACTGACGTTGTGTCAGTATCATATTTAAAAATATTTATTTACAAATTTGCTAATAAACTTACCAGTTGACTTATTTTAGAATTTTAAATGCTTTTATTGTAACATATTTTTATAAAAACATAACAGTAGTATTCTATGCCCTATATAAATTAAGTAAACGACACTACTGAATTTGAGAGAATGGGCGGAGCTAAAATCTTAACTAGTCCAAATCGAAGATGACCTGAATCAGGCATCTTTAAAAATTAGACTGTAGATTCGCAATGGAGGGTTATACAGAGACATATTTTCGTACTGGCATCTATTGATATTTTTCTTTAACTAGGATGAAATACACGGTAACTCAGTAGCTACAATACAAACAAGTCGGTGTCATGATGACATTTGTAAGAAGATGGTGCCCAAATATAAAAAATGAAGCGAGTGTATGGTCTTTGCAACAGTGAAGCTACATTCACAGCTTCTTTTTAATGCGTAATGATAATGCATAAGGCATAACTTCAATACATAGTGCTAATGCGTAAGGTTAAGAAAAACATAGCATTTTCTGCAACAAAATTTAATTGATAGTTGAAATCTGTATTTATTCAAATTACTTGTCAAAATTGAGGTTTATCAAAATGTAGCACTAGATGCAGCTATTTGTTTTCTTCGAAATTGGAGATTTTTCGCAAATTTATTTTGACAGCTGTAACAAATTTACTTAATGCATAATGCGTAATGCATAAAAGTTTGGAGTTTGCAAACATTTGTTGCTATGCATTGTGTTTATGCATTATGCGTTAATATTAAAACTAAACTATTATTCACGAAAGATGACTATTCAAGGTCATTTGTGAACCGTCTGATATAATATTATTTGCAGATACCTTCATTGCATTTCGTTTGCCTAGGCGTGCAACATGAATTATTTATAGACACATTTTAACTGAAAAAATAAGAATAATTCATTTGAAAATTATGTTTCTTTCTAAATAATGCCTTTCTGAAAGATTTATGTTCTTCACTTATGTTTTTGCAAAATACAAAAACATAGACTTAACTTATAAACCAAGGAATAATAATTTAATTTAAACGTCAACGCCACTGGGTAAATAATAGTACAGAGGGCAGTGTAGTAGATAATTAGGTATCTGTAATTCTACGACATATGTCATTATTATTTATAGTGTGTTAGAAAGTAATGCCATTATTTACGTATATCTGTCACACCACATAAATTAAATAGTCAAATAATCTTTCTCTTTCTAATACCAAATGTTGCTAAGCTACTGCTATAAAGTGATGTGTATTCTTTCTTCGAACAAATGACCTTGAAAAGTCATCTTTCGTGAATAATAGTGTAGCTGTGAATGGTCCTGTGCGTTACCATATAACAAACTTCGTTACGCATTATCCATTAGCATTATGTATTAACGTTATGCATTAAAAAAGTAGCTGCGAATGAAGCTTAACTCCCGTTATAATTATAAAAATACTTGACAAATATGAAATTCTTTAAGTTTCCACAGCCATCCGGAAACATTGACTTGTGTAGAACTCAAATGTTCAAAACACAATTGACAGAGGACAGAAATTAATAAATGGCGATTTTTTGTATTATGATCTTCTATCTCAACTTTTAGATCCACCCAACTCTCTCGTGTGACGTCCAAAATCATAACTCTCCATTGATTCTTTTGTACTATTTGTTCGAACACCTCGATTCTTATTTGGTCTTTTCTTGTTTTTTCCTTTATCCTTCTCAGAAATCTCATTTCCGTGACTGTTACTTTGTTTTTTAATTTTTCTGTTAATGTCCAGTATTCGTAGGTAAAAACAGGAATTGCTATTTTTCGAATACTTCTGATGTTCTGATACTATTCTACTTAATAGGAATTTAATATTTATAGTATTATAATGTGGCTCTTATTCTTTCTCTGATTCTTCTTTTTGTTTTTTCAAAACCAGGTGTTACAATACCCAAATATTGAAATTAATCGACGAAAGGTCGTCAAAATAAAAAAAGATAAATATGTTAATATAACCCCAAAGAACATCTTAAATTATTAAGCTGTGACGCATGAGTAAATGAAAAGAACATTTCCAAATCGTTGGAATTCGATTAATTCATTTTGAAATTCCATCCGATGATATACAAATGTGTTCCGGGCGACAACACAGAATCTTACTGGTATTAGTTACAGCAGTGGAGATAACCAGTAGGCAGCAGGACATAGAATGGAAAAGGGAAATGAGAAAGCCTAATAGAACGCGTGGAATTTCTACATTCCGATACAGTATTGTTCTTGTTGCTGGGTATTTCATTTCAGGAATTTCAGATTATTGATTTTAAGATATAATTAAAAACATAGAGAATATATTTTACTACTTTGACGCGAAGATATATGGAGATGATGTAGTTTTTATATAAAGATGTATACAAATATTCATACTCTGGCCGAAATTCGAAATCGGAGCTTTCGGTATACGAAATGGCAACGCTAACCCTACCCTACCTCAATCGATTATATAGGGCGCGAGCAGACACGTGACTCGAGCGCCCTTGACGTGCTAGGAATCAGCTGATTTGTGTGCGCTTGTCATTTTGACAAGAACAATGTCACTTTGACAAGACCAATGTTTTGACTTATTTTAATTTTGGACTGCTGAGAAGTTATCATTTTTATTTGCATGTGTTTTACTGCCTGAAAATTGTACATTAATAACATTTTAGCAGTTCAAAATCAAAATAAGTCAAAACATTGGTCTTGTCAAAGTGACACTGTTCTTGTCAAAACGACATGCGCACACAAATCAGCTGATTCTAAGTACGTCAAGAACGCCCGAGTCACGTGTCTGGTAGCGCCCTTTTGAAGAACAGTAATGCACAAATTTGTTACTCGTAGGTTGGTAAAATTATGATTTCTTAAAAATTCGATATGTAAATTGTTAGATGTGGACTGCTAAAAAGAAGTTTCCGAATGCAAGAAATAAAATAATTTGGGTTGTACGAATGAGGTTACGAATGTTGATGAAGCGAAAGAAATATTTTTGAATACAAATATGAAACAGAAGATAACTATTTTATCACTGATTTACGAGTTAATGTAATAAACTCAAATAGTAGAAAATGGCGGATATTTATCTATTATCAGCACCAACATTAATATAGCTGATCAGGATATCATAGGAAAACAATGGGTTATAGCACGAATTAAGAGATGACTAGCAGTGTTTTAACTCTGTCAATCGTTTGACAGTTAAAACATTGTCATCCCCTCCCTAGTCATATCCTAATCACCAGTCATGCTATCACCCGATGACACTTTGTACATTGCTAAAGGCCCCAGATTCAATTTCCATTCGGAGATGGATGTTAATGTTCGCAGGGCCGGCTAAATACATATAGGCGCACTGAGCCAAATTAGATTAGAGCGCCCCCCAACCGTTATAAAAATTATTTCTAATTTGTTCGAAGAAAAAGACAAACCTAAAAGGTAATAAATAAGGCTGTTACTGTTTCCATATTTCAAGTAAAAATAATTTTGTCTACAGTCTATATACAAAGTAGCCACTTGCGCTCTCTTTTGTCAACGCAAAATGCCACTTTGCCGCTCTAGAGCGACAAAGTAGAAAAAACGCTCCTCAAATTTCTAACTATACAATGTTGAGAAATGTTACATTCTTAATGGAAACGTTTAGTCAGGAATTAATGACACTGTAGTTACACATTACCCACTTAACAAGTCAATCTGACATATAACTACTCTGTCGGTATATTACATAACCAAACAAAATGCCGCACTGCTATGGTAATAAAATAGGTCATTCATTTACAAAAACGAAAGTATAAAATGCTTAGATTAGATTGAAACAACATCTCAAGAAGAATGGAAAATACCGATAAGTAAAAATAAATAAAAAATAATTTTTTTGTTATGGTGGAGGACCTCATTGTGGTGACTGTAGAAAAAATCTAGGACCTCATTGTGGTGACTGTAGAAAAAATCTTGTGTGTGTTTCGAGCGCAAATAGACATTGTCGATGTCGAGAGAATGCCTCGCTCCTGCGTCGCGTGGCAAAAAAATACGTGCTTCAAAAATTAAAAGTCTTCGTTCTCTAAAGCAAAGGCAAAGCATAACGCATCCATTAATCTGAATTTGATTCGTATTTAGATAGTAAGGCAGGTGGTAACAGTAGTAGGAGTATAGTTGAGGTGTCTATATTCTAATGGAATATTTATGGCCGGTTGCATCAATATGTAATTGGGAATTACAAAAAAATTAAATTAAAATCAACGTGTATAATAGTTATTTATTATATGAGTGTGGAATATATATTAGTCACGAAAGAAAAAGTTTAGCCCCGTAGCCCGCAGGGCGAGTGGCTAATTTTTTTAGTGACTAATATACATTCCACACGAATGTAATACAACGTTTTATCCAACACTTTTTTAAAAACTTCTTAAATCATTTTTATGTTTTCATTCATCATTTGACACTGACAAGTCAATTGATGTATTTTAAATTACAAAGTAGCCATTGAATGGTTGTTATAGTTTTGTTATATTGAAAAAAGTTGCTGTAATAATTATTATCTGTCATTGGGAATTATTTTATAAGAAAAATACAGTAAAATGAGGACCTTCCTTTAAAATGTATTCACTTAGATGCACAAAGCACAAGCAGCATCTTTGAATTTAATTCTGAAGCAAGTAACCACTAACTCGTACCTCGTTTTCGTTTCATCGGCCATACATGACAGCTATCATTGTGTAAAGATAAGTAATCTATTTTAGCATAAATATTAAATTAATTTAAATAAGTTTCATAATGTTAAATTATTTCAATAATTTTGTAAAATGGCTTTTTATTTATATTTATAAAAACACAAAATCAGTAATAATTCCTGCGTGACTTCTAAAATATTCTCTCACGGAATGACTAATGTTGTACATTAGGTATTTCAAATAACCATAGTAACAAGTATATTATGAGTCGGTGTTGAATAATAGCTATTTGTATCACTAGACCAGAAACTGGATATTTGCGAGAACGAGTTTATTTTGACAGACCTAGCTGAAAGCGAGGCCTGCAAATACGAGATCTCGCAAAACAGTTTCTGGGCGTGTGATACACAAGATTTTTTCTCCATAAATTCAGCACTTATTCTATTTCATATAACCTAAAAAAATTAACATATATTTTTAACGGTTTTGCATTGCAAGTTTGAATATAATTACTTACATTTGAGCTTGAAATGCGTAATTATTTTATATTTATTGAAAATATATCATACAAACATTAATTATATATATATATATATATATATATATATATATATATATATATATATATATATATATATATATATATATTATATATACTTTAGCATATTTTCAATGCCAGATAGCGGAAACTCAATTGTATCATGTGAAGTTAGCTATAGTTACAAAACAAACGAAACAAATTAGTCCTAAAGTTGGAACTTATAATTAATCTATAAGAGATGACAGCAACGACAGCATATTATTATTTTTATGACAAAATTTAATTATTTAAGTTACAATAATTAAAGAAATCACCAGAACACTAATGCTAACTCCTTTTGCTGGCCTAGGCCAGTAACAGCGCATTTCTGGACGATTTTGAGTTCTGTAATACCAAGTCAAATTGGACGGAGGTACGAAAAACATATTATATAAGTGTTGATTTTAATTTAAATTTTGTTTAATTATAAGGCTGCAATTGACCATTAATCTTTCACGCCGATACGTAAATATAATTTATTTAGATAAAACTAACTTTGAAGAGCTCCATAATTTAATAATACAGTTACATATTTCATTCACTTATTTTCTTTTTGTTTGTTTATATATTTAGTTTTTAGTTTTTTTGGGCGCCCCAATAAGCTCTAAGTCACTGCCCATGTGGCTCACGCCTTAAGCCACCACTGAATGTTCGCATTTATTATCTTCAATACCTTATAATAATCAAAATTAATCGACTATGTTCTCTTCCTTGCTTGACTGCAGAGATCACAAACAAAACTTTAATAAAAACTCCAATGACGATTTAGATTAATATTTCTTGTAGCTTTTCTGTGGAAAAATTCTCCTTCTTCTCCCTTTTCGTGATAATCAGCTTCTAGGCCTGACACGTAAGGGGCCTTGGGCTTTATAACCACCCCCTCCCCCTCTTTTCGATCGATAGCTGCTACGGTCAGCCAAACCGCGGCCAACTATGATAATCCATGCTGGTTGTACCACAGTAACAGAGATTCGAGATCAAACGCACAGCGGGATGTGTTGATTGTGCCCCTGCCGGAAAAACTGGGGCACGCCTATGTGATTAACAAAGCATTTGGAGTAATTATACGCTTGATGAGGGTACACGTGGATTTGTGAATTTTAATGGTGACACGCATGCTGATAGTTTTTGCGTTACATTTCCATCAGTTAATTTTAAATTTAAATTATACACAATTTTAATTATATATAAGTTCAAAATTAACAAAATTTACACAAAACACCTGTCAGAACAGAGAAATAAACAATTACATTTTAATAGCGGAGCGTTTTCAGCTTGTCATTGAGTGCAAAAATTAGTCAGCTGATGCGTTTTCAGCTTAAGAAAAAGTTGCACCGTGCACTGGATCAGTGCGACTTTTGTGCGCTGACTCCCTAGGCAAGTGCAATAGTGTCAGTGCAAATATGGCGAATGAGGGCAGAACTCGTTCAGTGTGGTCACGTGATATGTTGCACTCAGTGCGCACTTGCACTGAGTAAGCTGAAAACGCTATAAGTTTTAAGCCCGTAAAGCGGCAATTTGGCTCTCTTTTTAGCGATATTATCTGCTTTTTCATTACTTAAAACTCCCTCATGTCCCAATACTCACCGTAATGTGGTATATATAAATTAATTAAGTATTTTTTCTCACTTAAATGTTTATAACGTTTTATTTTGATAAAAATGAACATACTAACTTTGAATTTGTATATTTTTTTTGTTTTTTATTGTTTTCCCATAATTATTAGGTATACCAACATTTTTAACGGTATTATATATTATTTAAAATTAACAATTATCGCCAGCGCATTTGCAAAATTGATTACGTTTTAAAACAGCAAATTAAATAACAATTGGCATGCTATTTACTTGAATTAATCATTCAATATATTTACAATGCATCAATATTAGTATTTAAACTATATATTCCAAATTATTACCTATTCACGCTTCGTATTTTGAAATATTAATTGTTATATTTTCTACATCAAATATGCAATATACAAGTATTGTTCTAAAATCAGTTTCGTCGATATTTGTAATCATTGTGTAATGTTTATTAATTTGAGTGAAGTGCAAAAATCAGAGAAATATTATTAATAAAAATAAAAGTTTATTATACGATAAACAGTAATTTAAGACTAAGAATATTATTAAAAACAACACTAAAATTATGTATTATTTATTTTAACAATATTTATTTATTTATTTAGTTATTTATTTCACTAACTATTTATTTCACTACCTGTGTAAACTCGTTGTCAACTAACTTGTAAACTATTTGTATAATAACTTGTAGACTATTTATTTATATCACCATTTATTTCACAGCATTCAAATGTCTGATTTCAACTAACTGCACTGCACTGACATGCCTCGCACAGAGCTGCGTCGCTTTTACAACTACCTATTACCCTAGAAAATTTCCAGTAACTTTCGAGAATCATGACAAAAGGTCAGGCGAACGAGAGTAATTAATCTTATCGTTTGTTTACACAGCTGCACACTAGATAACTACGCTCCCGATCGGTCAAGACACGTTTCGCTCAGTGGCGTCGGCAGCGTGCTCGCTATATACTCATAAAGAAATTAATTCGCCGTGAATTTTTACCCCCCGCTACCCTTGGTAAGGCAGGTTTAGGGATAGTGCTAAAAATCACCTATCGAGATGTTGGTAAATGACCACGTTTTAAGGTCCCTACAATCCAATTTTAACAGTTTCACAATGATGCCTGTGTGTATGTATGTATGTGTGTGTGGATCCTCCACTCTAACTCAATTCCTATCATTCAGAAAATTTTGAAACCTTGTATTTCGAAATTTTTATGTAATGGAAAGAGCCCATTAGATTTTGGTGAAAATCGGATAACCGGAAATGCACTTTACTAGAAGCTCAAAACAGTTTGTATTCGAAAAATACCTTTAAATGTTATTTTTTCGAGATTAATGTTATTATAAAAATTAAAGATTATTAAATTTTCTATAGATTTGCATTATTACTTTTCTATATATTTTATGGATAAATTTATAAAATTATCTATAATTTAAACAAACAAAACGCAGTTATTCAAACACATGTAACTGACAGATAAATGTCACTATCAAAGAACTAATCATTTCAAAATAATATTAGTAACGTTTTAAAAAGAAAAAAGTAAATAGAACAATAGAAAAGGAATTCAATACAGTTTCCAGCATAAGTGAATATGTATGTATGTATTTAGATTAATAAAAATTAACGATTCACAAAAATGTTTAAGCTAATCCTCATTTTTGGATTAGTGAATTCTATTCTATCCGGGAGGTATTTAAAATTTAATCTTCATTTTATTATAGCTCCGGTGCCTCATGTCATCAGTGCTCTCGGGGCTCTGGGTTCGAATCTCACTAAGACATGTGTGTGAATGTGAACCCACTCTGTAATTGGGATTTAATCCTGTTGAGGGGTTTAAAAAAAGGTAGTTACTTGGATTAGATTAGACTATATTTTAAGAAATAAACTGTCAAAATTAGAGTAAAATTCGCTAATCCAAAAATAAAGATTAACTTATTATTTTTTGTGACTCGGGCTGTAAAGGGCGGGAGGTATTGTGTTGGCCACACCAGATTTTTTAAATTGTAAAATGTGATTTCAATATTTTTAATTCTGGGTGTCATATTTCCTCAGAGATGGATTGTTGGAAAATATGAAATTGACTATTATGATATTCTTCTTCCTGAATTTTCGCAAAAGAGAAAATTATATCCTTTAACATTTCCAGTTGTGTCATCTCCTCTTTATAATTCATTACTCTCTGCACTCCCTCGTCCTGTGGGAACGCCGCGGATGACACAGATTCACGTGTTAACTGGGTTAGCCTTATCGGCATGTGTGTGCCCTACTCTCCGATCCCTTGGTGTCTAAACTTACGCCTACTTGGACGAAGGGCTAAGAAAACACAGGAAGTGTTTTGCTGATATTGTTAGCAAAGGAGCTTGCCAGCAACAACGCAAGCGATGATGATATGAAAATATAGAGGGAATAGAAAATGATAAGATGTAGTTGATAAGAAGGATAAGATAGGAAAAAAGAATCAACCTTGATTGACAGTGTTGATGCAGACAGCTATGTTCACCAGAAAACTGAGACTTTGGCCATATTTATTTTTACCTTACTCGTATTGTTATCAAATAAACAATGGATTTTTACAGTCGAAACATAGGTAGAAGCACTATTCATTGCATAGATATTGTTCTTGATCCATATCTGCATTCAACCGTCACAATATTAAGATAGCTAAATCTTATAACAATATAAGAATTATTTACCTTATTCAATTTGTGAAGTGTAAACAATAACTAGTATTCCGAATACAGGCTGTTTCACAACTACAGGATAAAAATTAAGTGGAAGTACTGATCATGAAGCAAATATTATTTACGTTATAAGGCTGGAAAGTAAGTTATTATGGTACGAATGAGAAGTTCACGGAGGAGGCGACAAGGAGCCGAGGCAGGAATTTCAAAATAAGTATAGTACTATTACTTCACAGCCAAATGAGCTACAACATTTTGTTTCATACTGTCTACGTTTTTTAAATTAATTCAACTTTGAATTTGTAACATGGTTACGTGTGTATTTGTTTTATTTGTATTTTGTTTGTTTTGCTTGTCAAAAATGTAAGCTGCATGTTCTTCCTATGATATTTGTGATTTTTATTTGTTTGTTCTCACCAAGTCGTCGAATATAATACTACCGGTTATTTTAAGAAAGTATGAAATAAAAGAATTTTTACAAAATTCGGAATGAATTATATAATCACGTAACTGATTTTGAATAGAAAATAAATTTCGTGTCGACCAGTGGCACTAAAAATGTAGGTACACGTCGAGAATTAAATAAATTATTCCAATAGTATGTTCCGTAACGCAACTGGTTTGACCAGATTTACGGTTTTGTGTTCCGTAAGTCTTAAAATTATTTACCGGTTTCTATTTGGAACGCGGTTCCTGAAAAAAGTTGGTACAGAATCAGATCACGGCAACCACGAAATAATCCTGGTTTCTCCGGTATTTTTGCCCCCACTACCGCTACTTTCAAACATCATAACTAAATCAAACGATATCCGTCAATGTCAAATTTCTAAACCGCATTTTTACTAATATTACTAATAATTATAGATGTAAGTGTGAAAACATTATTTATATTTGATATATTGTTGATTGTGTTATTTTTATTGGCATTACTCAACGTTATCATTCATTTGGTTAATTTTTATTTTTGTTAGGTTGTGTCAATTAGAAATGTCATATGATTCAATGTCAATCTGTCCCAAAATAGATGAAAATATTCAGGAACCATGGTGTACCCGGAATGAAGATACTGGTTTTTTGGTTGACTTAAGGCCTTTTCACACTACAATTATATCTCTGACTCTTTTTCTTTGACTTATTTGTATGCCCAACTCGATCTGTCACACTGCAATTTTGAACAACCGGTTTCTCTGACTTTTACTGGATTTTCGTACTTGAAGTTGGTTATGATATGGTTTTTTAATGACAACATATTTCAATTTTGTTTGGCATATAAAATTATTTCAAATAAAATGAATGAAAACTATGGGAAAATAATGCAATTGTGTGCAAGCATAATAATTTAAGGCGCATCAAACAAAAAAAATGTCAACTTCTGACTTTCCTGCAGTCATATTTTACTCCGTAAAGTTACATTCCTGTACTTCAGAGACAATTGCGCATGCGGAGTAGAGAGGTCAGCGATAAATAGTCAGAGGAAATGAAACCGATTCCATTTCATCTGACAACAGGATCTATGACTTCCATTTAGCTATCTCATTAGAGTAAGTCAGGGATATGAACCGAAGTCATGGATAATGCCTGACAAGTCAGAGATACTACTTCTAGAGTGGCCTTTACGGAACGTAGTACAAATAATTTCAAAAAATATATATTTTTGATTCGTGATCTAGTATCTGCAGTTTTATTTTTATCTTGAAACTGTGAAACAGCCATATAAAAGATAACACAAAAATTGACAGTTATAAAAAAGACAAAGTAATATTTAAACAAAAAAAATCGAATCACCAACCCAACTAAATAGCTTGATGAGTTAGATCAGTTCGGGAACTTTTTTAGGTTACTGCAAACGCAGCAACTAAACAGAATTACCTTACCTACTAAATTATTTAAAAAGTCCCAAATAAGTAAGGAAATGAATATTCTGATCAGCCTTCATATTGCAACACAGTTATCAATAAAATCACGCAACAAAGTATGCGAGTAGCACTGGCCCTACTTCATTTGGAGAGTACATAATATTCGATAATCATAAAAGATGCATTTAAAGTCGAACCAGGGGCCTGTTTCTCAAAAAATACGGGACTAGTATTACTATTCCCTACACTAGTAATACTAGTGAAGTTTACTGGTTTTTGTTTCTGAAATATACAAGCACTATACAAGTGTAAAATACTAGTTACAAGTTGGGAACTAGTATTTACTAGTGTATTTGACATAAAATACTAGTATTTTGTTTCTCAAAATATTGTCTGTCAGACTAGTAATTTACTAGAGAAAAGCTACACAGTTCGTGTGTTTATTTTCTTTTACGTATATAATTCAATGGTTTTTTATTAATGTTAATTCAGATTCATGTAGTGTCTGTCGTTGTTTAGTGTTAATAGATTATTTTAAATAATATAATAATGTGGTCTAGTGACTCTGAGTCTAGTGATGAAGAAGTAGTGCGACGTCAAAAACTAATTAAAGCAAGAATAAATTCTGTCCATGCAGAAACTCCATATGAGTGAAAGGTTACTCATGGCAAACAAATTAGAATCATTAACTAATTAATTGTGACATTCTTCAGCTAGATATGAACAGAAACCATGTATTAACCATTAACTGTTTTAAGTTTGACCAAAATGTGACCCTAATATATTATTTCTAGTCTTTGTCTTGTCTACTCAACCCGAAGCGTGACAAGTTTGACAGATTTTTATCCATTCATTGAATTTAACTGCTTTAGACAATTTATTTAGAGAATGCTCCAAACAGAATACCTTTAGCATTTCGAATCATTCCCAAAATAGTTAATTTCGCATCCAGTGTAGACATTTTTATTGAAAAATAATTTAATTTCAAATTAAAACACTTGAAAATGTCAACGTCAGTCAGAAAATAAAATCACTTGATTTAAAGAATATTGGTTTAAATACTAGTATTTATTAAAAACATTTTCAATAGTCTAGTAGTAGACTATTGAAAATGTTTCAGAAACACTATTTTACTTGACTAATAAAATTTCACTTGTAACTATTAACTTGTGAACTAGTAACTTGTAAATTACGAGTAGTAATATACTTTTCAGAAACACAATTTATTAGTACTATTAAAAATTTCACTTATAACTAGTAACTTGTAAACTAGTATATTTGAGAAACAGGCCCCAAGGAACAACACAGGTTGCCTTTCTTCATTCAGTTCATATTTATGCACACATCAGTACAATCCACGGAATCAAATTAAATCTAACGACAGAATTCAATAAACTATTAAAAACTTGTGGTCAAGATTCAACTAGAGCTGTCATGATGTATGCATTTTTACTCCGCTGTCTCGTGTTTTGTAAATATAAAATCGGGCGTTTTGTGATAGATTCCAAAATTCAAATTGAATTTCCGTTGAGCTTTCTACATAGGAAGAGAGCTTATTTTTAATTACATACACGCTCGCACGAGCAAGCCTTTAACTTTTGCAGGATCGGGAATCAATCTAATTGAAATCTTCTTCTTTGACGGCAAGGCGTCCCGAATACGAGTAGCGATTGATCCTTCGGGTTCCGCACAATCCCGACTTATTTGCCTTATCCGGAAGCGAATATTTTACTCGATATCTCATTGCATGAATTTCACACGTATCTTTCAAGAAGAGAACCACTTTATTGTTATACTTCTTTAAAATTGTGACATTTTTGTTTTGCTCATTTTTTTTCTTTGAACACTCACAATTTAGTGATCTTTGCGTCATTGCCGTGGACGCAGGTGATCTAGAGTTTGTTTGACATTGTTTAGATGAGCTATATTGATTGGAATCGTGCAGAAAAGAAACCGTCGAGGATGGAAGAAGACATAGGACACATATTCTTAAGAAAAGAGAGTCATAAAAATATCAGAAAAAAATCTGATCTGGCCAGCACATTACCTTCCGTCAGTTCTATGTATTTTATACAAATTCCATACAGACAGTTTCTTGCGAAAGATTATATATTTCCAGTATACATTACCTTCCCTCAGCTCTATGTATTTTGTACAAATTCCATACAGAAAGTTTCATAGAATTGATTCTATATTTGCAGTAAAATTATAACACAAACATGCTATGTCAATCGCACTTGACATTGACATCTGTATATCAGAATTTTTATAGTTATTTACGTATAGAGGGCCGAAAGAAAAAGTTTACGCCTGCGGACGAAATTTGAAGCCCGACGCGAAGCGGAAGGCTTTTATTCGTCCAAGGGCGTAAACCTCTTTCGGCCTGAGGTACGTACAACGTTTTACGCACAACTAAAACCAAATGAAACGTAATTTTTAATTGCATGACTAAAAGCTTGTTGCTATGTAAAAAATATTAGATGGCCAGATGGCTATGCCAAGAAACATTTAGGCGATGCGTTGTATTGGTAACCATTTGTTTTGTGTAAACAAATAATTAAAAATGTCAAGCATGGAGCTTCAACCTGAACTGTGTTGCTCGCATATTTCAATGAAAAGGTATGGTGATATATCAATATTACTCGTATATATTGTTATTCTATAGATTGTGCTTACTTTTCAGTCTAAAATATATAAGTTCTACATTATGGTCCAAATTTTCCATGATCAAGAAGATGTTAATGATCAAGAAGAATTTGAATATTGGTCGTTATTATTTCGTTGAATAATATATCCAACTGTATTATAAATATCAACAAATAAAATATTATTTACCGTTATTTGTTTTTTTTTGTCATATTTTTTACCGCCCGGCGGGCTTTTGCTTTACACTTTACCGCCCGCAGGGTGTAATCTTTCATTTTCCGCCATGGTAACGAAAATGTAAACAAACAATTACAATACAGTTGTGCGTAAAAATTATATTAGCTGTTTCCAGTGTTATTGCATAGCTGGCTGCTTTATGAAATTTAATTTCTTTGTAATTTTTTAACTCAATATCCACTGAATATGAGGTATAAAATGTAATCAAATCGTATAGAGAATAAAATATTCTTTAATATTTATAAATAAAATAAATAAATATATCATCACGGCTTATTACCCATTTCTGGGTGTGCCAATCTTTTATAATATTAAATGTGAAAAAATGATATTTAACAGCGTTTTTTCAAGAAAAACTGTTAAAATCTTCAACTGAGGGTACTTCCGGTCGACCAATTATAACCAAAATCTAATAAGTTCTTCATATGGATGTAACGAAGAGAAATACGAAAGAATTAAAATTCTTAGAATTGTAGAGTTGGAGTTATCGTCGGAGAAAAAATTGTCACACATACACACAGGCATACAGACATCATCGCAAAAAAAGTAAAATCGTATTCTAGGGACTATAAAACGTGCTTATTCTTTAAAAAGTCGCCATCGAATTTTTTGACCAAAAACAATACCTTCCTTAACTACAGGTATGACGGAAGGTAAAAACGTGAAAATGTATTTTGGAAGACATTTTCTCTGAAATTCGGAATTAGAATGTCATATTATAACACGCATAATGATATTAGAAGGAGCTTCATTGTTAAAAGATTTTTGGTGATATTTTGTTATTTGAGATTGGCGTGACTGCAATAAATACACTAAATATCTAGGCAACGGACAGAATGAGAAGCGCAAATCCCTGTCACCACCCTAATAATTCCACCAAAATTTCCCTTAATGGAAATTGTCAAATACTTTTATAAAAAAATAATGTAAATGAAAGCCTCAGCAAGGAAAATAGTATAAAACACATGTTAGAGAAGGCAATACAAGCACTCGTTCCTTCGCCCACTCGCCGCTGTGCGCTCGAGAGCGAATTTGTAACTCGTGCTAGTATATGTTGCCTTCTATAACTTATGTTTTAATATAATATTCTGTTTCGGAATTAGAATATCATATTCTAGCATGCTAATTGATATCTTAAAATGAGCTTCAAAAAAGGTTTTTGGTAACATTTTGTTATTTGAGTTTGGTACGAATGCAATAAATTCACAAAAATCTAGGCAACTGATAAAATAAAAAATACGTAAATTACTGTCACAAACCTATTAATTATACCAAAAATTTCCCTTAATGTCAAATATTTTTATAGAGAGAGAAAATAGAATAATACATTTTTGTTTCAGAATACTATTCAAGCAATCATTCGGTCATCCAGTCGCCGCTGCGCGCTCGTTGCCTAATTTCAAACTCGTGCTAGAATAGGTGACCTTTGGTAACTTAATATACCATTGTGAACAGTCAGAGTATATAGTAACAAACAGAAAATTTACAGATGCCTGTTGAAAGTAGATATTAAAAGTAAAGTTTATGTACAAAAATAAGGAGAATATATTTATATTATTTATTTTGATTTTTAATTTATTTGATTATATAAATATGTATGTCGACACAAAAAACTGGTGCGCCTTAAAACACTGTTATTGAGTTTACATGCAGTTTTGAAACCGTTTTCAAAACTTTTTTAGTGTCGAAAACACCATGCGAGACGCCATGTATACACTGTCAAACGGGTTTCGAGTTAAATCAAAACAAAACTAAAATTCATGGATTTGACTTGAAAACAAATAAACTGACAGTTGTATAGTTTTAGTACGTACTAGTACCAAGTAAAAAAAATGGAATAATGGCAAAACGAAGTATTTGGAGTGCCATTTACAGCAGAAAATGCACCGAAACTGTTTTCAAATCAATCTGTAAACCTGTTGAATTGAAACCATTTTGTAAACTCCATGTGAACATAGTATATAATACTGGCAGCCTGATTTCTTTATTTACGTTGACGCATTCAATAAATTGTTTATGACTTACTGTACTATAATTCTTTCCCAACTTCCGAAACTGATAGAAATATTTTGCTCGATAAATCCACAAGCAATATTCAGTATTTAAAACAGTGCTCCAGTCATCCAAGTTCATTACCTCGATACCTACTCGCGTTGGTATTGATGCAAAACGTGATCTCGGAAAAGAATCAGCGAGAGATTTACAACGCCGCAATAAATAAAAAGGATTTATATATTACCCACACTGTTTCGATGCGACGGTATGCAAAGATCGTCCAAGAGTTAATATAAAGTTTCCAAACTTACTAGTCGGGGATGGCAGCTAAACTTAGGTTTAAGATTTATATGGATTGAAGATATCTACTATGAATCTTTTATAAAATTGATAACATTAAAAAGGTACAAAGACTCTTCTTGTTCTAATCGGATCTAAGGTAGCTCGGTTTGAATCGGCTGACCAAGCGTGCAATAAAATACCAAAGTATCAGGCAAGAAACGCATTAGGATACGACGATCTGACCAGCTGTTCATATTAAATATTGGTGAGACTAGTAGTATATAAGTTATGGTTATAAAAGTAATTAATGTTGACCACATGCTCTAAGCACTAATATTGAAACTCTGGTATGCTGTATACCTATTATGGTGTTACTTATTATTTAAATAACTTGTTACTAATATAATAACAGTATACAATGTTTATCCACTAGTACAACATTGTAGACGTTTATCTTTCATTTTTTTGTTGTTTTCAACCCCACGTAGGTCATGAGTGATATGTGAAAGACGACATGTGCAGCAACATGCAGCCAACTACGTAATACTAAAAAAATGTGTTTGTGGATAACTTGACGATATTCTCTCTAGAATACTCCAAATGTTCACTTAAATACCCACTTACACTGGCGATGAGTAGATGGAAGTCTTTTCCCGAAACACCCTAGATCAGCAAAAGATAAACCCGGGTAGAAACTAGAAACTATATTCGGCAGTCTTGCTTTTTGGTAAGACTCCAGGAACTTTAGACCTTTGATTGACACGTTAAGTAATCCAGCTTTCTGAAGTAAGTTTTCTCGATCCACCTTTTTCACTCGGCCTCTCTCAGCTTCTATGGCTATCAGGCACGTTTGATC
Organism: Harpalus rubripes; assembly: GCA_963082715.1. NCBI lineage: Eukaryota > Metazoa > Arthropoda > Insecta > Coleoptera > Carabidae > Harpalus > Harpalus rubripes. Next base: position 22,852,517 of record OY720464.1, read on the forward strand.
TACAGCTGCAATGGCTATCAGGTACATTTGGAGTGTCTCTTTGTCCGACAGATTTAGGATCCCTCACACCACAATTTAACTGTTACTAGAATTCCTCTCACTTCCTTTTGACTGTTATGGGTTTGCCAGATATATATGGAATCTCTCTTAACTCTTTTGACCTGCTATGGATATGCCTGACCTGTTTGGAATGTTTTTCACCTCCACCTTCTATAGCTATGTTGGGCATGCTTGTAGTCTATATCGCCCTCCATACAGTTGTTTTAGTAATGACAAGTACTTTTGAACGTTTGGTACCTTCTCACCTTTAGGTACTGTGGGTATGTTAGACATGCTTGGGAACCTTCTTACCTTTATGGAGTTGCTATGGCTTTATCAGGCATCCATCCCAAATACAGTCGAACACCGTTTTTTGAATTTTTGTCAGGCACGTTTGATCTTCTCACAGCTACAATGGCTATCAGGTACATTTGGAGTGTCTCTCGTCTCCTCACTCGGTTGTTAAGGCTTTGACAAATTTAGGACCCCACACACCACTATTTAACTGTTACTAGAATTCCTCCCACTTTCACTTGACTGTTATGGGTTTGTCAGATATATAAGGGATCCTTCTTACCTCTTTTGAGCTGCTATGGATATGCCTGATCCGTTTGGAATGTTTCTCACCTCCAGTCAGCTTCTATAGCTAGTTGGGCATGCTTGTAGTCTCTATCGCCCTCCATACAATTGTTATAGCTGTGACAAGTACTTTTGAACCTTTGGAACCTTCTCCCCTTCAGGTACTATGGGTATGTTAGACATGTTTGGGAGTTTTCTTACCTTTATGGAGTTGCTATGGCCTTATCTGTGATAAGGCGAGGGTAAGAGCAATAACAGATAAATAACTTTTTATAAACTTTTCTAAATTATAGTTTCAACAATCATCTCTGTTTATCTATTTAAGTTATTATGTATACGTGTGTGACTTTGATGCCCTAGCCTATGCACCTTGTACCCCTAAGATAATCCTGTCCTGAAGATAGCGCTTTGTTTTAGATAGTCGACATTATTTACTCATGGAGTAAACATGAAAGAGTCTAGATTAATTCGTCGTGTCGTGAAGACGTTAGTTGTCGAAACATGTAGTGTTTTAGTTTTGGGGCGCGTCTAAACGCCCGCGCGCTGGTTTACGGAATGTAACCATGTAAATAAAACTTTAGTTAATTAGTTAAAACGTTTAGTTAATCAGTAATTGTGTTAGTAATGTCCATGTCCGTAAATAACGTAGTGTTCATGGAGAGTAAAGTGTAAGTGTATGTGTTTTCTTCCTTCTCATGAAGTCGTAGACGCCAACCATCCAAGCGTCCACCAGTTAAAGTCAGTGTGTCATCGCTGGAGTAGAAGAAGTATTAGTATCATCTTCTTCCGCACCCCCCCCCCTCGTGTTACAGTGTGTCATCAGCTTAGGAGACCCTCATCGGGTTACATATCAGGCACGTTTGAAACCACTTTCTCCCTCTTTAGCTGCTATGGCTTTGTCAGGTATGTTTAGGATCCTTCGTAACTCCAATGATATGTTGTGGTTATGTGAGGGACCTTGGAATTCCCACTTACAACAATTCAGCTAAGGTATGTTTGGTTTACCTGTCACTTTCACTCAGCTGGTATGACAATGTCAGGCGCGTTTGCCACCTTCTCACTTCCATTCAGCTGCTATGGCTGTCAGCCACACTTGGAGTCTTCGCCCTCCACTCAGCTGTTATGGCTCCGCCAGGCACGCTGGGAGCCTTCGCCTCCCACTCACGCATGTTTGAGATACTTCTAACCTCTATTCATTTGCTATGGCTATGTCAAGCAGGTTTTGAACTTACCTCCACTGAACTTCTATGGATATGTCAGGAACCTTCAGTGACAAACTGGGTTCTAAATATGGCCAATATAGGAAGTCAGCCGATAAGATAACAAGTCAACAGTTAATCAACGAACCTACGGGAATTGAGGTGATTTCGAAAGCGCAAACGGAAGATTAAGATAAAATATAAAAGTTGATTGTCTTACAACAGAGCTAAAACTTCGTAACTATCGCAGTTCGCGGCCTAGTTTAAACTAAATAAAACGAGATTAACAGTGTCCAGAGAAAAAATAAGAGCTGGAAACTTGGACTATTAAACAAACTACTAACGGCCATCAAACAAAAACTCGTACTTGAAGCTTTGGTTCACAATGTCATACGTTTGTAGATCACATTGAAAATTACGGGCTATGTCACTGCTCTTATTTGATAATCGTTCTAAATTGGCCCTCAATTTGTGGTCTATAAAAGTAAATCTAGCAGACTTCCGCTGTAATGGAGAATATTCTCTATTGCCTGGTCTTTTTCGATTTCCAGGGCTCGCCTAGCACAACGTTGTATGTACTCGCGAATTGAATTTTCCACAAGCTTCGCAATTTATGCATGCACATGATTTCAGGCGATTTTTCAAGTTTTATTCCTGTAAGTAATTCGCTTCATGCACGTAGACGGTTCATTTTTACTGCAACAACAGGTTTGAGAGACTGAATGGGTTAATCTAAGCGTAAATTAAATATTGTAGCGATATTCCAGGTCTAGAGTTTTAGTTTGTTGCCTAGAAACAAGCAAACTTATTAAACTTTCACATAGTATAGTTTGCTCTTAACTTTAACGTCCAAAAAGCACGAACATGATAGAATATTGTTTCAATAACCATAGTTAATTAAAGTTTTACATTTTTTACTGAAAATTCAACACATCAGATGATGTACTGAATTTTGGTTTTGGATCCTTTTATATGTAGAATAAACACATTTGAATAATTCAATTATAAAAAACTCATCTGTTTAAATTTAAAATGAAGGTTTATGCAATATTTTTCGTAGTAAAAAAATTATAAGTTGTTATTTTCTTAAATAATTAAATAAAAAGAATGGCACCAGAAATAGTCATTCATATTCAACATGAAAGCAGTTTGTCCATCACATATTTATATAAATAAAAGTAGATGGTAGTTGGTTACATGTTAAACTGTATGTACCCTGACGTGATATTCTGTTTCAGATCATGTGACTTTAAAAATATTACACTAATTTATAATTAATTATAAAATATCTAATGGATAATTCGTGATATTTTTAAATTTGAGGCTCTTTAAAGAACACTAATTTTTAAAAATTTAGTACTTACAAATGAAAATTAGGTTTAGATTTATGGTTTATACTTTAGATTTAAAGACTTTGGCCGCATATATGTAATGACTCCATTCACACTTCAGAATTTAGGGTCTCTAAATCCAAATCATAAAGCTAAACAATGCAATGCAAGGTCCAAACTTTAGGTTTATGATTTAGTTTGTCGTCACAAACTTCACCAATGAGAACGAGGCTGAAATGATATAGATATATACACCCATCTTTATTTAGTATCCACTTGGTGGATTCGGCTTTTTAAACAAATCCGAGAAGAACATGGAGACTGTCATAACTTAATTGCTGAAATATAACCAATAATGCCAAGCGAATGACAGATTCACGGCACACAGGTGTCTTGTTGAGTACTGCTCTACCGATATTTTAATCTTGTTTTTGAAGAATTTACACAGATGTCTGTACATATCAAAACTAATTTTCAGGTAATTTAGACCTACATTTATGAATGATTTACTTAAATCTAAACAAAAACCATAAACCTAATTTTCACTTGTGAATGCATCTTTAGAAGTCATAAAAATTCTTGCAACAGCCCTATTGATACAATAATTTAAAGGCAAAAAGTGAACAAAACTTTGATGATAATATAAAAATTGATCTCCTTTTGGGCAAGGTTAAATATTTAATAAATGAACAGAACACTAAAGAATAAGTAAGTGCCTAAAAATAGATTCGTTCTTTTATCGATTTGTAATATTCATAAAGCGGCAGGTTTACTAAAATTTTCAAAAGTATTTCCTAATTCTGTTAGCGGACACAGATCAATAACAATATGAATTTTTCATACTTTGTTTGCTCTATGTGTATTATTCCAACAAACATTTCATAATATGTTTACTTTGCGATAATTTTACGTATAGAAAGAATATGTGACAATATTTCCGGACGTCGTTATAAAATTAATTTCGTTAGTAAATATTTGACCGGTTTTAATAAAATACGTATACAAATTATTTATCAATTCGAAATGCGAATACAGATTCCGGATTTGCAGAATTGCTTTTTCACTACGCTTGTGCTTTCATATTAATGGACTTTCCAGAATAGAATGAGTTAATCGGTTTCCATTGATGAATAAATTCTACCGTGACAAATGTTTTCAATATCGATAAATTTGAATTAGTTTTGCTTTTTGTAAATTGTAAAACAGAAATGTTTTTATTATATTTTATTTACACTGGGAGTTAATATATTAAATATAAATAAAAGATTTGATAAAAAGCAAAAACATTTTTGGTTTTTATTTTATTTTTATTCGCTTCTACATAGATATGAAAAATATTCTGTATTTAAAGATTCAAAGCAAAGATATTACAGACTTTCTGCAGTCGGGACTTATAATAAAATAAAGTTAAAAATACCCTCTTCTAAATTTGTATTGAGTTTATTCAAAATGCATAATTAAAATTTACCAGCAAATCCAATCATTTGAATAAGAAACATCATTTTGTATTCAAGAGAGGATATAATTATTTTGTACCGAAAATTCTATTACGGATATTCAGGAAAAAATATAATTACGGTATAAAATGAAAGAAGCTTTTCATAATAAGGTATTTTTAAAACTCATATTTGCTTCTATGGACAAAATTTGATTAGTTTTTCATTATAACTGGTCAACAGAATGATTTACCTATAGGAGAAATATTAAATCTGCGAAACCTCAGTCATACAATATTTTTTTATTCTTACAAAATTGATGCCACAGTTTCAATTATATGAGTTGTTAGAACCTGGATTATAAAATTATTAAAACTCGAGTTTTACAATCTGGCTACAACATACACAAAAACAACCATTTTGAATGTAAAGGACCCAAAGAAATCGACATTCAGACCGATGTGATGTCTTAAATAAAAATACATATTCTACAATCGATAAAAAAGTAGGCCCTGCGAACGTAATTTAGTTAGGTACAGAAAGTGATTAATTGCAGAACAAAGGTTTTTACAGACCGTTGAAAATAGTAACTGTGGAGAAAATATGTACAGGGTGTAAATCGAAAAGTGAAACATAGGAGTTTAACATGGGAAATCAATTTTTCTTTGCGCAAACGTTACCTAATTATTTTGTGCAAAAATACTTCAAATAAAAATTATAGAGATTTAAATGCTGCATCTAAATCATGTGAAACGATTATTTTATCTCTTCATATAAACGTAAAAATTAATTACAAAGTTACAGTTTTTATGAACTTTTTGTCTAAGCAGCCATGGATTTATGACAAAAAACAACGTATTTGTTTTGTTTTCTTTGTAGTATTTTTGCAAAAAATAATTAGGTAACGTTTGCGCAAAGAAAAATTGATTTCTCATGTTAAACTCCTATGTTTCACTTTTCGATTTACACCCTGTACTTTGCAGATCATTTAAATGATATAAGTGGAAAATTACAATTTTTTTATTAATTACGTTTAAAAATAGATTAATCTTTGTGATCGTAGAATAGTTATTTACATAAGAGTCAGGAAAATGATTCATTACTGACAAGGAGCCATACTGAAATACTCGGCACTTAAATGCAGACATTTTACTGACGAGAAATGTATTAAATTCTGAAACCTTCGATTATAGTAATAATTAATTTTTAATTTAGTAATTATACCTTGTTCCATTTATGCCATTCAGTATTGCAGAGCGTAGGGAATAGTTTTGACCTCTCTGATTGGCTAAAATTGGAGACAAGAGACAAGTTTACCCAATGTAATTTCGGCTACTTCAAGTTTGCGCTGTTGCCAGCTCCATCTACTGAATGGCTTAAATGGAACAGAGTATAAATCTGATTTTCTATAAGTATCTAGTAGTGCGCTTTTCTCGTTTCTACGTTGACAGAATTTTTTTAGTAAATACACGAAAACCAATAATCACTGTCAGTTTTCCATTTTTTGAGCGTGCATTTCTATTCAGTTGCAATTTCTAACGAAGCAAATAATTCCGAAGAGGCTCCTTTAGACATTCTGGGATTAAATAAAACGTTAAAATGTTTTCGTGACCAGTCAGCTAAATGCAATTTTAGCGCCGCATTTTTGAAACGAAAATAGTACTTTCGCTCCAGTTTCAGAAAAAAAGTATTGTATACATTACTGGTTTTTGCGGACCTCAAATATTTACATCTGTCGCTAATCTCAGGCGGCAAAGTGCTGCTTTCGATAGTTGGTACACAAATAATTGAATTATAATAATAACCAATGAAGACATGTCAATAAAGTTTAGTACTATACAAACAGGCTAAATCACGTAATTAGTGGCATTTGTAATTTACATTAATTATGCAATATGTCAATTTTCTCAGCATTATTAACAATGAAAGTTTCTTGTTGATTTTAAATAATTTATTGCAAGTTACTAAACGTTAACATTGTTAGTTCTTGCATTTTGCCATTATTTGTGTTAATGTGTACGTATATAATATAAAAATAAATAAATAAATAAATATATCATCACGGCTTATTACCCATTGCTGGGTGTACCAATCTATTTTATACACATATATCGGTAATGATGAAATATTTGCACCGTACGGGCGCGTACCAGGCGTCACCTCACTGGCACTCATTGCTGGCGCCGAGAGTGCACCACAGGGGTCAATAAAATTTTAATAGCAGAAGGTAATATGTTACATGGTCTCATCAGGTTTTTTGTTCAAATATCAAAAAATAGCCACATAGCACGTGTGAATTTTTAAAAAATGGGCAATATGAACCTATGGACACAATTAAAAGGTTTCCAGTTAGTTTCGAGTCATAAAAATCCTAGTTGTCACAGAGTACGATTCGACCTAATTTCACAGATGTAATAAAAGGAGCAACGGAATCATAAAACAGCTTTTACAGTGATTTTACGTCGAGCGATACGAGTTACGATTTTATGGTTGGAAACACTGAAATTGACATTTAAATTATTGAAACGCGACCTTTACTTGGTATGGAAGTCTGACGTGGCCAATGATAACGCTCATTTCAAAAATTAAAACTACGTCACTCAGGGTGCAGACTAGCTTTATTGACAAACTTCCAAATGTGATCTGCACTAGAATTTTTTATTGCAATTAGCGATAAGAAATCTAGTGCTTTCTGAAATTTGGCGGATCTTCTAAGAAATATTTGAATATATTTATCGTATTATCAAGTCCCACAGTAGTCACGATTTGGACATAAAATTCATTTTATGTATTGCTTTTTCTCTGACGTAAAATATACTACAGAAATGTACCATAATTCTTTGTGTAGTTACTTATTCGCAATTTTTTATTTTATTGTCGACACGATAGCTGATTGGTTTAGCTCGCTTCCATGCGTTTGAATCCCGTTCACCGATAATATGGCAAAAAATAAAAATAGAGCCACTTATACTCGTATATCTTAAGTAAGATGTACTGACTGAAATCTAACCGGCAATACGGCAGTATAAAAAAAAATGGTGGCTGCGTGAGGACGGTTAAGAAGGATACTGAGCGACAGCTGTGTAAAAGACCTAAATACAGAATAGTTATTTGTATCACTAGTCTAGAAACTGTACGTTTGCAAATGCGAGTACATTTTGGCAGGCCGATCTGGACGCTAGGCCTTTAAGGAGACGCCTCGCTCTATGCTTTCCCAAATGAACGAAAAGTGGCTTCAAATTTTTGCTAATTATACAAAATCTGTTACGAATTTGTAACTTATTTTTATCATGTTATTATTAAAAAGCTTGATATTATGTTTGTTGGTAAGATAAGAAAATTTGAATAATTTCAAATGACATGGATTTACAAACATATATAACTTTAAAAATTCAAACAATTACATATATTTATCTTATATGTCTTTATTTAAGTTACAATTAATAATTTAGTATTAAAAGTTATAATATTTTATAATTGTGGAAAATACTCATATGTTGACATTTCACCAGAATAATACCAACTTATAACCATAAAAAAGTCTCTATCTTTTTGCCGGCGAAATCACTCTTTAGCGTACCGAGCGAAAAATTGTTGCCGAGGCCGCTTGCGGCCGAGGCAAGACAATCTCGAGGGCGCTAAAGGATTTCGCGGACAAGGTGTACACAATATTTTTTGTGCAACCGTAAAAAATATGTAATTACAAATTTTATTAATTTTCAACAGTTTCATTATAAATAGAAAGTTAGCTTTCAAGGTGGCTATGGGATTAACATTTGATAAACAAAACCATGCTATTCTCAAGTGTCAAAGTGATTGTTTACCTAATTTCGCGGCCGTTACCATGACAACGGTCGCGAAATCCAATTTCGCGGCCTGTATTGCGGCTGCGAAATGCTTATTTCGCGTCCGGTTGCACAAAAAAAGTTTTTCTGGACGATTTAGCGGTAAGTACAAGTAAAACAATTTATATTGGGCTGAGGCACAAAAAGATTTTTGTATTTGTTGGTCTAGAAATTTCTTTTCATGAATGAGTATTTATGGAATATTTAAGATACTTTTAATAGAAATTTTGACTTATTACTACGCGTTTATTTTTGCGTCACTAAAGATTGCACATTTTCGCATAATGTCCTTCTTCAAGTTTGTACAACAAATTTTTGTCATTGAGTCAAAAGATAGAAGTAAGTGACGAAAACCACTTTCGTCACTTCCTTCTATCTTTTGACTCAATGAGTCGTTTTGTCCACCTGTGTTCTGGCATTCATTTGACATGCCCAGACCATTTCAAAGCTCTGTTGTCTAAAGTTTTTGTTATAGAGCATGTTATTAATGTTTTATTTCATATATCCATATTTTTAACTTCATCTTATCTGGTTATCCAAAGGCATCTTCAAAAATAATCTACTCCACCGTTTGAGTTTTTTCTTTAATTGGGAAGTTAGTGGCTATATTTCACTTCAATATAAACTATATTTTATATGATACTGTTATAGATACGTTTTTCTAGTGTCTAGACTGATATTGATATTTCAAAGGAGCCTATGAAGTGTTTTTGTAGCTAGTTTTCTTAGACCAATATTCTTTTCTATGTCATCTCCACAAGTGTCTTTTCTATTAATAGTACTTTCTAAGGAGGTAAAGATATTGCATCAGATAATTTTCATTCGTTCTACATCTAAATCTGTTACCTATTCTCCAGCACATAAATATTATGTTTTGTTAAAATTTATTTTAAGTCTACTTTGTCATATTCTTAATTTTCGCAAGGTATACTGTATGTATTCTTTGTCTTGTGTAAAATAACCTAATTGTCTGCATAGTGTAGGGAATGAAGAATTTTACCTAATATTTTGAAGAGCTTCACTATAGTTCTTTGCATATCTAAACAAACGTTGTTTCTTAATATAAATTATTTATCACCAAACGCAGGATTTTATAAGGAATTAATTTAATATAAACATAACTATTTAATTTTCTCTCTCTCTCTCTCTCTCTCTCTCTCTGTGTGTGTGTGTGTGTGTGTGTGTGTGTGTGTGTGTGTGTGTGTGTGTGTGTGTATGTGTGTGTGTGTGTGTGTGTGCGCGCGTGTGTGTGCGTGTGTGTCTGTGTGTGTGTGCGTGCGTGCGTGCGTGTGTGTGTGTGTTTTCTATAAAATGTTCAATATGCTCAGCAGTATCCTGGAGATTCACTCAAACTGGGCCGCTGTATATTTTGGGACAATTCTTTCTTTTGCGAAATTTTAAGTCATTTCTGACAATTCTGCTAACGGCAATGTGTGATATTCAAAATCGACGAGTTAATTGGCATGACGACGTTCTAACTTGATCTTGAGCACTTTAATTATTGATTTGATTTGGGGGCAAAAGTTCGGATCGTCGACTTTTTAATAACTTAATGCATACTACTTCCTTATTCACATCCCTGTATAGTTTGACTTCCAAAAACGTTAACAATTTCATGTTTCGGCCATCTGTCGAAGTCGAAGTAACTCATAGATCGATTTCAATATTTCAAGATTGCATAATATATTTCATACCTTTTCTTGAAAATTTAATACGGTAAAACAACTATTATGTATTTATTATATCCAGACCTTATATAGTGTAACATGGGACGCCCGCCGTCGCCGCCACTGTAAGCGAGTGTCTATTTATAGCGGTGACGTAATCGCGCTAGTAGCCGGCCGATGTAAACAGACTGGTCGCGACGTGTTTAATTACTTCCGGTCACCTGAACCTTTTGTGTTCATTGTTATTATGTGTTCGAATATTCTAGAATCTAGACTGTTCCAGAAAATAATAGCAGCTGTATATAAGGGACGTAGCTATGCTCGAGAGTTAGTTCAGTTGAGTCCCTGATCACACAACATTAGTTTTGTGATCGGGGATAGACTTACATAGTTCCATTAGTGAAGATGGACAGACACTTACATTAGTGCAGACAGTTAGTGACATACACAGTCATATTCAGAGTTAGTCAGTTACATTCAGAGACATGGAGATGTTCATATAGACTGTTAGTGAGTTTGAGAAGCACAGCAGTATCGTTGTGAGCGTATGCAGTTGGTGTCGAGTAGGTACTCGGGAAGTTACTGGTATATTGGGATAGCTGTGGATTTGAATATTCAGTAGTGTTGACAAGTATTGGGAAGCTATAGTGTGCAAGGACAGTAACAGCGAGTTGGAGTGGATACTCGTCATTGGTGTTGAAGAATTGTAGCATACAGAAGTTCATGATACTAAAGCTGTGGAAGGAGCAAGTTAGTTATATAAATAGATAGACAGTGAGGTGAAAGGTGTGACTTCTGTCCGAGCAGTTGAATATACAGATGCTGTTGAGTCAGTTGAGTATATAGACGCTGTGGAGGTCGGTATCCGGACAGTTGAACATGATATAAGTATATAGTGATATAAATAAAGTGATATAAATATCGCGTAAACAGTCTTTAACAATCTGCAACAGACCGGCAGTCTAAGATTGGAACGCGTAGTGAAATAAATAATTAGTAATATCGTGGAAATAAATGGTAGTGTTAGTGGTTAAATAAATAAATAGTGTTAGTGTTATCTAGTTAATTATAGTTTTAGTCGTAATTAGTTTTAAATAATTGTTTAACCTTCGTAATAGTAACTTTCTTTATAGTTTAATAAACACTTAATTTTAATTAGTAATAATTGTCTAATATTTACACTTTACCCAGATAAATATAAAAACGTTACAATAGGTTTACGTTACTAGTAGAATGCAAGTAATATTAATAGATCTCCTGCATGTGTATAGTGTGTATTGGCCCGTTTTCCGGTGATATAAATCTACCCTTACAAGGGATGAGGGATAAATTCAAACGAGGAATACCTCACATTGCAGGCGGTAAAAACGTGCACGATATTTCTCCCAGAACCTCCGCATCTTGGAGAAATTCCAAACAATTTCTTTCCTCATCTCCAACAAAAAGTGCGACGTGCGTCAAAACACGCCGGAGCTATTTCTCTTTACAGAAATTTCTGCATACAAAGAAAATAATTGAATACATTGTTGCGCGTTGCTCGCTCCTCTGCCGGCTCGTACAACGAACAATGGACAGAGGACGACGCTGCGAAACATTTTTCTCCTTTGTAATGTAGCAATAGACGGGATATTTGATAACGTGTCATTACTCGCCTGAGATTTCTAGGGATGCTTTGTAATGACATTATTTTAAACAGGCAGACACAGATAATATGTAAATGGTATTTCTGATTCTAAATCTGAATATATTATGACATTTTTTCAGCCAATTGTCTTCAAATAATTTCCTATTGCATGATAGTTATTTAACTGTCAAATGTGTTAATAAAGGTGATTAATGATTGAGACATTTTAACGCGTGATCGTAACAAGCGCATTAATTGTTAATGGTTGCGACCATTAATCGCCAATTAACATACGTGTTAGTTAAAATATTTTTCAGTTGACCGTTTATTAATAGGTTATGTTAATGTATAGAAAATCGCTCATTATCAACTCCCATTAATGCATGATTTCTATTAATAAATGATTTTAGTAAGAAACTACAGATACCACATGCCATGGCTGAACAATAAATGAAATAAAATTAAATTTTCTCAACACTGTTAAGATACAGCCAACGGAAAAATATTGTAACTAACACGTGAGTTAATTATCAATTAATGATCTCAACAATTAATCGCCCTCATTAAAACATTTAGTTAAATAGCTATTTCCGTTGATCATATCTTACTGAATTGGAGAAACTAATTTTGACATTTGTTCAGCAATGGCATGTGATAACTCCGGTTATCCACTAAAATCGTTTACTAATAAAAAAACATGCATTAATAGGGGTAATTGACTACGTTTATTTCGTCAATTTCAAGTATATTATGACTTGAAATATCCTATTGGTTTTCCAGCGGATTGGAAATAGGATTGAGTTGGTTTCAAACTCTTTTAAATTCGTATCGACTAAAAACAGATAGTTAAATACTAGATTATGCAGACAGACAGGGAGAAATACACTAGCTAATTTCATGTTGGATACATATCCTAAAAAAATGTCATATTTGTCTTCTCTTTAAACATCATTAAGAAAATATTTGTTTTATAAATATTTCGCTTTTGAGCATTTTTATTAAGTTTTATGTCACGACTAAAATGAGGTAAAATGCAAACAAGCAACAAACGATAGGTATGAATTTAATAACACTGCAACATATTACGGATGTGCGCATGCGTAATTACATTATTTGAAGCTTTATTGTTTATTTCGACCGAAGTCAAGCAGTTTCATAAATCCAAGGCTGTTATTTTATAGGCTTGATATGACATTTTCAAGCGGCTTGAAATATTTATCTGGATCGTTTACTTCGAAGATTGAAAGGTGATTTAGTAAATTCAAGCGGTTTCAAACGTCGAGATATACGTAGTCATTAATGAATGAATTCCTATACATTAACATAATCTATTAATAAACGGACAACAGAAAAATTCTTTAATGTACAGTGATTCAATAAAATGTATCATAATAAATAAATAAATCAATAAATATATCACCACGGCATATTACCCATTGCTGGGTGTGCCAATCTGCTTTTTTCGCAGAAATCGGTAATGATGATGACATATTTGTACCGTGCGGGCGTTTACCAGGCGTCACCTCACGGGCACTTATTGCTGGCGTGGAGAGTGCACCACAGGGGTCATTTAAAATTCGAAATATTTGGCTTCGGTCGGGACCAAACCCGGTTCCCCAGATTTGCGACCAGACACTCAAGCACGCGGCCATACGAGACCCCATATAAAATGTATCCGTGGATATATATCAAGTTTGCATAAATACCTATTTTAAAATTAGGTGTATAATTGGCCTTGCACCCAAAAATGGATTTTGATGAAATTACAAGAAATGCCAGAAGTTTTATGTATTTCCTCGTGCATTTCTCATTGAATATAAAAGTGTATTCTTAGATGTATTTGCTTGAAAATAAATACAAATATTTGATAATCTCAAACATTACAAAATCAGATTCAAACCAAGTTCCAATTTTCAAGACGATGTATCCCAGAATAAGATTTATGGAATAAAAAATAAATAATAATAAAGAGACTTTAAGAAGATATTACTGCCGCAATCTATAAATATTTTATATATTTCCTGACGTATACTTATTTTAAAAGAACTCTTTCTTTTTATTATGAATGTTAATCGAAAGCATAGAACATAGTTCTCTTCTTAATGGTATTTCCTTGCTTTTATCCATTTTGTTGTGTCTATCTGAAAGCTATGAACTTATACAACGCGTTCTTGAATGCGCTACACCACATTGAATGCGTTCTGGTTTCATTTTATACTATGAAACTGAATAACATCGTTCTCCGGTAAAATAAATTTCAAAAGACTCTTTTAAATAAATCCATTTTCAGAAAATTCGATACCGCTTGTATTACGTGATGGTAACTCTCTACACACAAAGAGATTAATATAGTTTACCTTGTTTAAAGTTATACAATAAGAAGAAAAGATTTATTTCTGTAAGATTTTGTGAAAGATATTGTATGAAACTGAAACTCTTTCAACAGAGGGTTACGCTTTCTTGACGCTGTAGAGCACAGATAAATCGTTGTGCAAATAATAATATGAACAGTGAATTTTCCGTCACCCAATTGTCGCGAATTTTATACGAATATCCTCGTTACCATCTTATTTTCAATAGTAAACAGTGGTTGTCGCCAGGATTAACTGTATTTCTATAACACAATAACCCTTATACCAGGCCTTAAACTATGGGTCGCGACCCCATTTGGGGTCACGTAGCAAAATTCTGGGGTCGCGAGAGATTTAATCTCAAATATTCAAATACCGAACGAAAATGTGAACTTGCTGCTTTTTTTCAAAATGACTTATGGCTATCCAAGCTGTGTTATTTGTCAGATATTTTTGCAAAATTAAATGATCTCAACTTGTCTCTTCAAGGAAAAAATTGCGATATATTTACTTCGAATGATAAAATTGAAAGTTTTATTAAAAAGATCAACATTTGGAAAAATAGGGTAGAAAAAAATTCGTTCGAAATGTTTTCCAGTGTCGACAATTTTATAATCGAGAAAATTCATTGTAAAACTTTTATTGCAAAAATAATTGTGGATTACTTAAAAGCGCTAGAAACACAGTTCCGTACATATTTTATATTTGATATTGATTTCCAAAAAATAGTTTGGATTCAAAAGCCGTTTTGGATTGGCTTAACTGAGCTTGATCACCTGCCACTTAAAGCTCAAGAGGAATTTGCTGAGCTTTCAAGTGACTCAAACTTAAAACTGCAATTTCAAAAAAAGCCCTTGACCGAATTCTGGATCGGAACTAGAACTGAATTTCCCACAATCGCTGATATAGCGTTAAATGTACTTCTGCCATTCAACACCACATATTTATGTGAAGTTACTTTCTCAGCTTTAACACATATTAAATCCCAGTATCGCTCAGCGTTAAAAAATGTTGAAGAGGTCTTACGTCCAGCAGTGTCAAACATTCCACCAAGATTTAATTTGTTATGCAATAAAAAACAGGCACATCCATCTCATTAAATTTTTTACTTTAATTTTAATACAAACCACTCAACGACTGCGTTCGAACATATTCGAGCGAACAAAGACGATCAGAATCCCTTTTTATTTATGTTATTGCAAAAAAGGCAATTTCGATATAAAATAAGGCATATAATTTTTATAACTATAATAAATACAATTTTATAATTTTTCATTCATTCATTTCATTTTTAATTTTAGATTTTTGTGTGTTTCAAAACGAATTCTAAAACTATATATTTTCATATGTATATGTATATTGTTACTTAATAAATAAATGATCAAAAAATTTTAATTTATCTTTCTTTTATATTAATATGGGGTCGCCAAGAAACTCGCGATCATAAATGGGGTCGTGAATGAAAAAAGTTTAAGAAGCCCTGCCTTATACCAATCGAAAGAAAAAAATCAAATATGGGTTTCACTTAAAAAAAATTATGTTTGTGCTATATCTCCAAAATTTACCCATAGAAAAATTATTTTTGTATCCCTCTGGATAAACAACAAATATATCTAACTTTTTTATTTGAAACATTTTTCTCGTTTACTTATAGTTTAGAAGTAATTTCAAAATTACAAATCGACCAAATTCAGTTTTCCACCACTATCTAGAAACGTCTAAGATGGCCTCCCAAAGCGCCACCAGATGTCCCATTTAACGGAAGCCGTATCTCTTACAGATTCCAAGATCCCAATGGTGGCCTTCTAAATCCGAACAACCTGCATATTCCAGTATGTATGTATATTGGTTCGGGATTTCCAAAATGACTGGGAATATTATAAAGAAATGCCTTTCTTAGAGCCGTACGTCACAGAAGTAGGAAGTGAGTATTACATATTTTTAGCAATGCTGTCTCATTACAAACTGCTAATATTTTTTTACCTTCGTTCCGTCACCTTTAGGAAAGGAAGGCATTGTCTTTGGACAAATAATTCGATGATGAGTTTTTAATGAATAAGCACGTTTTAGGGTCCCTAGATTACGATTTTACTATTTTTACAATGATGTCTGTATGTGTGTGTATGTGTGTATGTGTGCATGTGTGTATGTGTGTATGTGTACGTGTGTATGTGTATGTGTATGTGTGTATGTGTATATATATGTGTGTGTGTGTGTGTGTGTGTGTATGTGCGTGTGCGTGTAACAAAATTTTCGTCTACGATAACTCTAATACTACAATTCCAATAATTATAATTCTATCGTATTCTTCTTCGTTGCATCCATATGAAGAGCTGATTAGATTTTGGTTATAATTGGTCAACCGGAAGTACCCTCATTTGAATATTTTAACAGTTTTTCTTGAAAAAAAATTATCATTTTTTCACATTTAATGTTATATTATAAATATTAAAAAACGTTGTACTCTCTATACGATTTGACTGTATTTTATACTTCATATTAAATGGATATAGTTATAAAATTATAAAGAAATCAAATTTCATAAATTAGCTAGCTATGCTAGAAACAAATACTATATTAAGAAAATACTGATTGAAAGATGTGAGTGTCAATTGACATATTCCTAGTATATTTGTGTTATAATTTTACACGAAATATGGGATATTTTTGCTCGAAACTTTCTGTATGGAATTTGTATAAAATACATACAACTGTCGAAAGGTAATGTACATACAAGAAATTTAGAATCTTTTGCAAGGAACTTTCTCTATGGATTTTATAGAAAATACATAGGCATTTTCGAAAATTCTACCGGTAGATACCGCATCTACTGACTGTGTTCGAAAGCACTAGTGGTAAAAAGTTACCGTGTTCGAAAATTGTACAATATCTACCAGATCCATCTACCGGATTCATGAAGAATCTAATCTCAAAAAAAGGTATGCCCTGTTCCATTTAAGCCATTCAGTAGATGGCACTGGCTACAGCGCAAATCTGAAGTAGCCGAAATTACATTGGGTAAACTTGTCTCTTGTCTCTAATTTCAGCCAATCAGAGAAGTCAAAACTATTCCCTATGCTCCGCTATACTGAATGGCTTAAATGGAACAAGGTATAGTGATGCAAATGTGAAGCGCGCGCGTTAAAAGTTTATTAACTATATCAAATTTCTAACCTGCTTCAAATTTTCATTTTTTTTATAGGTTATGAATCTACCCTGTTTACCACTTGCGTTCTTAAAATATCGATTCCGGTAGGTATAACCTGATAAACAGCTGTTTACCGGTAAAAGTTCACCGGTAGAATTTTCGTAAATGCCTCATATAACTGACGGAAGGTTTAGTAATGTAGACATCGGAGATAAATCCTGTTCTTCTATACCTCCATTAGAAGTACAAGTGGAAATGGAAGAACAGTTGAGCAAAATGTCAGCATTTGAGTGCAATGTATTCGTAGAAGAGAATGAAGACCGGCAACTACAACTACTGAAACGACAACATGCACAACTACTGTTAAACCTATATTTACGTAGGTGCTGACCGAGCTAAAGCCCAGGACGGTAGATTTGTAGGGGCAGCAAAATTCAAGCACGACTTTCATCAACCCGATTTTGACGAACACTATTATTATAGACAAAAGGTTTCGATGTTAATATTAGTGTGATGACTGTGTACATGCTACTAAAAGTGTAAATAAACGTCATTTCACAAATATTGTGTGTTATTTTCTATTTGCTCAACAAAAACCTATAAAAAGCTTATAAGATTGCCAGCTAGTGCCGAAGCTCAGACAAGATATATCGAAGTTGAACGAAAGATTCCGAAATTTTTACATATTATTCTGATTGGTTAGCAGAAATGGTACATTCACAAATGAAAATTTTGTTTAGATTTATGGTTTATACTTTAGATTTAAAGACTTTAGCCGCATATTATGTAATGACTCCATTCACATTTCAGAATTGAGTGTCTCTAAATCCAAATCATATAGCTAAATATTGCAAGGTCCAAACTTTAGGTTTATGATTGACGTCACAAACTTCACCAATGAGAACGAGTCTGAAACGATATAGATATATACACCCATCTTTATTTAATATTCACTTGGTGAATTCGGCTTTTTAAACAAATGCGAGAACATGGAGACTGTCAAAACTTAATTGCTGAAATATAACCAATAATGCCAAACGAATGACAGTTTCACGGCGCACGGGTATGTGTTAAGTACTACTCTACTGATATTTTAATCTTGTTTTTGAAGCATAACATAGATGTCTGTACATACCACAACTAAATTACAGTTAATTTAAACTTACATTTATGAATGACATACTTAAACCTAAACAAGAACCATAAACATAATTTTCATTTGTGAATGTACCTTAAGACTTTCTGCGTTCAATATAAATCAGCTAGTTAGATTGCTTTACTTTCTACTTTACTGTAACTGCGTTACGTTTTACATTACTTCCTTACAGGGACTCGAACCGAAAAATTTTGGGGTTCGGTTACGGTTAACGGTTTTTACTTAAATAAAAATTCGGTTTCGGTTATCGGTTACGGTTTTTTTTGAAAATATTATTTCGGTTTTCGGTTATCGGTTACGGTTTTTTTGGAAATATTATATCGGTTTTCGTTTCGGTTAAAAAACAAATAAGTTTCATTTTAATTTTTAATAATACTTGGTTTTATGTTTCACAATTATTTTATTAGATTACTAGTTTCGCTATAACATTAGCATCATCAGATCTTCTTTATCGTTTAAAAACATAAAACCAAGTATTATTAAAAATTAAAATGAATAATAAGTTTCACCAAGTAAGAGCAGACACAATTAAAGAAAATAAGTTTCATTTTCGTTACGGTTTCGGTTCTTTTCAGTTTCGGTTTAAATGAAAAATTAGCGTAGTTTTTATTTTTTGCGACATGAAATACATTTAGTACCTATTTCGTAATACATATAATAACATTTTAATTCCACGTTTCGCAAACAAATAGTACAAACAGATATATTCGGCTTGATCGGAATTCAAAATTCGTAAATAATCTGTAAGTAATTATTTTAAGTAAAAGTATAAAGTTAGGCAGGTACTTATTTTAAGGTGTGATTTAAAAATAAAATTCGCGGGTCAAAAAGTAACTATAAATTAAAGTTTTCATATTAAAGTTCTTAAGTCGCGAATCTGGGGAACCGGGTTCGATCCCGACCGAGGCCAAATATTTCCAATTTTAAAAGGCACAAAATAGACCCCGTGGTGCACTCTCCACGCCAGAAATGAGTGCCCGTGAGGTGACGCCTGGTAAGCGCCCGCACGGTGCAAATATTTCATCATTACCGATATCTGTGTACAAAGCAGATTGGCACACCTAGCAATGGGTAATAAGCCGTGATAATATATTTATTTATATATTTTAAATTTATTTTTCCAACAAAAATTAAATACGTTTCGTAAATTATTAATATTTTAATTTTAAGTTTTAATAATAATTCTATTACAATAGTAATACGAAAACTAAATGGGTGATTGATAGAAAAATGTCAACAAATGAGTAATTTTTTTAATTATAATTGCAAAAAATAATTGATAATGGAGTAAAATTTCCTATTTTATAAAAAATAAAAAACTGCTTTTTTATGTATACGAAGGCATGCACAGTATTTCTACGAAAAAAATGTGGGTTAATAAAAAAACCTATTTTTAAATTTACGGGTTTAGTATCGATACTATTTCGGTTCGGTTATGTTTTCGGTTACAGAACGAATTTATTTTTCGTATCGGTTTTCGGTTTCCATATTTGAAGAAATAAAATAGAGGTTTCGGTTTTCGGTTACGGTTTCATAAAAAGTCAAATATCGGTGCGGTTTTCGGTGACGGTTTCGTTACGGTTCGGGTCCCTGCTTCTTTATAAATCCAGCTAAACGCGAGTATTTCGGCCTGAGGATGCGTCGGCATTTTTAAGTTTAGATATGTTTAGTTTTATTTATAATAATAAGTTAGTCAAGTTGTAAATATGTGTAAATAAAAGTTAATACAAAATCTCAAGAATGTCCGTGTCCATATAAGTGTTCATCAATATTCAAGTGTAAGTGTGTGTGTTCCTCCTCATTAAAGTGATATCCAACAAGTCAATCGTCCACCAGCTAGTTAAAGATGAAGAAGTAACTCAACCAGCATATTCCAACGCATATTTATATTTACCATGACAGAGAAGGTGGTCTACTAATCTGTCAATGATTACTGCAAAAATTCTCGTGATTTACTGCAGGGTCTTTCGTGAGTCTAGTTATAAATATTATTTTATGGAAGCTTTCGTAGCCTTTGTGTAAAATCATCCAAAAAACTTGTAGTGAAAGAATATTAAAAATATGCAAAATCCATGTTCCAGACGTTATTTATATCAGGACTATTTTATGTCGGTATAAAAAGCGTTTTATGTGGGAACAATATTTTACTGAGCTTAACTTTCAAACTATAAAAATAAAACATGACGTTATAAAAATTATAAAATTAGCGGGCAAAAAGCATCAGCACCTTGTTAAACCTTTATTGCCTTTGAGTATTTCCAGTCTGCGGCATCCACACACGTATTGTGCATTGGAGCGGCAAAAAGTCGAATCCTCGTGACACATTGCGGCGCTAATCGACCGATAATAACAAAAGCGTATGATAATTCAGTGAGAAACGAGCCTGTAGACAAAGAAGGAGAGGCAGGAAGGCTGCGCCCAAGAGAGAGAAGGAAACACAAGGAAGAGCATTGTGTAAGTCAGGTATTGTAAGTAGAGATGGTATCATAGCGTAGTGTCGATAATCGAAAATCGATAGAGCGGTAACCAGGCGCGCAAATCGCGTTATCATTAAGCACCGGGCCTCTAAAGCGACGTCCGCAGGGGCCGGCAGCATTTGTTTTGAATTCCAATTATTTCAATTCCTATAAACAATATAACATACTCGTATACTGAGATATCCCTTTGCTGTTAGGATAAGGGTTTGTCTTTATCAACAATTTTTTTATACTGCTTTCTGTTTTTTGCATAAATTTTCGGTTTTGTAAAATACAAGTAGTTCCTTTTTCTTGGCCTCCCTCGACCCCTCTATCCTTTAATATTGTCTACCTAAATCTTCTTGGTAGGCCTCTTTTCATCCATTTCAAGATGTCACACCAACCCAGTTGTCTATTCTCAAAGAAGTCTGGTATCGGTTTCTTTTCTAGTTCATTCCTTGTTTCTGTTTTATATTCTAATATCGATACATCGTTGCCTTTTATTTATTCAATAATTAACCAAAAGAAGATAAGAAAGTATTAAACTTAAAATTAAAACATGAAATAGAACCGGAGCAGGAATACATGCTAAAGGACTGAGGCTGAGACTCGGGACTTATACGACAGTATTCCATGCAGAATTGTACGCAATTTTAACCTGCGCCAAATTACTACTATGCTCTGTTCCATTTAAGCCATTCAGTAGATAGCACTGGCAACAGCGCAAATCTGAAGTAGCCGAAATTACATTGGGTAAACTTGTTTCTTGTCTCTAATTTCAGCCAATCAGAGAGGTGAAAACTATTCCCTATGCTCCGCAATACTGAATGGCTTAAATGGAACAAGGTATAGAGAGCCACTATAGCAAAAGAAGAATTTCTATAGTAACAAACAGCCAAGCCGTACTAAAATCACTAGAATCTTGTGAGACAGAATCTGGACTTGTTCTAGAGTGCATCCACAGATTAAATGCACTAGGAGCAAGGAACAAATTAA
Source organism: Harpalus rubripes (assembly GCA_963082715.1). NCBI lineage: Eukaryota > Metazoa > Arthropoda > Insecta > Coleoptera > Carabidae > Harpalus > Harpalus rubripes. Next base: position 22,874,344 of record OY720464.1, read on the forward strand.
AATTAATACGGGTATCCGGGCTTTCAAAGATCGAAGGAAACCAGGTAGCAGATAGTCTGGCTAAGAAGGGGACAAGTTTTCCTTTCACAGGACCAGAACCGGCTTTCGGAATCTCAGCGGAGACAGTTAAGCTGGAAATAAAAACATTGCTGAATCAATGGCACAAGAATCACTGGGTGAAGTCACCAGGGCAGAGACACTGAAAGCTCTTCCTAAATGAACCAACCAAGAAAAGAACGGAACGTTTACTCCTAGTGAGCAAACAAGACGTTAAATTAATAACAGGACACTGTCTATTAAACAAGCACCTGCACACGCTGGAACTAAGACAAGAACCAACATGCAGGGGGTGTGGCGAAGAGGAAGAAACCCCTCAGCACCATATATGTCACTGTGAAGCCTTTATGAGCAGCAGATATAATATCCTGGGGGCAGAAAAGATCCAGCAGTGTACGCTAAAAGATTTAGATCTGAAGAAAACCCTGGAGTGTATTAAACCAACAGGACTCCTAGAATAGGAGTAAATCTGGAGGGTACAATAGATCTACAGGTCGCAGTACAGGGTTCCACAGGAGACCACCTCTTGTAATATAATATATTAAACTTCTATATTACATCAGGTCGAATCTATATTTGGGTACAATATCTCTTCGCTTCTAGGAAGAAGGTTTATGTCTACACTTTACACAATAACCCGATCCGTAACTGATGAAGACGAGAGTTTTTTTTATAACCGTTGTATATCTAAACATATGTTGATAAAAAAACTTTCAATATGTCAACATACCAAGTATTAATGTACGCCGTAAATATATTTTTTCGTGATCGGCCAGAAAATAAGCTCTTTCTGATCACGTTTTAGGCCGGAAAATCCTTCTTTACTGAGCTAATTCGATTAATAAATTAATGTTTCCATAGCGATCATTTGTTTATTTATTCATTTTTAATTTACTCGCAATAAAAAATAAACAATGAATAGCTATAGATTTTTTAGGACCGCGAACAAAATTGTACTCGACATGATCTGAAAGTGTCTTTACTTGGCACACAAGCTTCCAAAGCTCTTCAGCTCGCTCTGGCATATGCTCACCTAGTAAAAGTAAAGTATCACTATATATATATGTATATATATATATATATATATATATATATATATATATATATATATATATACCGTGTGTCTGTCGTAAAGGTGTACATAGGAAATTAACATAGGAAATCAGTTTTTTGCAATTTCCTGCTCGCCTTATTATTTTAAGCAAAAATGCGTCAAATAAAAGTTTTAGAGCATAAAATTCTGCATCTAAATCAATAAACAGAATTAGCTTTCCATGCATTGTAACGACAGAAATTAAATATGAAAATATCGAAAATTACGTTGAAAATATCGACAGCCATGGAATTGAACAAAAAATAAATAAATGCTTGACGTTTTATCTGTCATAAAGTAAGTTAACTTATTTGACGTTTCTGACAATTTGATTTTGTCTCTAGTTTTATTGTCTGAAATGATTAAAAAATGAACATTTATATGAATGAAGAGGTAAATTCGTTACAAAATTTGAAAAGACTGCCAATGTGTCTTCAAAAAATACACGTGAGCCGCGTAATCAGAATATAGAAGGAGCAGAACATGCGTTACTCTAAGAAAAAGTGTTAGGAATGATAAGTGTAGACCCCTTCTGTAGTACTAAGGTAGTTGTATTGGAAATGAGTTGAAAGTACTCGTACATAATAGCATCATACATAATTTTGTTACGCAATGTTGAATTTTTGATATGTTCTTATTATTTAAACAAAACTGTATTTTCTTAACATTATTTATTAATTTTATGTTTCTATTATTGCCATAATTAACGATATTTGTTCAAATCAAATTGTCAGAAACGTCAAATGAGTTAACAGATAAAACGTCAAGCATTTATTTATTTTTTGTTCAATTCCATGGCTGTCGATATTTTTAACGTAATTTTCGACATTTTCAAATTTAATTCCTGTTGTTATGAAGCATGTAAAGGTAATTCTGTTTATTGTTTTAGATGTAGAATTTTATACCCTAAAACTTTTATTTGACGCATTTTTGTTTAAAATCATTAGGCGAGCAGGAAATTGCAAAAAACTGATTTCCCATGTTAATCTCCTATGTACACCTTTAAAATAGACACACGGTATATATATATATATATATATATATATATATATATATATATATATATATATATATATAGTGTTTAAAAAAATTCCTAACTCGGAATAGGCTATGAAAAGAGAAACAATACAAAAGTCAAGTTGTCAAAATTGATTTTGAAATGTAATTTTATGGAGAAAAGACAATAAAGAAGGATACAGTATATAGACATTCGCCGTTTTCTAATTTGTTTCCATTTCTAAAATAAGATACAAGAAGAAAAGCTTTGATAACATTTTTGACAATATCTCATGTCAAATTGACAATTAATTAAATATTTTTAAATTGACATGTTTCTTTGTTCATAGCCTACTCCAAGTTAGAAATTTTTTTGAACACACGGTATATAGATATTGTTACGTAAACTACTATTTCTGCTCCGTGTCGCAAATGTCATTACTTTTTGAGTTTCAATTAAATGCGTTTCAAAAGGTAAAAACTGATGTTCAAAATTTTTCAAACAACGACCTAACAAAAATATTACACTTAAATAAATATAATATAGAATCATCTTCTATAGAATCCAATGATGAAAGAGACAAGTCGTATCGTTGTTAGTTTTCAGATATTGTTAAAATTATGAGAAAATAAAAATTGGATAATTTAGTTTTTCTTTTGTATAATCTTTACCGGTTGACCAAAACATCTGAAAATATATGCGCATTTGCAAAAGTATCATGTAAAATAAAATTGTGTATTGGAAAACACTTTATATATCATAGTTTTTGAGTTATTGAGTTATACATTTCCGTTGAATTCCCTAAAATTTGATATGTTTATCAATTTTTTTTTAAGTTGAAGTGTTAAAAAAAGTATTTACATATTTATATTACGTGTTACGTGAAGAGCATTATGATATAGAAGAAAACATAATATTTTTATAAATTTCAACATCAAACCGTAAATCTTCATTACAAATTACCATCCTTATACTAAAAGAATTCCAGCACCAAATAAAAAAAGTAAATTCTCGCTTTTGTTGTGAGTGTAAACACGGCTTAACACTCCGCGAGAAACTAATGTTGAACTGGTCCACAAAGATACTAAAACACATTTTTTAGTTTTATGTTTAATGAGAGATTTTATAGCATCTCATAAGCGTAAAGTTTGTATGATACTGCAGAGAATACTACCGAAAAATCATTAGCGAATATGATGATAATGACGTAAACTTCGTAGTTCGTTTAACACTCTGAGGCGAAGAAAGATCTTGACATGAAAAAGAAAAAGATTTTAATATTTCAAACAAAGATTTCGTCTGACATTAACACTCATGAAGAAGATAGAAATAGTAACTTTGTAGTAGAATTCTGAAGCATATAATTATATCATAGCATCTTATTACCAGTGGCGGCTCGTGGATTGAAAATTTGACGGGTCAAATTTGGTAAATATTTATAGAATGTACTTACCAAAATATTTACTTGTATAATTGTCCTTGATTTGGAACAATGTATTAGTAATGTATGTATATGTACCCCATTGTTAGGTATGCCAATCTATGTTTTGTACACAGATTTCGGTAATGGTGATGACATATTACCTCTCGCTAAGAGAGGTATTGAATTCACGCTAAAAATCGCATATCCAGATTCTAGTGAATAAGCACGTTGTAAGGTCCCTAGAATCTGATTATAACATTTTTACGATGATGTCCGTGAGTGTGTGTGTGTGTGTGTGTGTGTGTGTGTGTGTGTGTGTGTGTGTGTGTGTGTGTGTGTGAGTGTGCGAGCGTGCGTGCGTGCGCGCGCGCGCGTGTGTGTGCGTGTGCACGTGTGTGTGTGTGCGCGTGTGTGTGTGTGTGTGTGTGTTGGATCCACGTTTTCTCATATACTATAAGACTTAAGACATTTTTAACTACGGATTCCACAATCTAACAATAATGGGAAAAGTTGATTAAGTTTTGGTAACAATTGGACAACCGGAAGTAGTAGTTACAAGAAAAAAATCATCTAAATATTATTTATCGAAAATTTATGTAAATACTTATATTAAAGAACATTAAATTCTTTATTCGATAAATATAAATTCATTATTATATCTTCTATAGATTTAGAGATAAAGAAATGCATATAAAATAATTTGATGTAAAAAATCTCAGATCAAACTACTTCAAGGCTAGAAATTTAAATGTTTGTAAATGACACATATATGTCACTGTCGAAAATATTTGTGTGCCACTGTCAAAAATTTTGTACATCATTATTTAGATTATGAAAATAAAAAAAAGTCAACAACGCAAAAGAATATAAAAGGAATTTGCAAAAAAGTGACGAATATAAAGAAAAAGAAAAGGAAAGTGGAAAAAGAAAATTTCAGGATATTGAATATAAAGAAAATGTATGTATTGTACATAATTTATATTAAAATATTCCACAGATTTTGCAAATATATGTGAGAATTATTTTGTAGTGAGACATGAATATATGTATTTGTATTTAAAAATATTTTTTGTTTTATGCGTACAACCAGGTAAAATATCTGGCAAGAGGTTATGTGCTGGCCACATCAGATTTTTTGTACCGTGTGGGCGTTTACCAGGCGTCATCTCAAGGGCACTCATTGATCGCGTGGAGAGTGCACCGCAGGAGTCACTTTTGTGCCATTTAAAATTTGAAATATTTCTTTTAGTAATATGAGTTTATTAACATGAAAAGTTTATTTAAATACTATTAAATGGTGCCTAACCTTTTTTCCTTAGACTCTGCAAAATTATTTATCATGATAAAATACAGAACCGAACTGACGCTACTACACTGATGCCTCGGTCACTGACCGTAAGCGAATAGGGTGGTGGTGGTGGTTGTCTTCGTCTAACGCAAACAAAGCTACAATTCGTTTGTCTCTGTCTAACGCATGGGCTTGTATATACAGCATATGACACAACGTGGTCACAATTTTGATGTGACCCGAAAAACGCGCGCACTCGCTCTTTTCGTTGTCTTATTTTCAACACAGTTGTGTTGTATGCAAGCAACGCTAACGACAAGATGCACTGAATTATTAAAATCAAAATATTTTATTTTTATTTTTTCGATTTTTCTTTTCTGCTTTGATAATTTTGGGAGATTGTTGACCAAATGACCTAATGAAGGAAACGCCACTGCTTATTACCCGTTCATGGGTGTGTCAATCTTCTTTTATTCACATATTTTTGGTAATGGCAACATATCTGTACCGTTAACGGTCATTCAAGGCTGTGGTGGAAAAAACAGCACAATAATGTTTTTGAGTATAACAGCCAGAAATTATTAAAGCATATTTATAACAAATATGTTCTTATCTTTTAATCGTTGAAAGGAAAAACTAATCCCATTTATTTTAGATAATTGAATTACTCCCAAAAGAACTTTCTTATTCGAAACTTCGAAACTAGAGCCGGTTTTTGTCGAATTTCCGACAATTGATAGTCGCGAAGAATTAGCTTTTGTGTTGGCAATTTTCATATTACCAAACAAAAACAATTGACACCATCTAAAGTACGTACGAAGTAGACAATCGATAATGCGTTCCTTTTAACGTAACGGGGTTACGTTAGCTGCTTTCTTTATTTATCATCGTCAAAGAGTCGAGTGAATTGACATATTTAATGAAAATGGAAAAGAGGAGTGTTATATATTAAGAAAATTAAAGGGACAAACCTTTAAATAGCCTGAGAATTGATTGAGGAAGTCCACTCACCTGAAAAGAAAAAATAACGGGTTATTAAACTCGTAAAACATATATGTATGTAATAGAATATTAGTAAATATTTTAAGTTTTCACTGGAAAATTATGGTCAATCAGTAATCCTGACTTTTTTCAGTTTGTAAGGCATTTGCTAGTCTTGTTACATAGAAAACAAGAGATATAATTTGAAAAAATTAGCTGCACTTTTTTGTCCAAGGATACCTGGGGGTAAGGGGGGCGATTTTTTAGTACATTGAAACTTACATATTTTTATAGAATGAACAGTTACATGTTTAACGTCTTTTTTATATAAAGAAATAAATCGAAATTAATTTGATTAAAATTATTTCACTACATTCATACGTACGGCATTTGAAGGAATATTTGAACATACAACAACTATACTAATATTCTACCATGCATCTGTAGAGTCAATAATAAACTACGGTATTAGGTAGGGTAACCCTACTTGTGCGCAATCTGTCTTTATCGGTCAAAAAAGAATAATTAGATGTTTACTAGGAGTATATAAGAACTGTTCTTGTAAACCACTTTTCAAAAAACTTAAACTGCTTACAGTGACTGACTTCTATATACTCGACATTTGTCTTTATATATTTCAAAATAGAAATAAATTCAAACTCAACTCAAACATTCGTGAGTACCAAACTAGAAACAAAAATGACTTCCGTATACCTAAATCTAGAGTTAAAGTCGTCAACGATTCTCCAGATAGGATTGGTCTATCATTTTTCAATAAACACCAGAGAACATTAAAACTCGAAATCCTGTAAACATTTTAAAACTGAGTTAAAGCAATTTTTATACGCTAATGATTTTTATAATGTGAATGAATTTGTGTTTTGAATTATTATTGTGCGACGTTTTATTTATATACAGTGTAATGTATATGAAGAAATAAAAGATTTATTATTATTTTTATTATTATTATTATTATTATTATTATTATTTCTTTAATTGTGTCAGCTCTTACATGGTGAAACTTATTATTCAATTTAATTATTGAAAATACTTGGTTTTAAGTTTCACAATTATTTTATTTTGATTACCAGTTTCGCTACAACATTAGCATCATCAGATCTTCCTTAACGTAGGTATAATTATAAATAAATATATAAATATGTCTAAATTATATTAAATAAATATAAACGAAATGTCAATATATCAATAAATGTTTTTTAAAAATAATTTTTGTTTTTTGATTTTTTGAAAATTATTTAAAAAAAAATTACAAAGACCAAAAATATTAATATAAACAAATAAATTATCACACAAATTTTATAATGTTTCTAAAAACTTCATTAATGGTGAATTATTAAGACTTGTTTGTTCATTTTGAATATTTTATATTTTGTGTAATATAAAAAAACATTTATTGATATATTGACATTTCGTTTATATTTATTTAATATAATTTAGACATATTTATATATTTATTTATAATTATACCTACGTTAAAGAAGATCTGATGATGCTAATGTTGCAGCGAAACTGCATGGTAATCAAAATTTTCAATAATTAAAATTATTATTATTATTTTATTATTATTATTGTTACATACAAAAGATTAGGTACATTCAAGCCGCGACAATATCCAGGTGTGTTACGGGAAACGCGCGTTCTAATAATTAAAAATATATTTTGTAATTATTATTTAATGTACAGATTAGAATAATAAATAGTATAGAGAGAAGTGAAAGCAACTGTAAAATTTAAATTTAGAGCTGCATTTTTCAAATTTAGATCTGCAGAAACGATCCAGAGCTGCACCAAATTATATCCCCTGATACAAAATAACGCCAATCCAGATCATTAGTGCCATTTTTACAAATTCATATTAAACCAACTATTAACCAAAAGTGAATTAAATATATTCCGAATATTATATTAATCTCATATTATTGTATCAACATTTTTTGCACCTCAGTTTGTTAACCGTACGACCAACAACAGAATAAATATTTGTTCCATCAAAATCTGTAGGGTTATGTGAACGTTAACTAAATTTAGGGCCGGTTGTTCCATCTATAGTTAAACATTCAGTTAAAATTTATTCTATTGTAACCTCTGTTTTCGTTGTTCCACATGCAGTTAAAAGTTACCAGTAAGATAAATTTTCGTTAACGGCAAGATAACTAACAGTCGGTCAAACTACTAGTTTAGAGTTTTATCCAAAGAATATCGTATCGAGTGGACGCGAATGAAAACACGAAGTGAAGAGAAAAAGGGAACGTTTGTGTTGTTTTTATGATATGGACAGTTTCTTAGGTATTAATTATTATTAAAATGAATCAGTACAACGGCGATGATGAAGAATTGAATTTTACTTTTCAGAATATTAATTTTCGAAAACAGTATACAGTACGAAAAATATGTAATAATTTTGAAAAATGGGATGATTAAGAATTTTTTATTTAGATTTCGAATGTCAAAGAATACAGTTTTTTATATGTTACATAAAATTGAAGATCAATTATTATTGATTTTATCTGTTACGTAAATTTAAAGAAAGCATAATTTGAGAATTAATACTTATTTACTTACATTTGTTTTTATGAATAACGAAATATCTCCGATATATGCCTAGTTTTCATAGATTCACGATGTTATACAACAGGGTGTATGATAATATCTGTAGGTGATTTTCAAAGTATTCATAAATCATGTAGAATAACACAACGTGTTTGTTTTTTTATTTCGTAGTTTCTGTCCATAACTAAAATTGAAATAATTTTTAATTGATTCCAGATGATGTCTTTTTTCCAAGAAACGGAATCTGTCTTATTGGACTCAATTATATTTTTATTATATATTTTTGTATTTTTTCGTGGTAAAATTAACTGCTCTTTTTCTCTTTCTATTATTATCACTCATTTTTGCAAAATGTATTGATACCTCTTCTAAACTTTGAAACAGCTGCACACTGCACCAAAACACAGAAAAGCGAAAAACATAACCAAACTTCTATCAAAATTGCGACAGTTAAGTTGCCTACTTTTAATAACTAACTCTACCCTAGAACAATTTTAATCTTTTTGTTAGCTATCTGCCAGTTAGCTATTCGGAGAATAAAAAATCATGGAGCAACCCAAAAATCTTATTATCTGGTTAAGACGATATAATAAATTCATATAATAGATAAACTGTTACTTTATCTGAACTTGGAACAACCGGGCCTAAGTGAAATAAAAATTGGCAGATAACTGAAAAATATACTACGGTTAAATTTAATCTACAGCCTTAGGCCCGCTTCTACCACCTTTACTTAAAGCAACAGTAAGTGCTAACCAACGGTTATGTTACACAATTGTTCTTATCACCTTTGGTTAGAAGTAACTAGAAGTTAAAACTGTTGTTCGCTTTTGGCCCGTCCTAACGGTAGCGCTAACCAAAGGTGGTAAGAACAATTTTGCAACATAACCGATCGTTAGCACTATCACATTAACAAGAGGTGGTAGGAGCGGGCCTTGGTGATAAATCTTATAATATAAATTTAGGAAATTTGCGGTTCTGTATTAAACACACGTTTTAATTGTTATATTGTAACGTGAGAGGGTACCTAAGACATTTGGTCCGCAAGCCACCAGCCAGTGCGTGCGAGTCGACGCCTATATTAGAAGAGAATGGGAAAGCGATCGATTACATAATTGAGGCGCACAGCAGGCATTCGACTAAGTGGAGATAATCGTAATTACACACTCATTGTTATATCGATCGAGACATTGCTAGAATGTTCTGGCAAATATCAGAGCAACTATATAATCTACGTACTTGTGTTAGAGTTACAGAGTTACACAGACACACATAGTTAATCCATCAGAAGGAGAGTTACATAGATAGTAAGAAATACGGAGTAGCACAGCAGTTCCGTGGTGAGCGTATATGCAGTTTAATATCAACTGGATTACTCGGGAAGTTACTGGTATACTAGGACAGCTGTGGAAGTGAATACTCGGTACTTTGAGGAGTATTGGGAAGCTAGGTATACGGGTACAGTAACGGCGAGTGGAAGTGAATACTCGACAGTGGTGTTAAAGAGTCGTGGCTAACATACAGTCGGTGATACTGAAGCAGTGGAAGTTAGTTAATCCGTCAGAAAGACAGTTAGTTAGTTACATAAATAGACAGTGAGGGGAAAGGAGTGAATTCTGTCAGGGCAGTTGAATATCGAGACGCTATTGAGTCAGTTGAGTATATAAACGCTGTGGAGATCGGCAGGTCAGTCAGTTGAATGTGATATAAATAAATAGTGATATAATTAGTCGAAATTAATAATCAATAAGATCGTGTAAATAAATTGTACGTTGTTAATTGTTTAAATAAATAAATACTGTTAATGTTGAACTAGTTAATTATATTTGACTAAATTAGTATTTAATATTTGATTAATATTAGTAATCGTCATTGTTAATAACTTTTAATATCTATTTATCGTTTTAATAAATAATAATTATTTGATTTTTATACTTCACCCAAATAAATAAAAACGTTACAATATCTTTTCAAGAAAATGCTATGTCATCCAATTAGATCAGAAAATGAGTCACCTACATAAAATTATGTTTTGAGCCGGTTTCACATTTTTTTTAAAGTATTTTAAATGGAAGTTTATACTCATAGTAAAAACAAAAATTATAATTTATTTTCATAACTAATTAAATAAAAATATTGTCGCGAAAAACAGTGAAAACAACCCCTAATTCTGTGATATCAAAGTGCACACAGCATGCCATTATAGCCAAGAGGAAAACAGTTTGTTGTACATCACCAATGCTATTTATATGAATAAAAGTAGGCGATAGTTCCACATTCTTTTTCAGATCACATGACTTTTTCAAAATATTACACAAATATCAATAATTAATTGTAAAGTATCTAATGGATATATCGTGATATTTTCAAAATTTGAGGCTATTTACACAACAATATTTTTTTAAAATTAATACTTAAAAAGCATATAAAAATTCATGCAACACTCCTATTGTTGTTGAGTTTGATGTCTTTGTCCAAATAATCCATGAATTGTCAAGAATTTGAGATGTATTCACAAAAGAATTCATAAGTAGAATTTGAGGATTTTGTAACGAAAAAGGAATCAAATATACACATAAAGCTTTTGCCATAAAGTTGTAGAATACTTTAAAATGTTTAAAAGAGGAAATATTTTAGCATCTTTCGTCCATTTATATTCCTTGTATCATTCTGATAGATAAAAAGGTTTTACCATTCCCGAGTTCGTATCGACAAAATTTTATACAATCCAAATATTTTTATAATCCTGTTTCCTCCATCCATACATTGGTATTCCTCTGCGAAATATATTAACATTTACAAGGACAATGTTCCCTTCATCCTTTAATCCTGGTAGGATTTCTGAATCCTGGAAGCAGGTCCAGAAACCGAAAGAAACATTTGGATTTTCGCTCCGTCGAATGCAGTATCTCACATGGCCAGAGAGCGTCGGATTAAGGGCAGAGCACATCAGAGGTGGCCATGAGAGGCGACGCGACGACGTCAGCTGTCCAGCACCGATAGCAGGTCACGTGATGCAACACGCACCGAGATCGAAGAGGGCTCAGAGGCTCACGCACTTGATGTATTAAAGGCGATGGACCACAAATGCTGAAGATTGATATTGATGCTTTTTGTTGTGTGACTAATAACATATTCCGAAAGTGTTCATCCGTACTGGGCATTATAGATCACATATGAATTTACATTTTCATGACAAGAATATAATACTGTAACGTTTTTATTTATTTGGGTGAAGTCTAAAACTCAAAGAATTATTATTATTAAAATATATGTTTATTAAACGATAAATAAATATTAAAAGATAATCATGACTTACTATGATTAAACAAATATTAAATACTAGTTAAAGACAAAAATATAATTAATTACTTAAACACTAAGATTATTTATTTATTTAAACAATTAACGTGACTATTTATTTTCACTATTTATTTTACTGTACGCTTGTACTTTTATTTGACTAACTGTTCATTTATTTTACTACGGGTTCCAATCTTAGGCTGCCGGTTTGTTGCAGGCTCTTGTAGACTGTTTACGCAATATTTATTTCACTATTATATTTATGTCACTATTTATTTATATCACATCACCAAAATCAGTTACTCATGTTAACATAATGACTTTAACATTGAACATAGTATAGCAATTTCCGCTGTAACATCAACGTCTGCAACATAACCACACAAAATATATTTTTCATATAATTTGATTTGTGAAATTGATAGTAGTAGATAAAGTAAAGTAGTTCACTTGCATATAATAAGTATATTACTTCTTCCTTTTCTTAATCTTTTTCTTCTCCTTCTTCTTTCTTCTTCTTCTTCTTCTGCATTTCATGGACTAGGCTTCTGCCCGTTCCGATTTCACAAAGTTTCATGACCATCGTTTTATTGGGCGACCAATATCTCGTTTACCTTTCGGGTTGTATTTCAGGATTTTCCTTGGTATTCTTTCGTTTTTTATTCGATTTAAATATTGTCGCTATTTGTCTCTATATTCGGTTATTTTTTCGTTCATGTTATAAATATTTAATTAATTTCGTTTATCTTCGATTTTAATTACATCTCTTCTTGTGCATCCTGTAACTATGTATATTACTTTCGGATAATTACAATATTCGCCTTCGGCTCGTTTTCTAAGTTTCATCCTGTTTGTTAAATTATATACTATTTTAATTACTTCCCACACTCATTTTGAGTTGGAGATTTTCCATATGATTAAAGAAAAAATATTATATTTATTATTACTATAAAAGAATAATCCTATTAATACTCGCGAAGAGATTTATGAAAGTCTACTGCCAAACATGAGGTCAGGCATTTAGGAAAACCTCGTGAAATCGTGAAATGAACTAAGCAGATTGTAGGAAGTTCTATGTTTTTATAACTTGTGTTTTTTTTTTCTCTTGATACAAGCAGAATGCTTTTAGTGCTGGAACTAATGCGGCTGAACTCTTGATTTAAAATAACACAGCTGCGTATACAGACTTCTATTCCATGAAAAGTTGTAGAATTTTTATAAAACCAGACCGAGATGTAATTAGTTGTCCTAATTTGTATGAAAATCTTTAAAAAGTCCTCTATACGATAACTAGTTTTTGTCGATTTGTAGCACTTTTTACTAAAATAATTACGATCTGTCTTCAAAAGCACTTTTAATGAGGTACTTCTAGCTGTAAAATTTTAAATGAAAAATAACTTCTTTTGTTCGGAAACTCGTAGGTTGGAATTAATTGCATCGTTTTGTTTTCTCTCATTTCTTTTGTTTCAAGTAGGTTCAGTTGATCTTTTTCCACCTGAGTCTTATTATTTTGTTTATTTTAAATTGAGTCTCATAAATATTTAATATACATCGTTTTTTATTCCGCGGAATGGAAACAAATTAATTAAATTCCATAAACATGAAGAGGATTAGATTATAATTAAGTGCTTTTCATTTCCATTTTATAAAACTTAAAAAAATTTGCAATTGCATTTAATAGCACATTAAGATACAAGTTTCGTAAGACATAATTTTAGCGCATGCGTTTTCTAAGGGGACAAGTGCGCTGAAATGTCTTATGAAACGTATATTTTATAGTTCTTTTTCTATTTTGGTTGTTTCATAAAGTACATAATATTATAGAACCAAAATAGAAAAAAAAAATTATGAGATTTTTTATATAAAACAAATATTTTTTTCGTAATTTTTATTATTTATCGTATCTACATAAACCATACATAACATAGTAATTCAAAATAGAAAATATTCTAATAGAAAATCATCAGTTTGGTAATAATATAATTTCCTGATGCGCCCGGCATTAACTAGGAACTAGGACGGCGAGAACGTATCTTCTCCGGAAACACTGGTAGAAAGTGGCCTAGCTAACTTGTATTCTTCCAGAAAATAGCACAGTTTAGAGCTGCTGGTGTTGCTTTAATCAAATCTTCTCTCATGTATTCCTCTTCTAAAGTGGGTTCTACTTGGTACCCCCAGTTGTACATGTTTACTCCACATTTTCCTACTTGAGCCGATTTAGAGTTTTCCACATGGCTCATTTTTGGTCATTTCCTAGTGGTAGTTTCTCATGAGGGGATACCCATTGCTCTATCTTCTAGATTCAAGGTCGCATCCCACATTAAGCGTCTTATTGCATTCTTAGTTTCTGTTAGAGGATGCACCTCGGGATGCACTGCGTTGAAGAAACTATGCCTAGATTTGAGTCGAGATTGAGGAGGTTCTTGGTCAAACTTTGGATGTAGAGGATCATTTAAATTTTTAGAGTGCTCTACCATACTGGTCGTCGACCGTCTAATTGTTTGTGTAGAAAGTGTAAAAAAATTAAGGGCTTATAGAACTGACTAAAATGAGTAAAAGAAGCTTAATTAACATGGGTCCCATCTTCAATAGTTTCCGAGATATGAGGCAGTGAAAAATAAGTATTTACGAGGTTTACCTCTGTTATCTCGAAAACTATAATAGTTACGACTTTGATTAAGTGAGACTTTCGGTTTACCTTTCAGTGGTCATCTTAGATGCGCTTTTGTTATTAAAAAAAAACAAATAATTGTACTAACTTAATTGTTGTAGCGACCTTGGTCAATATTTAATTTACAAATAACTTCGTAACTATTAGAAATTGAGAAAAATGTTTCAAACAATTTTTTTTTTATAGTATATTTACTGACAGACACAATTTTGTTCGATCACTATCTTTGTCTGTTTTTCTTCGATTTTTCGTTTTTCTCGGAAACCGTTGAAGATCAAACCTATTGTAACGTTTTTATTTATTTCGGTGAAGTGTAAATATTAGACAATTATTATTAACTAAAATTAAGTGTTTATTGAACTATAATGAAAGTTACTATTACTAATAATACTAATTAAGACTAAAACTATAATTAACTAGATAACACTAACACTATTTATTTAACCAATTAACACTACTATTTATTTCCACGATATTACAAATTATTTATTTCACTACGCGTTCCAATCTTAAGCTGCCGGTCTGTTGCAGACTCTTGTAGACTGTTTACGCGATATTTATAGCATTATATTTATATTACTACATACTTATAACGTTCAACTGTCCGCCTACCGACCTCCACAGCGTCTATATACTCAACTGACTCAACAGCGTCTGTATATTCAACTGCTCGGACAGAAGTCACTTCTTTAACAACGCTATCTGTCTATTTATGTAACTCTCTTCCTTTGTAACTAACTATGTAACTATGTATGTAACTAACTTTCTCCTTCCACAGCCTCAGTATCACCGACTGTCCGTATGCCACAATTCTTCAACACCACTGCCGAGTATTCACTTCCACTTGCCGTTACTGTCCCCATATATCTAGTTTCCCAATACTCTTCAACACTACCGAGTATTCTCTTTAACAGCTATCCCGGTATACCAGTAACTTTCCGACTCGCCGTTACTGTTCTTGCACACAATAGCTTCAACACTACCGAGTATTTACATCCACAGCTATCCCAATATACCAGTAACTTCCCGAATACCTACTCGACACCCACTGCATACGCTCACTCTACTTCTCACTAACACTTTACTCTGTAACACTCCATGTCAATGTCTCTATGACTCTGTAACTGACTCACTAACTGCACTAATGTGTCTGTCCGTCTTCACTAATAAAACTGAACTATGCAATTTACTCAGCTGACTATGTAAGTCAACACTCGATCACAAACTAATGTTGTGTGATCAGGGACTCAACTGAACTAACTAACTAGCATAGCTACGTCCCTTTTATACAGCTGTCACTATCTTCTAGAAAAGCTCTAGAACGTTCGACCGCATAATAACAATGAACACAAAAGATTCAGGCGACCGGAAGTAATTAAACACGTTGCGACTGGTTTGTTTACGTAGCCCGGCTTCTAGCGCGATTGCGTCATCCCTATAAATAGACACTCGCTCATTGCTGCAGCGAGGCTGCGACAGCGGCGGCGATAGCGACGACGACGGCGGGCGTTCCTCGGTACACGATATTAATTAAACTTTTTTACTCATTTTTGTCAGTACTACAAGCGCTTGATTTTTTTACAGTTTCTTTGAAACACCTTGTATAAAAATATCCTAATAGTTATCGAACGGACTAAGAACTATTAACTGCATTAATACGAATCGGCTGGACCGTTGTGCCAGTAATAATTTTATCAAACAAATCGGTAGGTACAATAATTTACATTTCGATTTCCCTTTTTTAACTAATATGACTTTTTTGTAGCTTGTAGTATACATATATCACGTATTAATATTCCGTTGTCGAATACAACATCCGGTAAAAAATTAAAAAGATCCCAGAGCAGCCAGTGGAACGTGCAGATTTATTCCACATATAATCTAAAACTCCTATTATTCATATTGAACAATTTCACCTCTTCCGCTGTTATATTAACACTATGATGTATGGGTGAAATAAATTTAAAGTTATTCGGCTATAAAACAAAAGATGCAAGCGAACATGGAGTACAATCGAAGACTACAATGTTGCGTATTCGCGAAATTGTAATTGATAATAAAACATTATCGTGAAACATTTAGAAATTAATTGCTTTTTTTATATAATGCCAATTTATCATTATGTAATAAAGGGTCAGAACTTGTACAGTACTAGTAGTCAATATAATAATATTCTATAATTTTTTTTTTTCAAATCAATATTGAATATTACCTGTAATACCTTATTAATTTCTCCAATAATACCTAGAATTCCTATGATATGTAATACTTCCTTGAGTACATCATATATACTTAAAGTGTTACCCCTAACTGTACATGTACATATATATTACCTAGTAAAACCTGGATAATATCTCATTTAATACCAGAAGTTCCCAACGTATGTAATACCTAATTGTCCTCACCCGTTTTTACTATACAAAGTATAATATTAATGTTATCGTTATATCGAAGATAATTTTTGTGCGTTTTTACCTCCCGCTACCCTTGGTAAGGGAGGTATAGGGATCGTGCTAAAAATCGCATATCGACATTTTGGTAAATGACCACGTTTTAAGGTCCGTCGAATCCAATTTGAACATTTTCACGATGATGTCTGTGTGTATGTGTACTCAAATACTATCATTCAGAAAAATTTTAAACTTTGTATTTCGAACTTTTTCTTTAATGGAAAGAGCCCATTAGATTTTGGTGAAAATCGGATAACCGGAAATGGCACTTTACTCGACGCTCAAAACAGTTTTTCTTCGAAAAATACCTTTAAATGTTATTTTTTCGAGATTAATGTTATTATAAAAATTAAAGATTATTAAATTTACTATAGATTTGCATTAATACTTTTTATATATATTTTATGGATAAATTTATAAAATTATCTATAATTTAAATCCCAGAATCTACGCTTTAAACAAACAAAACGCAGTTATTCAAATGTATGTAACTGACAGATAAATGTCACTATCAAAGAACTAATCATTTCAAAACAATATTAGTAACGTTTTAAAAAGAAAAAAGTAAATAGAACAATAGAAAAGGAATTCAATACAGTTTCCAGCATGAGTAAATATGTAGGTAAGTATTTAGATTAATAAAAATTAACGATTCACAAAAAATTTTAAGCTAATCCTAATTTTTGAATTCGTGAATTCTATTCTATCCCGGTATTTAAAATTTAATCTTCATTTTATTATAGCTCCGGTGGCTCAATGGTTAGAGCAACACCTCATGTCATGAGTGCCCTCGGGACTATAGGTTCGAATACCACTAAGGCATGGATGTGTGTGAATGTGAACCCACTCTGTAATTGGGATTTAATCCTGTTGAGGAGTTTAAAAAAAGGTAGTTATTTGGATTAGATTAGACTATATTTTAAGAAATAAACTTTCAAAATTAGAGTAAAATTCGCTAATCCAAAAATAAGGATTAACTTAATCTTTTTTGTGACTCGGGCTGTAAATGGCGGGAGGTATTGTGTTGGACACACCAGATTTTTTTCTTTTTATTTAATACCAGCATTTAATATTTATCATCGTAATAATGAATAAAGAGAATAATGCTTTAAATATTTGCAAAACATAAAATTTTCGCAATTACAAGAAAATCTTTAAATAAAAAAATTCGGCGATAGGATTATTGATAAAACTGTAAATCAAAAACAAAGAAGAATAAAATTTAAATATAAATAAATAATTATCAATTTGCGCTGTCTTTTTTACATTCAAATATATTTATGTGTACCAATAACTTGACTTAATAAGTAAATTTCATTAAAGGTACGTATATTTTCAATCAATATTTTCTTTATTGCTGCAGCCCCATCAGTATAAATTGCTACAAGCCGCCCCTGAATGCTAAGAGTAATGTACCTAATACGTTTTTATACATGTATATTACCTTATAATAATACTTTAATTATTTATATACTTCACTAAATAATCATTCCTGAAATTATTATAAGTAATAGAATATTACAGTTTACATATATCATAATTTTGTAAATTATCCATCCCTTAATGTCCATGCATACTTATAGAATAAATTATTAATATATAATGATAATAATGTATATTTAACAAACCCTAGTTTGTATAAATTAATGATTCAATAAATGTATGTATATAAAAACTAACCTTTAAATCTTTATTTGGATTACCAAAAAGATTTCTCACTGCCCGCTACATTTTACACTACAGTTCCACACTTCTGTTCATCACTATTATGTTTTCTATAATGTACGCTATTAGTTTAACACTTCTCCTTACTATTTACTTATCACTCGAACAATAAAACACTCATTTTACTTAAAAATCACGAAGAAACACACTGGTTTCCCTGCTGTCAATGACAACGTGACAACGTTCAAGCCTGTTGACGGTCGATTCGGTAACTGTACTGTGCTACGGCAACTTCATATCAGTGGGAATGTTTTAAAATGTTTTACATATTTTAAACATAAAAATTATTTTTACCTTCCGTCACCTTATGGTAAGGAAGGTATTGTCTTTGGTCAAAAAATTCGGTGGTGAGTTTTTAATATATAATCACGTTTTAAGGTACCTAAAATACGATTTTACTATTTTTACGATGATGTCTGTATGTGTGTGGGTGGGTGTGTGTGAGTGTGTAACAAAATTTTCGTCTCCGATAACTCTAATACTACAATTCCAAAAATTATATGAAGAGCTGATTAGATTTTGGTTACAATTGCTCAACCGGAAGTACCCACATTTGAAGATTTTAACAGTTTTTCTTGAAAAAAACATGTTAAATTAAATATTATTTTTTCACATTTAATGTTATAAATATTAAAGAACATTGTATTCTCTATACGATTTGACTGCATTTTATACTTCATAATAAATGGATATAGTGTTATAAAATTATAAAAAACTTAGATTTCATAAACTAGCCAGCTATGCTAGAAACAGTTACTATATTAAGAAAATTCTGATTGATCTTTTTGCTCGATACTTTCTGTATGGAATTTGTATAAAACACATACAACTGTCGAAAGATAATGTACATACAAGAAATTTAGAATCTTTTGCAAGGAACTTTCTATTTTGTGTAGTGATATCCATTGCTACGTAACTTCTCTCAGTTTCGGGTTAGACGTAACTTGCGTGGCGCCCGTATCCCTTTTTATAACCTGCCCATCTCCAGTGTCTAAAAGCTGGCGGGCACCCAACCGAACAACCAGATGGAGTAACGTGACCCAATCAACCAAATTTATGTTTAATAATGTCATAAATGTGAAAGCTAAACTTGCAGGATTTTTGTAACAGGTTTCATTTAAAATGCACTACACATGTATCAACTAATGCCGGGCATGACGTCATTAGCTGCACTAAGTGCAAAGTAAATATATAAATGAAAAACGCTATTAGTGTGAGTGACCAATATATTTTTGTACTCCGCATATAAATATGTAAATACTCGTACTTTTTTACGCGAGGCGTTCATTGTAAGTTCAAAACACAATGTAGAATATTTTTGAGGGAAGAAAACGCGAAACTACTTTTCGATTTTGACACAGGCAACCCGCGTATCAATATTTTATGTTGTCTACGTTTAGTACATGTGCCAAATAAAAGTTTTTAAAGTAGACTAACTAAATTTGTTAATATTACAAGTTAAATAATAAAATATTGCTGTAAGCCAGCAGAGACCACTAAATATTCTACATCGTAGTGCAAAGTATGATGTAAAACAGTACTTACTCGTATATCTACAGTGTGCCTTTTCTTTGACTCATTACTGCAGTTCTGTTTATAAATGATAATATTTTTGCGACAACCCTACAGAGAATGGTCTCTATGAAGTAAGAGTATTAAGTAATTTTGTAATTAAAAGATTGTATGTATATTTTGTATAAATTTATATTGTCATTATTGCAAAACGCAGTTAAGCTTTTGTAATTAAAAATGATTTAGTGCTTGATTAAGTGGTTTAATTAAGATAAATAAATATACGAGATATAAAACTATATTGTCTTTATTATTTTATTCCTTATGAATTCATAAAGTCCTGTTGTATACCTACCTATGACTACAACAATGTAAGAACAATACCAGAATTATTTTTAATATTAAATACCTACTTTTACATTAAACTGTACATTATATTCATAATATTGACATTCCAGCAAATATTTCTACTTTTCCATTGTCATTATCTTGAAATTATCATATTTCATTGCTATATTCAAATACCGTCGAAAAAATTCTTCAAAATTTTAGTTTAATCTACTGCGCCGCGCGTAATTGATTTTATTACATTTATAGATTGTTTATCGTCAAACGATGCTTGCCTTTAATATTTGGGGGCATATGAAAATTAAGCCCCTTAAAGAAGGCATCTGACTGAAAAAATTAAATCATTACAGAAATTGTGTGGTCTTTGTACGGGGCACAATATGCCCGCCCGCACGGAGCGGCCCTGTAAATATAAACGGAAATTTAACTAAAAGATTGTTTAATTTAAACGATATGCTTACCAAACAATTGTAATTCTGCAAAACGCACCCTTCTGTTTTTCTTAGAATTCCTTTTCACCCTTAAATTGATTCTTTACATATTTATACTCTTTACACCACGTATTGTTATTGTTATTATATATCAACAAAATCAGCTGACTGATTAACGGAATGTCAGATCAAAAAAATAAAAAACATCAAAAAAAGTTTCAAATAATATCTCACTTATTTTAAATTCTAAGTCTTTTTCTTCAAATAAATGTTTTTGAAAAGTGCCTAATTTAGCCGGAAAATGAAAATTTTGTAAATTTTAATGAAATATGAGACCCCCACTGCAATCTACAGGTAAATATCTATACTACATACCTGGATTTTTTTTTATAAAATATTAATAATTATTTTTGTTTCATAACCTATTCAGACAGATTAAATATGTTGTAGTTTAAAATATTTTTTGGCAATATAATTTTTTATTGAGTAAAACTAAAAAATCGATTGATTTTGCATTGTATTAGCAAAAATCAATACCAGTTGAGGCATCTTTCGGCAATAACATGAACTATGATTTTATAAACAATTTATAAATAATGATTTTTAAATAATATTTTTTTATGAGGTTATTTACATTTAGTCTCAAAAAAAATAACAAATAATTACTTGTTAATTAATATAATCAATAATTATAATATTAAATGTCAAATAACAGTAACGATAAACAAATATACTTACAATGGGCATTGGGGAAATATACAAACAACACTATTTTTCAGATTTTATTATTTGATACAGCTATATTTTAAAATAAACCATTTCGTATTAATTGTTT
The DNA here is from genome assembly GCA_963082715.1 of Harpalus rubripes. NCBI lineage: Eukaryota > Metazoa > Arthropoda > Insecta > Coleoptera > Carabidae > Harpalus > Harpalus rubripes. The sequence continues at coordinate 22,896,029 of OY720464.1, forward strand.
TAAAATATGAATTTGTTACTTTTTGTCGTTAGTACTAATTGCAACCATAGTTGCATATGATGTCTCTACCTATTCTCAACCTCAACAAACATCTGACCTTCATCAAATCCAGTACCGTAGTTAAAAATAATTGTTTTCAGAAAACATTCAATAGTTTTTTTGGCTATTGTTTAAATGTAAATCAATAAATTTTGATATAACAGTTCATAAAAAATACAAAATAAATGATTGAACTCTATTTTCAGAGAAGATATACTCGAGAATTGGTTAGCAAAAAAATTCCTGAATACGTCTTGTTATATTAACAAATTATTTGTGGTATGTGAAATATGAGAAGCGCCGGCGCCTAAATACCATAATAGAAACATTGGAATTTCTTCAAATTTTGACAATGTATTATGATTTTTATATTAATTTTTGTTATTATATGTATTCTAGGAGGTTAATAAATAAAATATTACACATATTATCCAATTTTTATATTAATAATATTTGGTTATTTCCATTACAAAAGTGTATAAAAAAGAACTTTTTAATTGTTTATGAATATTATAAACATTAATTGTTAACAATAACTTATTGTAAATATTGTACTTATAATGTAGTTTGCAGAAATAAACATATAATACGAAATAAATAAAAAAAATATTATACCAATATCACAATGACATGACACCTATAGTTTTCTTCCCACTTTTTTGTAATAAATTTTCATTAAAAGTTAATACGATTATTATATATATCAGAAGACTCAGCTTGAAATTCTGAGTACAAAAGTATCAAATTTATAAACTATAATTATAATATATACATAAGCAGATTCAATGTACAATGATACTAAATTCTAGCACAAAAATACTAAATTAACAATAAAATTATTGTCTTCTAGGCTATGTTCGAAATTCTTCCCAATATTTTGTTCTTTCACGACATCTCTTTAAGTTCTGACTTCTGTTATGCTTCGTAGAGTCTTCGGATACAATTTTCCAACATTTTGTAAAATTTTCTGCATCGAATAGTACTTTTGAGAAGTCCAATACTCTTGTTTACTTGTGGTACTGGCCTGCATTCTTATTTGGTTGTAATCCAAAACTGAATTAAGCAGCCAGAACATACAAAAAACCCCTGAAGTTTAGTCCTGCGATATTTTATCCCAACAGTATACTTCGTAGGATAACTCCAAACATTTTAATGTTTGCATTTAGATGGATCTTGTAATCAGCTGATTTGCAATTCTATAAACAATGTATATTTAGTAATAACAATGTATAATGATTATTCGTATTTACAAATATACATACCCTATTATTATAATATATAAAATATCGTTTTCATAACGAGTTCACTTCCACAAACCAGTTTTTCAAGTTTAGTAGGTACTCCAAACACAAACTGATTCATTTTATTATCCATAACATTTTGAAAAACCGGTTTATAGCACCTAAAATATAACTTATTTGCATATCTGTTGTTTAAACAAATGTTTTCTTACCAAATATCACCTTCAAATCAAATAAAAATTGCCTAAATTTGTTTTGTTTTCTGTTCTAATCATTGTAGGTACAATTGTTTAACAATTGCCGTCAGCTGTCATTTGAGATTTGAGGTTATAAATATTGTTATTAACAATTTACAAAAGATTAGTTGTTATTTATTTTTAAAGCATAAAATTTAAAAACATTTAAAAAATAAATTTATAAGTTAAAATACATTTGTTTAAATAATTTATTATAAACATATTAGTTCAGGATATTCCTTACAGATGCCAGAACATGTATTGATTTTTGATCATCCAATGCAAAATCTATCGATTTATTGGTTTTGCTCAATAAAAAAATTAAATATCCAAAAAATACTTTAAACTACAATATATATAATCTATCTGAATGTGTTATGAAACATAAAAATAATTATTAATATTTTATAAAAATTTCCAGGTATGTAGTATTGATTTTTGTCTGTAGATTGCAGTGAGGGTCTCATATTTTATTAAAATTTGCAAAATTTTCATTTTCCGGCTAAACTAGAGACTTTTCAAAAATATTTATTTTAAGAAAAAGGCTCAGAATTTAAAAATATTGGGGCTTTATGGGAAACATTCTTTAAAATTCTGTAATTTTTTCTTAAAATATTGGTGTTCATGTTTAGTGTAGAATTAAATATTTAAAAAATCAGAGGGTACACGCTAGGGCAACTAAAAAATACTAGAGCCTAGCCATCAAGGCTGCAGCGCCACCGAAGATACACGATGTCTTCCGAGTGGAAAATTACACTCATTTTTTAAGAATTTCTTTTTTAATCCTGACTAAAACAATAGGTAGTTAACGCACAAAACTCGAATCCTTATACTTGTTTTTACCTTCCGTCACCTTTAGGTAAGGAAGGTATTGTCTTTGGTCAAAAAATTCGGTGGTGAGTTTTTGATGAATAAGCACGGTTTAGAATCTCTGGAATAAGATTTTACTATTTTTACGATGATGTATGTATGTGTGTGTATGAGTGTGTGTATGACGATTTTTTCGGATCCGATAACTCAAATACTACTATTCAAAAAATTATAATTCTTTCATATTTCTTTTCTTTACATCCATGTGAAGAGATGATTCGATTTTGGTTATAATTTCTCAACCGGTACCCTAATTTTAAGATATTAACAATTTTTTTGAAAAATCACTGTTAAATATAATTTTTCCATATTTATTATTATGCTATTATAAATATTAAAGAATATTTTATTCTCTATACGATTTGATTACATTTTATACTTCATATTCAACGGATATAGAGTTAAAAAATTATAAAGAAATTAAATTTCATAAAGCAGCCAGCTATGCTAATCATGGAAACCGCTACTATATTAAGAAAATGCTGATTGACAAATGCCAGTGTCAAATGCAATTGACATGTTTGTGGTATAATTTTACTGGAAATATATAATCTCTTAGGTACATGAAACTTTCTATATGGAATTTGTAAAAAATACATAGAACTAACAGAAGGTAGTACTTGAAATATGGAATCTTGAGCAAGAAACTTTCTGTATGGAATTTGTATGTACAAAATACATGGAACTGACGGAAGGTAATGTGCTGGCCACGTCAGATTTTTTTAAATAATAATGTTATAATTGTAATTTTACTAGTTTATAGTACTGGAATATGTTTCAGATATAGTTCAAACATTGATATTTGTATTTATTCAAAGTAAATATGTAGATCTAAAATAAACTACACAGCTCAATCGCGCCCACTTTTGTTAGATTTATTTTTATTTTAAGTAGAGAACTGTAAACAAACACAGATTTTACTCTTTCATGAGTTACGCAAATTTTTCAAAAGTGAAACATTTACTTGCTGGGGGCAAATGCTTTTAATTTCTTTTTGATGTAAAATACTTTTTAATTAACTTTTGCGTTTAGACCTCAAAGTGAGGGTTACTTGTTAGCGCGCAAGTAAATGTAAAAATTTATAAATTTGTTTCCGTTCAATTACCTAGAATTTCGAAAAGATAAATTTTTACAAACTTTTAAATTTATTCCAATACAATACAAATAGGAATTAAACTGTAATAAAAGAACCACACTATAGCACAATTACACATTCATTTAACAATGCAGTTTTGCATGTATCTTCCGAAAAATTACTAGACAGATCTAAAGTAATTTAAATTAAAAAAATTCCAGCCGACTTTCATCTGAGATTCTCGTATGGAAAAATGCAAAATGCAACCGGACTTATTTTTCTATACGAGTTTCATACTAGGTCACAGTATACACAACATATACAGTAGCGAAACTCTCTGTCAGCACCTTTGAACTTTTGATACCAATCGAATGACCTTGAATGAAGCCGCCATATTCCTGGCGCCAATTCAAATGGTACCGCAAAGTATAATATCGTATTATAGTATAACCAGTTATATAATACAAATAAAAATACGATTATTTTACATTGTTTTAGTATAATAACAGTATACCGAGGGGTGATTCACTTGTACAAATTATGTACACCTGATTTCATATTACGTAATATTATGCAATTCGTAATCATATTACTAAATTACACATATTACGTATATTACACTTTTGATTACATAATATTACATATTTTCGAAATATTACACTGATTACGGATGATTATTAAATTTTACTATAATTCATTTCATGTAAGAAAAAAGCATTAGTTTATATAGGAAAATAAATACTACATTCTGATTGGACAGAATGCACACCTGTTCATAAAAAAAATATATATTACCTGTCAGCTGTCACTGTCAATTATCATTATTCAATAAAATTGACAAAATTAAGCGACATTTAACCATGCTTCTGATACATTTTTATAAATGAAAGTATTTAGTATTGACAAGGTTTGGTTTCACGAATTTAAATAATAGGTATATTAAATGCATGTAAATACGATCGGCTCTCAAGCGCCATCTGCCATTTTCTTACGTGAAATGAAGTATAATTTACAGGATTACAAACAATGTAATGTAATTTTTTATTGGTGCCAGCTCTCGCCATTTACATTTTATGTTACATAAATATTGTATTTAACATTTATTTATGATGATGACTTCTTTTTCGAGATTCATTGACGGGATTGGTGGTATTTCTGAACGGTATATATAAAGAAATAATGCAATAAGAAATATAAATTATTGTACATCCTAGAAAAAGCCTTCAGTAGTCAGTCAAACGTCAAAGGTTAAGTTTTAAAACCTATCTCGCACTACCACCCAATAGGTATATAAGGTGTTTTTTAATGAAAGTGGTTACGTACGGTTACGTAGTAACCGCATTTTATTGCGCACGCCCACACATGCGCACCCGCACTCAAAAACAAGAGTTCGCGCACACATTCGCACGTACGCATGCAGATGCACGCACGCAAATGCAGACTACATCGTAAAAACGTAAAAATCGGATTCGCAAATGTACTTATTGACTAAAGTCTGGATATTCGATTTTTAGCATGATTCCAATGCCTTATGAGGAATGTGCTCCTTAAAAGCGCTTTTATTATAAAAGAGCGCTCGTTATACGGGCCATTACATTTAATACTCAATATTAAAATGATTACGTGATTACAAATGATTACTTGTTTACGTAATTGATTACGTTTAGTTGTACACCTGATTACGCTAGTGAAACACCCCTCGCAGTATACTTAGTAACATGATGTCATTTTCCAAGTTATACACAAATTTTTGTCTGCGATTTTATTATCGTTAAAGACTATTATATTCCCGCCTTCTGTCAGAATCATTGTAAACAATGCCATAGGTGGCGATATCAACAGGCAGGCACGGATGCATATTTCTTGAGTCTTATTTTATGTAGAAAATATACTGAAATTTGGCTAAATTGATATAAATTTAAAATATATGACCGTTCAATATATTTCACGTACAAATAAATAATTTTATTGAATATTTTAATTGTGTGATAAAAGTTAAACTCTACGCCTATGTTCCTAATTAAAGGGACGCCATGTTCTTGTTGCGCTGATTGACGCATGAGCGCTGTAACAGAATCATGAGTTTCGCTACTGTATAATACTTTTTACTTTTTATACTGTGACTAAGTCTTTAGTTGCCAACTTATGTTGTCTATCACTTATTTTCGGACGTGTTATATGTTAGATATAACATAAACAGAAAATAATATGACACAATTAAAATTTAATAGCATTCATAATTTTCTTAACTGTTCCAATATTTTTTCTTTTATCTGCTTCAAAAATAAGTTTTTAAATACAAACCCAGGGCCGGTTCTAGGCGGGTACGAGAGGTGCGGTGCACCCGTTCCCGCGCTTATACCGTCCCCGCACGTTCTTGGCTTTGGGTTATGCTTCTTCTATAATATAATTTCATTTGTATGCACAGTTTCATACTAGTAAAAAAAATTAATTTATTTTATACCTTATAAATACTTAAGATTTCATCAAGAACAAATTAGTGTCATCTCTTAGGCCTGGCTACAAGCGCATACGACACAAAAACTATAAACCCGCCGTAATAATTAACTTTGCAGTATCAAAAGCACAAAAAGTTCATTTTTAATATGTACTAGACAAGTCTTCGTAAGAAAGTATTACATGGCACTTGAGAACCGAGGGTTTTTATTTTATTATGCCGATCGCAGAATTTATTTCCTTATCTAAACCAAGGCTATTTTCATACAAGAAATGAACAATAACAAAATCTCTCCATTATTTATAATATACCTTTGTTTTATTATAACTATATTATAATAAAAAAATGTCGATAATAAAACAATTGCCAGGCGTCCCATATATACGGGCTGTCCCCTATTTCAGCTAAAATTAAAATTAGAACAACCCGTAAAGTACTGTACTATATTTCAACTACTAAATGTCTTATAATGAATTCGTAATATTGACAGCTGTATAATCGCATTAAAATATAAATTTAAAAATGTTTTTTTATATACCTATTTAAGATTGACAATGTGCCTTTTGTTATAGAATTTTTCTTAATTTTATGTTAATATTTTATTTTAATTTATTATTTATGTAAATGTTTTCTTACAATAAAATAAATTATTAGTTTCTGACTACTATCCGATTTTAATTTTTTTAAGAATTTGTTAAATTTGCTTCATTGTAAAGAACTCTATATTATCTTACTTTGCATTAAAACAAGTTTGACCTAGAAAATTTTCAAAAAATCGCCTGCGGCGCATTTTTTTCGAACAAATCTTTAATCCATCGATATTTGTCCCGTATTGTGAAATTATAAGTCTGGTAACCCTAATAAAAATATAAATAATATCTAAATTGGTATTCACTTATTTTGATTTATATTACGAAACATTTCGAAGATTTTCGATTATACACGACGTTCTAGCATACAAATTGAATAGATCTCGTATAAAAATCTGACTAGAAATATAGCATGAAAATAGACAAAAGTAGTATAATGTAGAAATAAATTATATTGGACCCATATTTTTTTATTTTACATAAAAAAAGGAACGGGAGAAAAATGTAAACAAATTGCAATTTGCTATGACGTCATCACGTGACGTCTCAACCCCAGCAAAACTTTGGTCAGCTCCGGCAAGAGAGAAAGCTTGATGAACTATGAGGTATAAACAGTTGTGTCAAGTGAATATAGCTACAAAAATGTAGCGCGGGAAAATTAAACGTAATACATACAAAACCTGCATTGACTTGCATCCATGACAACTGGGCGGTTCCTGATTCATCACGTGTGTGCTTTATATTTGTATGTATTTTTAATTAAACGAGTAAGTTTAACCATGCACAGTTTCTTGTTACACGCGTGTATTTAACCTCTGAACGTCAACAAAAATATTCGCGGTAAAAGCCATATATGCGCACAAACACCATCAAATGAAATAACTTCGTTGTGTAACCTCGTTAGGGTTGTGGCGTCATTTGGGGACCGTTTTGAATATATGTATTTTTCAATTTAAAAATTCATTTATAAATTTATCATTATTATTTATACTAACATAAGCACCTAATACCTTCAAAGCAGCCTCCATGCATTGTATTACATTACCGCCAGTCAGCATTATTTCCATGCTCTTTATAGCATTTTTTATTCTTTCCTTTGTATGATTTATGCTACCGAAGTTAAGAGATGTATGTAATAATTAATTCAAAAGTATACTTGTCATAATGCTAAGGTCCTTTTATTTGAGAGCTAATAGCTTCGAGGCAAAAATGCACTAAATAACAGCGATATTATTTAACTACGATATTCATTTTGGCGTTTTATAAGTGTGATACAATTTCCCTCCAGAATTTCAATAGGCTGCTGATTTACATGAAGTCCCGCTAAGCTCAGCTTAAGCTCCATGGGTCAGCAGCCCTCAAGGTCATAAAGTAGGCTACACTTAATCAAGAGATCGTTAATTAATATGAAGTTAAGCAGCGAGGCGCTAAACTGCATTACAGAACAGAATTGAGACGCATAAATTTTCGTAACAGACGGTTATTTGGTGGCAGCACGACCTGACACCTAAACGAGGTGGAAGATATTCAAACTATCTCGAATATTATCTAGTGACTTAGATACGGGAGATAATTCACTCCACTGAGTTAATTACAAGATATGAAATTGCGCTTGAAGACTCAACACAAGACTGAATAACTGTTTATCATTATCATCGTTCTTTGAGGAGGAAGCTGCTTTTTTTGTTGGTCAATCATACTTCTGTTTGTTTTCTTTATAATTGAGAATACATTGAAATACGGCATAAAAAGTTTACTTTTTTACTCTGACTCCTTTGTATCCAACAAAAAGGATGTACTCATTCATGTTCTCATGAGTAGCACAAAGTTTGGGTAAAACCACTTTTAAATCAGGACTTACGAAATTGACGTCAAACAATACACATCCTCCCTTCCAATACTAGTCTTTAGAAAAAGACAACAAGCTTGAAGAAAAAGATAGTTGAATTTTACCATGCTCTCTCTTCACAAAGTATTGTCATAATCCGATTTGATTTGATATTTGCTTTATTTTATTTTGCAATTATTAAAAATCAATCTGATTTTTTTACTATTTTATTATGCACTTATTTATCTTATTAATAAGCAGCGAGACGATTATATACCTACGACTTTAGCCGAAGAGGAAAGGTTACCGCTGCTCTAAAATACGAAGCGAAAATTCAAATAAATTATTCCTGTATTAGAACTTTTAACGCATTAAAAAATTCAACACACGACAAGCATCCTTCCGATACTAACCTGCATTTTAAAATAAAAATTATTGAAATCTATTAATACTGGACTTTTCTCGTTTTGCCATTAAAATCAAAGTCAAATACTAATAGATTTAATAATATTTTTTAGAGAATAATGCAAAATGTATAATATGCAAAATAACTCCGGAAATTAATAATTGTGATTATTTTGCAATAATAGTAGATGATCCTCGGGACATCACTGCAGAAGAACAGATAAGTATTTGTGTTCGCTTCATTACATCTGAAAATCTTCCAAAAGAAATATTTATATGTTTTAAACATGAAAAAATTTAAATGCAGAATCAGACTGTCAAAAATTATTTCGTTCTAAAGGTGCGCCCTGTTGCGCCCTCCCTGTTAAAAGTACCTAGTGACGCCCCTGCAGTGGTGGTTGATGTTTGTACGAGGGTTGCACTAAAAATTGTTAGTTATTAAAAGACCCTTGCATTTTTAAACAAAAAATCTTTATTGTTTTTCAAAATATTCTCCATTCAGACTAATACACTTGTGCATTCTTTGAAACCACTTTTTAAAACATTCGGAAAATTCATTTTCTGAAAGGTTCTCCAAAATTCTTTGAAATTCTGTAACTGCTGCATTTGCGCTGGATAATCTGTTACCTCGCATCACTTTTTTAACAGTTGGAAACAAAAAAAAATCGGCGCCAGATCTGGGCTATACGGAGGATGAGTTACCAATTGAACTCCCGAATCTTTCAAAAAATCCAATGTTCTGGAGCAGTGTGGGAGGATGCGTTGTCATGATGGACGATGTTACGCAAACCGGTCCTTTGGCAACCTGTTTGTAATTTTGCAAACATCTGTGATAAAGCCACTTTGCAGTACCATTCATAATTAACAGTTCTGCGAACTTCAAGTGGAATAACAGCAACAGGACCACTTCGGCGAAAAAAAAACAGCAATCATTTTCTTATTGACGCTTCTGCCACGAATTACTTTTGTGGGCAAGTCTTCATTTTTGAATACCCAAACACTAAGCTGCTGTAACTGTATACCTAAGTTTCGTCACCTGTTTTGTGTATTAATGTCAGCTGGGCATTTGTTCTGTATTTTATTATTGCAACATTTGTTTCTTCCAATACAGCACTGAGGATGGTTTAATAAAAAAACCAAAACGTTTGCAAATAAGGAGTATATTTATTTCCCTTCATTTATATCCATCATCCGTTGATATTCTTCAGTTTAATATATATTTGGATACGAAGTGTACATCGATATATCTGTATTGTTCGTCTAAGATATTCCACTTCTTAAAGAACCATATCTGATTTTGCCGTAGAACCACAAATATATTTTATTAACGTAATGAAATTATTCTCTTTCAAAACGGTTGAAAATTGTTATTCTTTCTGAGATATATTTCTTGTAGGCGTAATTTGATAAGTTAACACTTAATAAAAAGAGCACTTAGAAACTGTGAAGAATGAAGTCACGATGCTATCAAGAAATAAAAGCGTTGGAAATAAACATAAACAAGTTTCTGGGCAATAATTCCGAGATTTCCCTACGTAAAAGTTTCACAATCATAAACCGGGCTGTAGTTGCTCGCGCCGTTAACAAATCGCTCGCTAAATGAAACAGTCGTTCGTGTGGCTCTTTGTTCCCTTGTTGTCTAGTTTAGATATTTATGAACTATTTGTTAAACAGAGCCATGAGCGTCACAGTAGTTTGTAACTCGTGAAACGATGTATTGTCTCAACAATGGAGAATTCTTTCAAATAACAAAACTTCTACAATGGAATCGATTTGTGAAACAGATAAATAGAAAATGAACCTACTTCAGAAATATTTACTAGCTGCGAGTATAACAATGTTATATTAGTGTTCAAAAAAATTCCTAACTCGGAGTAGGCTATAAACAAAGAAACGTATGTCAATTTATAGCTATTAACATACCTAGGAATGTTATGTATATCATAACTGCCGTTATGATTCATAACATCCGTGGTTTGTTCAATAGTTTATCGGTTTCAGAAAATTAAGACATTATTGATAAATACCATTTTTTGAAGTACTCTAATTAATGCTACTTTCAGATTGCTATGGTTAACAAAACAATATTTTTGACATATGCCAATATGACAAATATTCAAATTATGTGCTTTGTTCCACATGTTTATTACTTTAGATTAAAGTAGACCGTATTTAGAACGATAGGCTAACGTTATCTGTATGTATTAATGAAGAGCATTATATTTTCATTTTATTTTATTTTCATTTTGTAGACCGTTGTTGACAAGTCAGTATGGTAATAATATTACCATACAGATACAGTTATTACATAGTTACCAGCCTACTTTTGTACATGTAAACAATGGAATAATATCCTGAAACCGGTAAAAAATATTTAATTAAATGCCAATTTGACATGAAATATTGTCAAAAATGTTATCTAAAGAAATCAAAGGTTTTCTTCTTAAATCTTATTTTAGAAATGGAAACATATTAGAACATGACGAATGTTAATATACTGTATCCTTCTTTATGGCCTTTTCTCCTTAAAATTACATTTCAAGATCAATTTTGACAACTTGACTTTTGACTTGAATAATAATCAGACATACGTTTTTCTGTTCGCAGCTTACTCAGAAATAGGATTTTTTTTGAACATCACTGTATAAGAAAAGATGTGGTACTTGTTACTGTGATCTGTAAGATCTATTGTAATATGGGCCTATCTTAGTTTTCTACAAGCAATCTCAGGAATTTAATAACGCCAGTTACTGCTCCAGGAGTCAGTTTTCCGATCTCATTTATCGTGACGTACCGTTTACCTTAATAGTTAAGTCTACTTACGACCACATCTGGACATTCACTTACAATGTATTCCGAATTTTCTTCGTCCTCTTCGAAAAGTCTACAGATATTGTTTTCAACTATATCGATCTTACATAGATACGTGCCATAGTTCTAAGGTCTTTTTTTATGAAAACTAATAAGTCGATGGTGAAATGAATTTCCTCGATTGACTAAGACAACTAATAATGTCCCTTGAATACAGAATATCCCAGGACGAGCTTACGCTATCGTTATATTAAAAACTATTCAATATTATTTTAAGAAATTTAGTATCAACTAAAATATTCTAAAAGCAGTAGCACTTCCGATTTAATCAAAAGTAGGACCTAACTTTCTTATTTTAAATGGAATGCTATATTTTTACCTTCGTTATACCTTTAGGTAAGGAAAGTATTGTTTTTTGAGAAAAAATTCGATGGTGAGTTTTTAATGAATAAGCACGTTTTAGAGTCTAGAATACGATTTTACTATTTTTGCGATGATGTCTGTATGTATGTGTGTGTGGGTGTGTGTGTGTGTCTGTGTGCGTGTATGCGTGCGTGCGTGCGTGTGTGTGTGTGACGAATTTTTTTCCGTTGATAACTCCAACACTACAATTCTAAAAAATATAATTCTTTCGTATTCCTCTTCGTTACATCCATATCAAGGGCTGATTAGATTTTGGTTATAATTGGCCAATCGGAAGTACCCTCATTTGAAGATTTTAACAGTTTTTCTTGAAAAAACGCTGTTAAATATCATTTTTTCACATTTCATAATTTAACTAATATTTTATTCTCTATACGATTTGATTACATTTTATACTTCATATTCAATGGATATTGAGTTAAAAAATTATAAAGAAATTAAATTTCATAATGCCAGCTATGAAATAACATTGGAAACAGCTAATACAGTCCAACATAAAATACATGATCTCTAAATTGGTGCAAATATCTCTAATTTTAGAGATAAATTTCCTAATGCGGCAACACTGGATCGAACATAACCTTACTTCAGTCTAATAGGGGACTACAGCGCAATTGATTTAAGAGAAATTAGGAAAAAATATTGAAGGTATATGCTTAATAATAAATTTTAATAAAGAAATAAAACGACAGAATTGAAATACTTCGGAAATAAGGGGATTTTTGTTATAGCAGCTCGTCACTCATATGCAATCCATATATATTATTTTGATTGAAGACTCAAAGACGGCCTATAAATATATAAGGAATAGCCAGTTAGGTGCCAAGCGTACTACCAATGGAAGTAGAGATATTCAAATAGCGGACGCGTGGCTATCAGTCCTATAGTGCAATTCTCAAACATTTTTTATTTGAATATAAATATTTTACATTAAACTTAATAATTTAAATACATTTGCAATTATAAATTATATAGATTTCTACTGTATAATAATATTCATTTATTTTTTATCAATATAATTTAGAAATAGCATATGTTTCAAGAACATTTAGATCCACGAAGAATATAATTTGATATAAAAACTTATACTCGTGACGTCACATCTATATTTTCAAATTTCGGAGGACTATAACTCGCTTATTAATAGGATTTTTTCACCGGATTTTCACCGACAGTCTTAGTTTTACTTATACGTTCAGATGAAATTATATTTGGAAAATGGTAGAATCCCCTATTGACAATCATAATCTTTTATTACATTGACTATATTGTTTACGAATAAATTTATTGTCTACGCATTGTCGACACGTAGATGTAGACTAAATCTACTAATAACTTATTTTTTTCTGAACATGAAAGACAACTTCTAATAAAAAAATCTGATGTGGCCAGCACATAACCTCTCGCCAGATATTTTACCTGGTTGTACGCATAAAACGAAAAATATTTTTAAATACAAATACATATATTCATGTCTCACTACAAAATAATTCTCACATACATTTGCAAAATCTATGGGATATTTTAATATAAATTATGTACAATACATACATTTTCTTTATATTCAATATCCTGAAATTTTCTTTTTCTACTTTCCTTTTCTTTTTTCTTATATTCGTCATTTTTTCGCAAATTCCTTTTATATTCTTTTTTACGTATATTCTTTTGCGTTGTTGACTTTTTATTTATTTTCATAATCTTCCTAATGATGTACAAATATTTTTGACAGTGGCATACATATATTTTTGACAGTGACATTTATGTGTCAATTACAACCATTTGAATTTCTTGCCTTGTAGTAGTTTGATCTGAGATTTTTTTCATCAAATTATTTTATATGCATTTCTTTATCTCTAAATCTATAGAAGATATAATATGAATTTATATTTATCGAATAAAGAATGTAACGTTCTTTAATATAAGTATTTACATAAATTTTCGATAAATAATATTTAGATGATTTTTTTCTTCTAACTACTACTTCCGGTTGTCCAATTGTTACCAAAACTTAATCAACTCTTCCCATTATTGTTAGATTGAGGAATCCGTAGTTAAAAATGTCATAAGTCTTATAGTATTTGAGAAATCGTGAATTCAACATCCACACATCCACACCCACATCCACACACACATACACACACACACACACACACACACACACACACACACACACACACATCCACACACACACACACATCCACACACACACACACACACACACACACACACACACACATCCACACACACACACATTCACACACACATACGGACATCATTGTAAAAATGTTATAATCGGATTCTAGGGACCTTAAAACGTGCTTATTCACTAAAATCTGGATATGCGATTTTTAGCATGAATACAATAAAAATGGATCTAAAATCTCTTCGATTTTAAATAATTCAATAGACTCGGCTTGTTAACAAACTTAAAATCATCTAAAATATTTTCAAATATATGTATTTGTTTAAAAAAATCAATGTTTATGTCAATGTCTACGCGCACCAGCAGCGTCTGGTTTTCCCTTTCAATCCCAAAATCACTCTCAATTTTCCAGAATTCTTAATACATCTTCCAGTCTCTCTTTGGTCGATGTTCCGCTATAAGAAAGAGCAAGAAGCCTATAATATCACGTGAGTTATGGGTTGGCTGACAGGGACGGTAATATATGGAGACAGAGTAGTGATGTGATAACATTTGATCCAAGTCGACCTGGGCAGGTCACGCTATTCCTTTAAGAAACGAACTTCGCATATGTTGTATTTACTTAGAATGAAGAGGTTATTAAAGTATGAAACTACAGATCGCGACAAGGGAATGAACACGTCAGAAAATAAGTAACGGAATTATTGTACCGTAACTATGGTTTCTAAACAATTAGCTAACCTGAGAACATGTTGAATACGGAAGGGAAGTAGGAAAATGAATTCGCTACAGTTTATTACTTTTGTTAAAGTTTTAAGGAGTAATATGTTGTTTTTTGTATTCGCAATCGAAATTAACGACAGAGGCGCTGATTTTCGAAACAATATGGCCGCCATACGATGGGTTTGACATATGACAGTTCACATTATTCACTGAGTTTCGTTGACTGTGTATACAAACCGAGTTTAAAAACTTATTTATATAAAGGCGATAAGTTCAAATATTTAATTATTAATTACTACATTACTCACTCAGCTGTCACTTATTCAATATGGCGCTTGTACGATTGATTTCCGTAGTACCGATTTGTGCCACTAGATGGGAAATTTTATCTACGATTGCGAATATAATTGCATAAAGTAATTTAATAAAAAATCTGATGTGGCCAGCACATTACCTTCCGTCAGTTATATGAGGCATTTACGAAAATTCTACCGGTGAACTGTTACCGGTAAACAGCTGTTTATCAGGTTATAGCTACCGGAATCGATATTTTAAGCAAGGAAGTGGTAAACAGGGGTAGATCCATAACCTATAAAAAAATTTGAAAATTTGAAACATGTTAGAAATTTAGTGTAGTTAACAAACTGAGCAAAATCCTACTATGAACACATTTCCAATTTTAACGCGCGTGCTTCGCTTTGCATCACCACCTTTTTTGAAATTAGATTCTTTATGAATCCGGTAGATGGATCTGGTAGATATTGTACAATTTTCGAACACGGTAACTTTTTACCACTCGTGTTTTCGAACACAGTCAGTAGATGCGGTATCTACCGGTAGAATTTTCGTAAATGCCAATGTATTTTCTATAAAATCCATGCATACAGAAAGTTCCTTGCAAAAGATTATAAATTATAAATTTCTTGTATGTGCACTTGACACTGACATCTTTCAATCAGAATTTTCTTAATATAGTAGCTATTTCTAGCATAGCTAGCTAATTTATTAAATTTAATTTCTTTATAATTTTATAACTCTATATCCATTTAATATGAAGTATAAAATGCAATCAAATCGTATAGAGAATACAATGTTCTTTAATATTTATAATAACATTAAATGTGAAAAAATGATATTTAACATCGTTTTTTCAAGAAAAACTGTTAAAATCTTCAAATGAGGGTACTTCCGGTTGGCCAATTATAACCAAAATCTAATGAGCTCTTCATATGGATGCAACGAAGAGGAATACGAAAGAATTATAATATTTGGAATTGTAGTATTAGAGTTATCGTAGACGAAAATTAATTTAATCTAGTACGATGTTCCAATTTTTACGAAGACTTTTAAATTATAGAATATCAAATAATAAAAAGTACTGTGACAAGGCGAGGGTAAGCACAATAACAGATAAATAACTTTTTATAAACTCTTCTAAATTATAGTTTCAATATTCATATTTTAACTCTGTTTATCTGTTTAAGTTATAAATGTCAAAATTCAGTTTAGAAATTCTTATCGTATTATGATAGTCACGACATTTATTTGTTGATAATTAAGTCTAGAAATTATTGTGTATGCGTACGTGACTATGGATGCCCTTGCCTATGCACCCCATACCCCTAAGATAATCCTGTCCTGGAGATAGCGTTTTTGTTTTAAGACAGTCGGTATTAGTTAGCCATGGGATAAACATGGGAGAGTTTTAGTTTGGGGCGACGCTCGTCCGCTGTGTTACAGAATGTAACAGTTTTATTAGTTAAGTTCGGCTTAGTATTAATTAATAATAATGTAATCATTTAGTTTAAATGTAAATAAAATTAGTTAGTAGTTAGTTTTTAAATCAATAAGTTGTGTTCATGTCCGTAGTGTTCATTAGTGTAAAGTGTAAAAAGCCTCAAGTGTATGTGTGTTCTTCCTTATCACCATCAGTAAGTGAAGTGTATCATCGTTGGGAGTAAGCAGAATTAGTATCATCAGCCAGTTCCACCCCCCTCGTGTTACAGTACGTATCTATGACTGGCCTTTTTTTATAACAGTAATTCAAACAAGTACTATATGTATAGCAACTTGTTTACAGAACTGGGCTGATTGTTATCAAAAATGGTATCTATGAATATAAATATTTCAACTATAATTATTGTCACACTAAAGAGCGGTATATATTTATTTAATTGACGTTTTTTCAAACGCACAGATCAATATCTGAATAAAGCTGTAAGCAATAATCTATAAATAATTACAAATAAAGAGACATCATTACGAATTATTTAAATCTGATTTCGGAGCCCCACAACATGCTTATTTTCAGTAATCTCTTTGAACCATTTTTACTGCATCACATTACATCATTTATTAGCTTAAAATTAATGTAAATGCAGAGTGAAATATATAATATCACTAAAAAATGCTATAAATAATTGTATGAAACATATGATATTATTTTATTTATTATATAAAATTATTGTTATTGCATTATTTGAATAATATATCATATGAAAATTGTTAATTTAATTATTTACAATTTTGTACTTATTCATGTATGAATATAATTTCGAATATATGTTTTCTATTTTGCATGTTTGGCGTGAAACAAAATGAATGCATATTTCACATTCTGTCATTTTTACAGGAAATTGTAACACATTGTTTAAAAGAAGTGTTTTGCGGGAAACAAAAACGACAGTTGTATCCTGTGATTTAATTATGAATATTCTTATTCTGCGTGTGTTATTGTGCAGGAATCTTTCAAGAAAAAATCTATTTTCAACCCTTGTTATAAAATATATATGTACATATGTAACAGTACAAGGTTCCGGAGTATGAATTCTAAACACCAACACATGAAAAATCTCAATAAACATTCGTACTATAAAATATCCAAATCATAGAGTTGAGAATATATATATATATATATATATATATATATATATATATATATATATATATATATATATATATATATATATATATATATATATACCGGGTGGATCATCATACCTGTGTACATAGGCGATTCATATGAGAAAAACAGTTTTTTCGTGCCCATTGCTCCCCAAATTATTATAGACAAAAATGCTTCAAATAAATGTTGTAGAGCATAAAATTCTGCATCTAAATCAATAAACAGAATTACTTTTACATGCTTTGTAACGACACAAATTAAATAAGAAAATATTGAAAATTATGTTGAAAATATCAAATAGCCATGGAATTGAAACAAAAATAGAAACAAATAAATAGGTAAATTAAATTCATACAAAAATCTCCATACCTATTATTACGACAATTGTACATTTCAATGAAATATTTATTTTTTATAGGATTTTTATTGAAAATCTTTTTAAATTGGAAATAATTCATGTAAACATTAAGACCTATCTACTACAATTCAAATTTCAAACAGTAATTCTCTGAATAAAATAAGCACTACAATTTATTATTATAACAAATATTCGAATAATCCTCCGTTTTCAGCCAAGCAATAAGCAAGTCTATTGTAGAATGAATTTCTTACATTAGCGAGCTGCCTATTTGTGATTAAGGCGCTCTCCTCCATGATAGTTTCTCTCAATGAATTAATATTTGGGTGGCGCTGCTTATAAATTTTACATTTAAGATGACCCCATAAAAAAAGTCGCAAGGTGCTAAATCAGGAGATCTGGCTGGCCAATTTAAAGTTCCACCACGACCAATCCAGCGATTTGGAAATGCTTGGTTTAAATAATCTCTAACACTTACTCCGAAATGAGCTGGGCAGCCATCTTGTTGAAACCAAACCTCCTGATTTTCGCGCACTACGCTGTCTAATGCAGGGCCGTTCTCATTAATCAAGAGTTCTAAGTATGTTTCAGAATTTAAGTTGCCAACGATCTCAAATGGTCCAATAATATTGCTATTAAAAATGCCTGCCCAAATATTAATTTTTTGAGGATATTGCGTTCTGGTTGTAACATTTAATCTTGGATTTTCTAGAGCCCAGTGCCTATCATTTTGAACGTTTGGTTCATTGTTTAATGTAAAAGTACACTCATCGGTAAAGCAAATAGATGGAAGAAAATCACGATCCCGATTTGCTCGTTCTTGCATATCTTCACAAAAAACTCGCCTACTTTCTTCATCAATGGGCGAAATGTCTTGATGGCATTGCATCTTATAAGGGTGGTATTTATATTTTTTAAGAATGCGCAATACAGTAGAATGAGCAATCTCACATTCCTGCGCTATTATTCTTGAACTTAATTTAGGATTAAAATTTATTAATTCCAGAACTCTTTGTTCGTTTTCTAAATTAATGCGATTATTTTTATTTCCTATAAATAAAGATATGATTTGTTTGTAAATCTCTTAAAAAATATTCAAATTTAAATTTACCTGTACTATTTTCCGCCGCAACACTTGCCGTGGATTCAAATTTTTGAACATACGCGCGTATTGTTGTAGCGCTTGGAATTGGCCTATTTGGAAATTTCACGGCGAATAAATCTCTAACTATACGTAAACAATTTCCACTATAAAAAGTTTTTATTATAAAAACCCTTTCTTCGTTAGAATAAACTGAATTCATTTTGATATTTTACCGTCAAATTAGTTATTTATCTGTCAAACGTCAGACATTTATTTGTTTCTATTTTTGTTTCAATTCCATGGCTATTTGATATTTTCAACGTAATTTTCAATATTTTCTTATTTAATTTCTGTCGTTACAAAGCATGTAAAAGTAATTCTGTTTATTGATTTAGATGCAGAATTTTATGCTCTACAACATTTATTTGAAGCATTTTTGTCTAAAATAATTTGGGGAGCAATGCGCACGAAAAAACTGTTTTTCTCATATGAATCGCCTATGTACACAGGTATGATGTTCCACCCGGTATATATATATATATATATATACTTTCCGTCACCTTTAGGTAAGGAAGGTATTGTCAGAAAATTTGGTGGTGAGTTTTTAATGAATAAGCACGTTTTAGGATCCCTAGAATGTCTGTGTGTGACAAAATTTTCGCCTCCGATAACTCTAATACTACAATTCCAAAAAATTATAATTCTTTCGTATTCTTCTTCGTTACACCCATATGAAGAGCTGATTAGATTTTGGTTATAATTGGTCAACCGGAAGTACCCTCATTTAAAGATTTTAACAGTTTTTCTTGAAAAAACGATGTTAAATATTATTTTTTCACATTTAACGTTATTATAAATATTCAAGAATATTTTATTCTCTATAAGTTTTGAATGCATTTTGTACTTCATATTAAATGAATATAGTTAAAAAATAATAAAAAAAATTATATATCATATATCAGCTGCTATATTAAGAAAATTCTGATTAAAAAGTGTCAGTGTCAAGTGCAATTAACAATATGTTTTTGTTATAATTTTACTGGAAATATAGGATCTTTTGCTAGAAACTTTCTGTATGGAATTTGTAAAAAATACATACAACTGCCTAGGGTAATGTAGAAGAAATAGAATCTTACAAGGAACTGTCTGTATGACATTTATGCAAAATACATACAGAATGATCAAAAAAAAAACTGACTCAGTTGGCAATAACAAAAATTACTTAAAATTGATAAGTCTGATACCAAAAATTATTTTATGTTCTTGACACTGCTGAC
Source organism: Harpalus rubripes (assembly GCA_963082715.1). NCBI lineage: Eukaryota > Metazoa > Arthropoda > Insecta > Coleoptera > Carabidae > Harpalus > Harpalus rubripes. Next base: position 22,916,495 of record OY720464.1, read on the forward strand.
AATGACATTTGAAAATTTAAATTTGAGTACAGTTACAATTTTTTTTATCAAAATATCGTTGTTTCCTTTACCTAGATCTTTTTATTTTAATTACTCAAAATCCTATAGGCGATGTGCACATTTTGAGCGTCAGCGCCTCTAACGGCTACATTGACATATTTGGTTACCGAATCAATTTTAACATTTCGAAAAAGTGATACAATTTTATTTTAAGTTGTTGTTATTGTGTATGAATATTATATATCATAGTATATTGAAATGAATAATGAAAATATTTAAAATGATATATATGTGATGTGACAATCAAAAAAGTCAAAATACCAGCGAAGGTACTGTGGCAGAAAATATAATTTTTCTTAAAATATATGTAATTTCTGTAAATCATTTTATCATATTTAAATTTATATTATAGTTTCTAATATTAGTTAAATGTTACAAGATGCACAATACATGGAAATTGAGATTAAAAAGTTGGAAAACTTAAATGATTGGAAAGAAGAAAATTTCTACATATCACGATATCAGTGTATGATGTTAGCATCTTTCTTTTATATTCGCAATAAATGATGAAGATTCTTCATTGAAAATATATCAGGCTCTAAGTGGAATCAGTTGCACAAGCTCGGTAAAGAAAATATACGAAAAATACGAACAATGTGAATTTCTATCTTTAACATTAACATTACATGTACAAAATCTATAATAAATAGACGAATTATGTAAAAAATAGACTTCTATTTCATACAACTGCAAGTATTATACAATTTTAAGACAATTTTCTGTTTCTTGTATTATATCTTGTTCAAATAGTAACTTAAAAAACACATTTTTATATAATTCATTATTGCAATCAGATGACCATTGTTGGAATTTTATTCATACGAGAAGTATCTTTCACAATGAGAAAATAATGTATACATAAAAGAATTTTTCATATTAGTAGAAGATATCTGATGCAAATTTATTTTCTTATACATCTGTTCCTCATATAATCTTCTAGAAAATTTATAAAATTTTATACTTCAATCGGTAATTTTGTAAGAATTATTACATCCCTCACTGCATCATATAATATTTGACGTCCTATCATTCGCATTCATTGCAAATATTATATAAAATAGAAATTGCAAAATTATACTGACATAAAACATAACCTTGCTATGTTTCAATGAGTAACCACTTTTGTCATTTTTGTCCGCTCTCGGCGCTGACTACTTTTGTGCACACCGCCTATACCTATAGCTGACAGAAGTGTCAGGCCCATGTTCTGACATTACCTGTTTGTATATATTGTAAAACTGACATGTCAAATAGTATTTCTGCCTTCACGTGATGTATAAATTATGGATTGAAAAGACCCCCAGAAATGTATTAACAACTGAATCAGTTATTTTTGATCACTCCGTAGAACTGACGGAAGGCAATGTGCTGGCCACATCAGATTTTTTTATATACACTCGTATGTATACATATTTTGTTTAGTTACTTATATTTAAATGTTTTTGTCTTTGTCCTGTAACTAGATTCCTCTTGTAAAATGTTGGGCAATAAATTATTATTATTATTATTATTATTATTATTATTATTATTATTATTATTATTATTATTATTATTATTATTATTATTATTAAAATTATTATTATTTAAAACATCAGAAATCGCCTGTCTTTAATAGCTTATACGATATTTTATCAAGGACTATCATAAAAACATCAATGCATAATTTCTCTATTTTATGGCACCGGTAAATACTGCATTTTATTTTAAAATAAACTGTTTAACTTTTGAACAAATAAAATATATTGAGTAAAAAAACAATAAGTAGTAACTAAGAATATGATTAATGGATACTATATTGTAACAACCCGCAAAACAGTGTCATCGTAACCGAAACATCGAATTGATTTACAATATTCTACGTTGAAGTCCCTATCAATGCAATGTGCATACTATTCGTAAATCCGAGCACATACGGAACGAAAGATATGAATATATGGCGAAACATTAAAAAGGATCATAAATACGAACAAAACTCTAATTATCCCGATAAGTTTTACGGGCAGTTGATGTTGCACTCCAGACAGATATAAAACAAATGGCTTCAATTATGTAGGACATGCTTCCTCTCATATTTACACTGGCGTAATTCAGTCGTAACTATTTTACTATCAGCACCTGGTATCCAAGTCACTATGTCAGGAGATAGTTAAATTCAGAGATATGCTTGTTCAAGAAGAATGGAAATGAGTTTGCATTCACAAGTCGGATAAATTTTACGACCAAGATGATGAGTTTGATTAAAAATACAAAGGTGGATTGCTTCTTTAATTTACGGGAACACATATATAGCCACACCCACACCCTTGTATATTTTTCAACTTATAATAGACTTGACTGTAATAGGTTTTCTATGAGTATATTTATTAGCGCTTTGATTACAGGTATGGTCAATAGTTGCAGCAAAAAGGAAGGATTCAACTGCAAATATATATATTTATATATATATATATATATATATATATATATATATATATATATATATATATATATATATATATATATACATATATATATATATATATATATATATATATATATATATATATATATATATACACTAGAGGTGGGCGCGTGAGTAACTTTTTGTTCATGATCACGCACGCTCACGTAAATAAAAATGTAATCGCGACCAATCACGCACGATTTTTTATGTTTGATTTACGATCACTCACGCTCCTGATTTTATTTTGACTCTCACGCCCGATCACGCCCGGCGGGTCACGTTCGTGTTACGTAATTGTTTCTATGTACATTTAAGCCTGTTTAACACAGTAATAATTTGTTATCAAATTTGTTAACAAATTGGTTATAAATATCATTACAAATTTGGTAAGAAATTTATTAACAAAATTATGATCGTATCAACGGACTTGTATATCTTAAGTGAAATTGGAGCAACTGTGTATACAATTTTGGGTGCAACAATAACACTATTTTGATGCAAAAAATACTGTTGATGACATATTTGGATGTACTAGTAATAACAAGAATGTAAAGTAAAAGACGGAAATAAAAAATAAAAGAAAATTTGTACTCACGCCCGATTAAATTTCAATCACGCCTGATCACGCACGATAATTTTTTAGTCCAATGACGAAGAAAAATTTAAATTATATTCACGATCACGCGGGTCACGTCGTGACCCATCGTGACCCGACAAAATCACGGCCCGCGCCCACCTCTAATATACACCTGCTGTAATTTCTCATTCTGGATTTTTATGTTGGTTAGTTTGTTTATCCAATACTATTCTGAAAACTATACAACTAAAAATTATGTTGGAATCAATAACTACGTTTAAATGCAGTTTTGAAAATGGTTTACAGATTTATTTGAAAACAGTTTCGACGCATGCGCATTTGGCTTATGTAAGTGACAGATCGTCTGCATTCCAAATACTTCGTTTTACCGATATTTCAATTATTTTTTACCTCGTTCCACTACGCACTAAAACAATACAACTGTTTATTTGTAGGTTAGTAACACAAAACGGCAGAAACGTTATATGCTACTCGTATGTACACATGCGCAATATCGAAACTGAATTTTAAGTGTTTACAAGAGTAGTTTTGAAACTAGTTGTTGTCAAACTCATGAATTTTAGTTTCGGTTTGAGATAACTTAAAACCATTTTGACATTGTATACACGGCATTTTCAAAACGTTTTGAGGATTCAAAACTGCATGTAAACTCATTAAATATCATTCCAACCAACCATGCGGAATAATCCCGCATGGCTTTCGACAAATCAGGATTTGTTTAACCGCATATTAGCGCAGAATATCATTAAATATTTGGGTTCGGTTGCTATGGTTACGTCTCTGTGTTTTATATTTATTTATTTCTGAATTCACGTTTCACGCTTTGAATATTTTTGGAGTTTTCTCTTAACTTTTATAGGTTTTTTGGAGATCTTCAGAGCAGTAATAAACTAAATATTAAAAGGGGAGCAAGTTATTACCAAATAAATCAAAAGAAAGATATGATTTGTGTTATAAGCAATTTATGGACATGATGTTTGTTAAATTGTAAGTTTCCTAATAAAATAATTCTCTAAATAAGCAACATTTTTTGTGTAATTTTTAAAATTTTGCTGGAGAAAATATCTATTGTGACATATTCCAATACGTGTTGTAGAATATAATTACTATTCTGTTGCGATATATAGACAAGTTTAGATATCTTCATATTTCTCTTCATACTATCACATTATTTTAATTTGTCAATCTAAACTTTTAAGTTGTGAAGGTTTGTTTAATTTCCACTTGTACAATTAGTGCGCTCTAGTTTTTCGTGTTTTATTTATACTTTTAGAGTGAACTGAACCTTAATGAGAGCGCACTTTCTTGCACTTACTACAAGTGTCAGGTCTTGCCAGAGCAGTCTGTCAAATTCATATATTTTGAGTTGTAAAAAGTATCTTTGTAAGTAAATGAATGTAAAAAAATCTTCACACCCCGAATCTTGTGTAGGTATATCCATTACTACGCAACGTAACCTCTCTATGAGTATTTAACAATTACAGCTAACAAACTTGCACTGGATTTTGTAACTTGTTTCATTTAAAAAGCACTATACGCATGTGGTATAACAATAACTAGTGCAGGTCTGGCGTTCTGACGTCATAAGGTGCACTAAGTGCAAAACTAAATATACAGTATATCCACGGATCGAGTTCCAAAGAGGAAAATCTTTTAAATTTTACAAAAAAATATATTCTTGATAAAAGTTTTTGCATGTCCCGAAACGGCCAATTCAGTTTTAACCTTTTTAAATTTTCTTTTAGTTTCAGATAAAAATCGAAAATTGGTCCCAAAAAAATAAGTTTGCGTTTTCATTATAATTGTTAACACAGCTTTTTTTAACTAAATTTTAATTTCATTAACTCAACAACAAAAATAATTTAGCCTCAATCTATTCACTGCCCTTTTCAATGTACAATTCTAGTCTTCGACGCAATTCCCTATAACTTCTTCGAATTTCTTCGAGAGTTAAAGACGTCAAAATTAAAAAAATTAACCACTGAGTTACAGAATAGGCCCCTGTGCACGCTATAAATGGTTTACTTTGGTTTAATAGTCGTCAAGGAGATGAATAACAAATGGGAGCTATGGATAAATATGAAGAGTCTTCCAAGTATTTCTGCTCAGATGAGAACAGATGAGCTCTACAATGTGCACCCCTGGTATATCTAGGTCAGTTGGCACTCAAATATTTAATTCTTAATAGTAATACGACGTTTCCTTGAAAAAGTTTCGCGTTCGTTTCAAGTAAATGTCTAAAAATCTCTGTAGAAGTTAATGATTTCACCACATATTAAATTTGCAGCAACCTTCTTTCACTGTCAAAACTTCTGGAACCGTTAAATATTTAATAACACTCCAACACTTTTAGACTCACGCTATATTCCTTAAGCCATCGTTGGTTTCTATCCGAAGCGCCTGTGAATGAGGATCAGATTGAATTAAAGTGAACATGTCAGCCTCGCCTAGTGTCAGTCGTGGTTACTGGCAGCCAGGAACAACGAAAAATTAAAACGAAATCAACCGATAACTCATTTCCGGTGGAACCACGAGCACGCAACTGAAGCCGCGATGGCAGTAACCGACAAAAAGCGGTCGCACAGAGGGGCTAAAAGTAGGAAGGGATAAAATTCCCTACAGTATATTTTTACTTAGGATAACAGTACCTTAAAATAGCTTCGTCAAATGACAGAACACTTATCGACAAAACATATTTCAAACTTACGTGGTTGGATTAGTGATACACGACGAGGCAAGAGTATTCTCGCATCTCGTCTCGTCTCGTTCCATTATGCGAGACGAGAGCTAGATTGCAGTTTAAAATTCGAAGCGAGATCGATATGACAACTGCGAGAAGTGAGAAATCTCGCGAGATTCTCGCAATAAAAATTATTTGTAACCTTATAGCTTTGATTCATAAATTCAATGAAAAATGCACCGTACAAGAAATGGAGTCAACGCTAATTCTTGAATAAAACATGTGAATGTGAAAATTATATGAATTTACTATATTTTTTGAGTTTATCTAGAGTCGATTGGTATCGGTCCCAGAGTGAGGAAATGCAAAATAATGACAAAATCAGTTTTGCATCAAATATAACTAGTTTTCTCCAATATTTTAGTCCCTAATTCATTCCAGTTAAAACCATGGTTAAAAATTCATGCCGCTCCTGAAAAGTAAAGGATAAACGTCGATGGGAGTTATTATCGGCGGGTTCCCAGTGTAGCGGTTTTTTTATGACTAAATCTTATCTCTTGTAGTAAAACGGTTACGTAAATACGTAGTGCGCAAGCGTTTATTTTTATAGCGAAACTCTCGCGAGACTTTCGTGCGAGAACGAGACGAAACCCAAAAAAATGTGCGAGAACGAGAGCGAGATCAATATTACAGATTCGAAAACGAGACGAGATCGATATTTTATATTTCTCGTCGCGTCTTAAAAATTAAATTTAAAATTTTTCATTTGTTTCAAGAAGTAATACTTTATTTATTCAACTTTAACTAGATAGGCGTGTAAAAATTGCGTATAGGTGGGGCGCTCATAGCACACCAAGAGAAAGATATAGTTGCTCGTCATATGTTTGAAAATCAATAAACTATTTATGTTTTATATTCACAGCATTCCAGCTTAGAGTTTTGCGCTAGTTTACTTTTTAAGACCCGTACCCAACCGTTACTCGTAACATTAAAACCCACACCCGACCCGTACCCGACTCAGTTTGGAATTGAACCGCAACCCGACCCGTACCCGCTAATGTTATACCCGCACCCGAACCCGCTATCCGCTGAATACAAAATATCAATCTTTGTTAAAATAAAATGCAGCATATTTAAAAGAGATATCAGTAAGTTCATTACGGCTTAAGAAAGTAATCTGGTACAGTTTGTTCATAGATATAAGAAAATCTACCTAGGTCACTAATGACTGTGGCAAACCGCCCCACAGCATGCGGTCCAAGCACCGATTGAAGGGGCCGGATTACAGGAAAAATGAACTTTACTGTTATTTTTCGTAATATTGCAATTAAAATTAAAACGAGGATTACTGTTTAACCAACCATAGGTTTTGTTTAGAATCATACAGCTATACATAGATAATCCCTTTTCTAAATTATTCCTTTATAAAAGGTAAGTGAAAAATATGAGTTCAGTTGAATCGAATCTGTTTTTGAAACAACTACTTGTTCTAAATTAAAAGAAGTCAAAATGTGGAGACCATGGGATGAACAAGAGGACGTCGTCGACGAAGCCCAGCATCGAAAACATTTATCGAGCGACGCGAAAGAAATTATTCGGAATGTTTATCTTTATTTTAATAAAGACAAAAATTGTGATTCAGTACTTAAAAAAACAGCTGAAGCAACCGATGTGCCGTATAGTACTGTATGGAAAATTGTACATTCTGCAGCAGAAGAAAAAAAACACGATGTGATACTGGAAAAACAAAAGTAGTGAATGAATTTGAGAAAGACATACGTAGAACTATTTATAATATGTATAGTGAAAAAGTGCTGCCTACTATTCGAAGTTTACACCAGAAATTAGTGACCAACGAAACTCACATTAAATGTTCAGTGACAACACTTTACAAAATTATAAAGGATATGGGGTTTAAGTATAAAAAAGTGAACAAACGACAAGTTATTATGGAAATTGTGTATTATTATACGTTGTGTTTTATTCCATGAAAATCAACAAATTACCTCGGGAAAATAAATTTTCAATTATTCTAAATCAATCACTGGAAATTTTGACATTTTTGCAACCATAAATTTTCTTTAATCCACTTAGGGTTTACTCACTCCAGGGGTCTAATGGGCATAGTTTTCTTATATCTATGAACAAACTATATATATATATATATATATATATATATATATATATATATATATATATATATATATATATATATATATATTATACCTAGTCACTTTTATATACTATCTACCGCGTGTTTATACATGTGTAGTTGTATAGGTATTCAGTGCTTGGTTCAGTCTTCAAGCGTCTCAAACAAAGATTCATTATCGTTTTCAAAAATAGTAGTAAAAAAATATGAAAACAATAACATTAAAAAAAAATAAATGTAAATACTTAACCTGTCCGATATTCGCGCCTGACCGCAACCCGCAAAAAAACATGGAACCCCACCACAAAGTGTGTAACCCGCGGGTTTCCGATGGTATAGTTTGTTTCAAGATATTTGCTAACGTAGCTGCCTCGGTTGAAACAAAATATTTGAAATCCAGCACACGAAATATTATTGTGGAATTTAATATTTCACTTGAATTTTAAGAAATACAGAACAAAGAATATGTCATTACACCAAAACAGGTATATTAATTAGCGGAATTTTGAGAAAGTACCGCAACATCGTTTTCCCAAATTTTTCTAATCCTCCCCTGACGCATAGGATCGTAAATACCATGCTGTTTTACTGTGTACCATGTCATTACGAAGGCATAGGTAGATCATATGTTTAATAAACTAGACAATCTCCGTTGCATGTAGTTAGACGGAAAGTAAAAAAAAATCCTATAAGAAATCTACTATCTCTGATTCGAAGGGTGATTCGTCTTGCAGAAATAGGTCAGAAAAATCTTTCATTTCATTTAATGAGACAGATTCCCATTGCAGTACGGTAGAGCTCGAGAAAACACACGATACAGTGGTCCGATGAAGAAAAATGCTTTTAATTACCGTGCTAAACGGAAAATAAAGAAGAAATATGTCATTGGCGACTCTCCGAACCAGACCTACCGCACTCCGAAAATCGATAGAGATTAGTTCTCGGCCAAACGACCAATTAATGACAAAATAAAACGCGGAATACGTTAGCTCCTGACAATATTACTGCAAAATTGAGAACGAGAAGGAATCAATTGGGAATATGTTCATTAAAGAGAAGATTGACCGACGATTCATGAACTTCAAAATAGACACAAGTCGGATAGAAACGAAAAGGTTGCCAATTTACGTAGCAAAGAAGTATGAAAAATAAATATCTCATCATAACTTATTACCCATTTTTGTGTCAACAATTTTCTTCGTAAATTCCGAAAACTAGTGACATATAACTGTATAAAAACAAATTAATATATAGTTACTGGGATATGGTTCCTAAACCATCAAGTGTGTCGCGTTGTCTAATAAGTATTCAATGCTCCGAAATGACTTCAGAGGGATTGCATAGCTTAGATGGTAGAGCATCCTACAATAGTTGCCGTTAAGTGAGTAGGGTATGACTCGCGAATGAAAGTTGACATTTCGATTTTTTTTAGATGTGGTTTCTTATGAAATCCTAGAGGAGAATAGAATTGTGCGAATTATTCAGGTATGAAATTTTTGTATGAACCCATTTAAATACTGGACTAGGAAAGCACAGAAATACATTACTATGTCTGGTTGAAAATAAATGGCCGACTAGGGTAACTGAATATCAAAATAGGGATGCGTTTAAAATATTTTAAACATTTTTCATGTGTTGTTTATAACAAAATATTTTGATCTTTAAAATATTTAGTTTCGCAATTCTATGAAATAGGATTATTTTTAATTTCCTCACCAGTAATTCCGACTCGAAGGTTGCTTACACCTGAGACGAACGAACTAGAATTTGCGGTACTTATTAATTTTTTAAAATATATCCCTGAATGCTAAGGTCATTTTAAATGCCTCCTGGTATTGAGTACAATTCTAATCTTCTGTAACGGAAAACAAAAGGGTCAGTTTCCTTTCAAATCAAATATAGAGAAATGTTTTCAAAAGAAACCACATTTATTAAATAATTTAAACGTCAACTTTCATTCGCTTGTCATAGACTGATGCTCAAATTTTTCCCTGCAGTGTTGCTGCTTTTTCACAACTTTGCATTTTTAACATGTCCAGTGAATTGGCAACAGTGTAAAAATCCCCAGTCCATACTTATTTCATGGCAGTATAGCAAGAGGAAGGCCTTGGGTTCAAATCCCGGTAAAGTCCAAAATTTTTCTTTGTAGTAATACATAATCTATTTTTTCGACATACGAGTAAGAACTTTAATTGCTATTATTATGATAATAAGATTGAACAATCACCCCAATTCTGTAAGAAAGTTGTTAAGTCTTAGCAACATTTCTATAGTACATAACCAATAATAATTGCGAATACAGAATAAAACTTGAAAATGACAGGCTTTACATTTGTTTCTATTGGTTACAAATTTTAGCAACGTTGCTAAGACTTAACAACTTCCTTACAGAATTAGGCCGTATGTTAGCTTATTCCTAAGCAACTTTAGAAAATTCAAAATTATTTAATGTTATTTAAATAGACTGGTAGATTAAATTTATTCTAAAAATTGCACAGGGCATAAACTTATATTTGATTCTTTTCTTTCTAAATTGTAATACGAGTAGATACCACAAATTATAAAGGTACAGAAAAGTGTATTTTTACGTTATTGGGCAATGCCATTAAAAAATTATTGTCAAATCATATTAGTGACAAATTTTAAACAATAATGGTTCACTAATTGAATGCAAATTGAAAAACGCGTTGTATTATAAGAATTTTTTTAGAACCTTGAAGCAGAATACTGACGACACGGTCCACATACGAATAAATAGGTAAGTTTAATTAAATTCTTGTATATTACGCCCAGGAATCTGGGATTAAGCAATATTCACGAATTTTAAATTCACCATTGAAGACGTTACCTCACAGGCTTTCAAATTTTTTCTGCTTAAAATTGAATCCGAATTTAAAGGCAATTCCATAAAGGTATATGAAAATACGAAAATAAAAATTGGAGTATGAGTTAAACGATGTAAAGGTTTTCAAAAAATGAGTTATGTCAACAAAGTTCCTAATTTAAAATTAGAAGTACACATCAAAACATCCTTTTAAAAACATTACAAAGAACAAAGAGAAGAAAATCCAATAAATTATACAACAAACAGTACAGCGCATAAGTTGGCTTGAAACGTAATATAGTAAAGCTTGTAAAGATAAATGCAACATTATAATGTACGAACAAACAGAACATAGCTTTCAAATGTTATTACATTGAACTACATTGCGCTAACTTGATTGATATGAGCGGAATTTCCAATTCTGGAGGATGTATTGTAAATGTGTTTAGCATCTTGCCGGAAAATGCATTTTCTGCTTCATATTCATCGATGTTAATAAAGGATTAAAACATATTTACTTCAAACGAAACAGATTTTTCTACAATGCAGCTGCCTATTTAGAATATTTTGCTACTAACCTAATCTATTTTCATTAATATTATCAATATTTATATTATATAATATATATAATATTAAATTTACTACATTATTTTTTCTACACTCTATATACAAAGTACTATTTGCGCTCTCTTTTGTCAAAGCAAAATGTCACTTTTCCGCTCATGTGCGACAAAGTAGAAAAACGCTCGCTGTCCAAATTTCTAAGTATACAATGTTGAGAAATATCACTTGTCTACATTCTTAATAGAAACGTTTAATCAGAAACTAATGACACTGTAGTTACATATTTACCACCTTCACAAGTCAATCTGACATATAACTGCTCTGTTGGTATATTACATAACAAAACAAAATGCCTCACTGATGTGAAAATAAAATACAACATTTATTTACGAAAACGAAAGTATAAAATGCTTAGATTAGATTGAAGCTATAGCTCAAGAAGAATGGAAAGTAACGATAAATTAAAATTAAATATAAAATAAAATGTATGAACAGTTATGCTGCCACCTGCAAAAGTTTGGCGTGAACGCTTCCAGTGGACATTTCTACTGCACTAGTTTAAAGTACTTGAAACAAATAAATTATACAAAACTTATAATATTCATTACAAAATTGGCATTAATTTTTTGTAAAAACGAAAGCCAAAACAATATCTTAAAGCCATATTTGACTATGTTCCTATCTTCACTGCAAAACTGTTGACTAGTACTGTAAGTACAAAGTGTACATTTTATTATTTTTTTAATGTGGAGGACTGTAGAAAAAATGGACATTGTCGATTTCGAGAGAATGCCGAGCTCCTGCGTCGCGCGTCAACAACCTCTCAATCGACAATGTCCCATTTTGCGCTCTTAATACACAAATAGCTATTGCGGATAACGGCTAACTAAAAACGATACACCAAAATAGAAACTAAAAGAAAAACTACCAGCAAGACCAAATTTAGAATGGAGGGTTTTAAAAACTCTGTATAGACTTCGTTGTTCCATGGGAGGTGTATGGACATCTTACGGAATTGGGGATATATAAAAAACGGCGCCTGTTTATGTGAAGATCTTCAAATCATTGAACACCTTTTTGCCATTTTTTATTAGCTTCCACCTTAGAAGATCTGAGGTCATGTAACGAAAATGCGGTGATATGTGCCAAACATTGGAACGGAATACGATTTACTTTTTTAAATATATTATAAGTAGAGATGTACCGACTACCGATTATTATTCGGGTAAGCCGATTAGCGATTAGTCGATAAAAAGACTGATTGGTCGGTTTAGTATATCTGATAGCTGATATCACAAGAAGAACACTTTAAAACAAAACAAATAAAAACGAAAATTTTCCTTTTCAGATTTATGTATAGGATTGCGATTACATGTTATTAATATGTAATTATTTCATTAATTATTAATCAAAGGCAGATTGTGATGAAGAAATGTTAGGCAAAGGCGCATTTGAAACTGATACACTACCCTGGAAACAAACGAATTTCAGTGAAGAATAGATTTTGGTGATGCTAAAAAGGCCTAATAGTCGATAGTCGGTTAGTCGGTCAAGCCAAAACCGTAGTGGGTACATCACTAATTATTATTTTTATACGTTCTGAAATCTTATATATTTTGTATTTATGTATGTACCTTGTAGCCCAGACTATTAAACACATAAGTTTCCAATATTGTTTTAACTTTTTACCTTCCGTCCCCTAGGTAAGGAAGGTCTTTGTCAAAAAATTCGGTGGTGAGTTTTTGATGAATAAGCACGTTTTAGGGTCCCTAGAATACGAATATATATATATATATATATATATATATATATATATATATATGTGTGTGTGTGTGTGTGTGTGTGTGTGTGTGTGTGTGTGTGCGTGACGATTTTTTCGTCCATGATAACTCTTACAACAAACTTCCGAAAAAAATTATTTTCCGTATTTAAGCTTTCTACATTCATAAAACAAGTTGATTAAATTCTAGGTAAAATTGGACAACCAGAAGTGACACATTACTTAAAGCCCATAACAGTTTTTAATGAAAAAATATATTAACATATAATCCAAAACTTTTCAATTTTTGTATTTAAGACTTTCTCTGAATAGATTTTCATGAAAAATATAGTATGATATATTCAAAAACTTTTTAAATTCAGTATTTAAGACTTTCATATAAAAGGGAACTACATATTAGATTTTGGCTAAAATTGATAAACCGGAAGTGATACTTTACTTAAAGCTCTGAACAGATTTTCGTGAAAAATATATTGATATATTCCAAAACCTTTCAAATTTGGTATTTAAGACTTTTAGATTAATGAAAACGACATATTAGATTTATTTTCTAAAATTAGAAACCGGAAATAGTACTTTACTTAAACGTACACACAGCTTTTCTAGAAAAAAATTATTAAAATACGATCAAAAACTTCTCAAATTTGTTATTTAAAATTGTGATACTTTACTTAAATCTCATTGCTATTTTAAACATGGAATTGGCGGGAGGTCATGTGCTGGCCACATCAGATTTTTTTATCTTGTCACAAATATCATTAGCACTATTGTATTTTAAATTCATAGACATACACATTACTATAATCATAACCACACGAAAGTACCTAGCTGTTAATTTTTAAAACAGCGGTATTTTTTTTGTTTTAATACTTTAATTTTACATATAAATGTAAAAGTCGTAAATAATAAAATCATATTCCACTCATATGTAATGTGTAATGGAATTACAAATAAATTGTAATGATAATTATATTACTTTTTTCACAATTTAAAAAAGTAATGTGTAATGTGTAATTCTGAGCCTTTTCCTTAAAAATAAAAAATTTCTTCAAATGACATCGAATAGCTTTGCGACTCAATCTAAAAGCTAATTATACATTAGTTTCTTTACTAATGGTAAAGAAATGTGAAATGAAACATTCTTCAAAGTTATTTTTATTCAGTTTTTATTCATCAGAACAAAATATATTTGACCACTTGAACTGTAATAATCAAAGTGTGCCCTATACTTATGTCTATTAGTAAAACTAAAAATAGGATTTAGTCTAGTCATTATGTCACAGCTTTTATTAACCCCGGGAGTAACTTAAGTAAAATAATGCATTTATGTAAATGATCTCCGGAATAACAATCGGTGATAATCAAAGAGCTCTGCGTCAGAATCACAAAGCAGAAAATCGAATCCATTTAAATCATAAGTGAGCAGTTACACGCTATTACAACTGCACATCACCATGAGTATAAATAGTGCACTAGAGTGCAAGAGCTCTCCAGGTACTTCAACAGAATCGATTGCAACGCCGCGGTGCGGCTACGCTACCCATTTCCTCTCTAGACGCTGATGGTTAATTCAACTCGGTTATTGTTGTAAGATAATACCGCGTCCGTTTCGAGTTGGCGGTGGCGCTGCTTGCAGGTCATCATTTATTTAAACCCCACCAACAAAGACAGTTTGGTTGGTGTATGAGAGTACTTCACTAACTTTATAACCAGCTTCAAAATAGTTTGCTAAATTCATTTTCTAGAAATTTTAAACACTTCTTTCTTACAATAATTTGTAGAATGAATGAGTTCTTGCAAGACTAGTAGTATTAATTTTTTACCGGTTTCAGGATATTAATCAATAGGGTACTATACCATAGTCAAAATTAACTATCTTAAATAAGAAGACGAAAATATACATAAATTAATGAGTATTAGTGAAAAAATTTTGTTTCAATATTGATTAGGTCGCAAACTATAAGCGATTAAAGTTGATTACTAATTAGGTATGACGCGTTAGGTCCTAAGAATTTGATTGGTCGCCTGATTTTAAAAACGAGATTCGCGCGTCTGCTGCGGTCACCTTTGAAAGATTATGAACTGTCACGTTGTTGTATAACCCAACAAAAAAAATTACAATTTTGTTTCATAAATTTGTTTAATTATACTATCTCGTAATATATATATTTTAATACCTTGTCTCATTTTTCTCTGGATGATGTTAAATCTACTTCCCGGATCGTCAGAAATATTCTTGTTTGTAACTGTTGTTCGTTTTTAGTATTCCCAGCGATTATTATATACTTTTCTGCTAAAAAATGCCCAAAAGTCTTCAATCAATCACGCCTGACAAACATTCAGGGCACTTACTCTCTCTCTCTCTCTCTCTCTCTCTCTCTCTCTCTCTCTCTCTGTGTGTGTGTGTGTGTGTGTGTGTGTGTGTGTGTGTGTGTGTGTATGTGTGTGTGTGTGTGTGTGTGTGTGTGTGTGTGTGTGTGTGTGTGTGCGTGCGTGCGTGCGTGCGTGCGTGTGTGTGTGTGTGTGTGTGTGTGTGTGTTTTCTATAAAATGTTGGCTGTTTAATATTCTGCAGCATATGGAGATTCGCTCAAGCTGAACCGCAATCTATTTAGTTCCATTATTATTATTATTTTTAAATTTTAAATCATTTTTGACCAATGTAATGCTAACAATCATTTTTGAAATACTAAATTGTCGATTTAATTTGCGTGATGAGGTTTTAACTTTGTCCTAAGCATTATGAATGAGTATGCTGATCCGATTTGGGGGCAAAAGTTCGGGACGCCCACTTTTTGGTACCTTTTTCATATTCCCATATACAGAGTGTTAATTAAAAGACAGCTAACAGGCGTTCAACATGAGAAATCAGTTTTTCCTTGCGCAAAACCTCCCATTTGATTTTAGACACAAATGTTTCAAATAAATGTCGTGGAGAATTAAATTCTACACTTACATCACTAACCAGATTTTATTTTTCATGTTTAATAAGCTATAAAATCCGATTTGAAATTTTATAAATATTGCATATTTCTATAGTGATAGCCATGGAATTTAAACAAAATTACAAATAAATGCATACCGTTTGAATTGTCAGAATATATATTTTGCAGGTTACAAAAGAAAAATAATTAAAATCTGTGCAGGGATTTAGATGTAGATTATAAAAACAAAATATTTTTAGGGACTTAGGTGTAGAATTTAATTGTCTGTAATTTTTATTTGAAAATCGATTTCTGACATTTCAAACGATATATATTTCTTTGTAATTTTACTATGAGTAATATTTATAAAATATCGAATTGGATTTTCAAGGTTACTAAACATGCAAAATAAAATCTGATTAGGGATGTAGGTGTATAATTTATTACTCTACAACATTTATTTGAAACATTTTTTAATAAAATTACATGGGAAGTTTTGCGCAACGAAAAACTGATTTCCCATGTTAAACGCCTACGGCCCGCTATTTAATTATCAGCATGTATACTCTGTATACTCTATCCGTTTATCTATAGAGGTTTGTGAAAATAGAAGCAGTTTGATCTGTTGTTTGATTAGATAATATCAGGGTATTATCCATTCGGAAAACAAGATCAATCTGCCACTATTTTCACACCAATATATAGTTAAAACGGATAGAGTCTAGTTCGATAAATAGTCGTCTGTCCAATATTTTGATACCAAACACGTTAACAATTTCACGTTTCCACCTTTTTCTGGCAATTTAAAGTAGTATATTATAAAACAACTATTATGTATTTATGTCCAGTGACAACTAGATTAGACCTTCTTTAGTAATAATATTTAAAGTGTAAAATATTCCTCAAAACTTTTGTTACATACGTTAATTGAAGAATTGGCAGTAATATAGCGGTTGAAGTTAACAGAAATACAGTCGTTTTATGAAAGTATGTAACTCGTATGTGCTATGTGTAAGAACCTGTTGTTTGCTAGAAAATTTTGTTTGATACATCATGTCTCAATGCACATCAGTAGTATATTCGAAGCTGTGGCCACAAACCATAAAGTCTTGTTTATGCAAATGGAGACCTTATACAAGTTCAAAAACTTAACATTCAATATACTCTTCTTCCATATTTAAGCTAATTTAAGTATATAATTGAAAGAATTTCATAATGTCCGCCTTCCGCAATCTAGTTGCCTGTGCTGACTGATCATTTATTTAAAAGCAGCAAACAAAAGGGCAACGTGGTATATGAGAGTCGTTCACTCGTTTGGAAACGCTCATACCACCTAAATGTCAACGGAAGGCTTTCCACATTGGCGCGCTAAATACACGCTCTTTGATTTATAAATAAATTTGGGTTTGCAAACTTATATCTCCTTTAAATAATAATACACAAGTGAATTAGATTTTACATTAGAATGCACCCAGAATTTTCAAATGTGGGAATAAATTATATAGGATGTTAATAAATACGTGTTACAAATATATATGAGCTATAGGGGATGCAAAATGAACTAACTTTTACTAATAAACTCATATCTGGAAATGCACCGTTTTCGAGCTACAGGCTCTTAAACGAGTAATTATGTATGGTATGGGGTGCGTTTAAAATATTTTAAACATTTTTCATTTATGCTGATAATAACAAAATATTTGATCTTTATTTAGGTTGGCAATTTTATAAAATAGGATTATTTTTATTTTCCTCTAAAAGTAATTCTGATTCGAGAGTTGCTTGCACCTGAGACGAACGAACTAGAATTTGCGGTATTAAATTTTTTAAATACATCCCTGGATCCTGTAGCTAAGGTCATTTTAAATACCTCCTGGTATTGAGTACAAATCTAATCTTCTGTAACGGAATACATAAGGGTCAGTTTCCTTTCAAATCAAATATAGGGAAATATCTTCAAAAGAAACCACATCTATTAAATAATCTAAATGTCAACTATCATTCGCTAGTCATACCATACCTTAATTTTGGTTGGCGGTGACCTGTCACTTCAGTTATTATTTTGTTTATTTTAGCTATTAACATTGAATTGTAGACGTGTTATGTACTGATATACTGATCGCAATGGGCCCGTCCAAGTTTTTTTTAAAAAAAATTTATATGTTACGAAGAATTTAAAATTATAAATTCCGTATTTTCTGTTTTCTTGAAGTTATGCTTAATAACACCTAAAATAATTATTAAAGTTTTGGCGCGAAAGTTGTGACGTCACCGTCACTCCGTAGAGAACCGACATACGTTACCATTGATAATGGTAATATAATATACAATAAATGTTGCAAGAATAAAAATACGTATCCATAACAAACTGTCGTCAAAAATCTTTGGAGCTAATGGTAATAAATAAACGAGCAGTTCAAAATATATATTTGTTTGATTTACTTACATGAATAGGTGTAGGAGTAGTGTTAAATGATAATTTATGAAAAACTTCCAAAGTACATATTATACATAAATAAAAATCATGTAGGTAAGTAAAATTAATAATTTTTGCTCGTTTTCATAATCAGGTTAATCATTCGTTTTTATTAATGTGACTTTAAGACTTTCTCTAATATGATACCTATTGAAGGTTATTATACTCACCAAGTGCCAATATTATAATTAAAATAGTATTTAAACTATTTTTTATTTATATATATATATATATATATATATATATATATATATATATATATATATATAATTAAATACAACAATAACAGTATCGATTACAATAATCAAAGCATAGTGCATAATAAAAAGTAATCAAACATTTACATTCCTATTTACTAAATGATTACAACAATGACAAGTATTGAGATTACAATAATTAAAACAAATTATAATATAAATTTATTTAATAATTAATTTTCTTTTGATCTTAATAAAAAATTACTCGGATATATTAAATATGTGTATGTTAGAGTGTGTAAATCCAATCGCGAATTTATGAGCAAAATATGCATGGTCCACTGTATAGTGACATTTTCACAGGTAACTGGACGACTATAATGACGCTGATGTCACAACATGGCAATCATTTTACGCTAAAAACTTTAATTACATTATTATAAGTATTAAAAATACAAAATATATAGCAATTTTTATTTCGTTTTCATTTATTTTTAAAATATATATATATATATATATATATATATATATATATATATATATATATATATATATATGCGACATATAATTTCTAAAAAGTCAAGACTTGGACGGGCTCATTGCGCTAGTATGGTTTAAGGTACAACCAAATGCACGGCATCACAAGAAATTCAAACAAATCTTGGCGTTTTTGAACGAATGATTCAAAATATGCTCCAAACGTGCAATGCTTGCATTGAAATGGTCATAAAAAAATTAATAACTGAAGTGATAGGTCACAGCCAACTAAAATTAAGGTCTCTTTTACGGGTCTGCAGCTCGAAAACGATGCGTTTCCGATATGAGTTCATTAGTAAAAGTTAGTCCATTTTGCATCCTCTATATATCCTATAAATTTGTAACACGTATTATTTAACACCCAGTAAAGTTAATGATTACTAATAATTAATTGTCCATTTCCAGGTAATATTAATAAAAGATCGAAGTCCGTGTTTTGTCTGTACTCGTCTGTCAGTTTCTTATAAAAGTTGAAGGAGTGCAGTTTGAAAACAACGCCATTTGACCACCACTCGATGTTGCGTTGTTTGTTATCTTGTTACTTGATTCAGAGCATCCGTTGATAATGATTTCCTTGGCTTTCTCCCTTGTCAGAACAAATTAAAAATGTTTTATTGAAAGATTGATGCTGATGTTTCCTGAGTATTTTTGCTCGCCGGTAGTTTTCTTTTGTTTTTCTCGAGATGCTTTTTGAGATGCTGTAATTGGAAGAAGGAAATAATGAAATTGGAATGAAATACGATTTTATTTGTTGTTATTCAGTTTTTAATTAATTTGTGTTTTGCAATGGAATGCTTGGAAAATTTTTAATTAATCGTCAGCAATTTTCTTTGTTCCACTTCATTTCAACCTTTTATCTATCAATCTTCTTGTTT
Source organism: Harpalus rubripes (assembly GCA_963082715.1). Taxonomy (NCBI): domain Eukaryota; kingdom Metazoa; phylum Arthropoda; class Insecta; order Coleoptera; family Carabidae; genus Harpalus; species Harpalus rubripes. The sequence continues at coordinate 22,936,604 of OY720464.1, forward strand.
TCTGATCATTTTTACCAATATTCCAACCAAATAACAAAAGATAATTTGAATATCAATTTTATCATTCTGAAGTAAAATCATATTCTCAATATTCAACTGTTTTTATACAGTTTTTAATGTAACATTCTGTAACCGTCAACGAGTCTATTATTTACATACGAAGAAAATTTTTTTTATGAAAAATTCATGGACATCCCCGGAATTTGCACCCAGGTATTCTCGGTAGGATGCTCTATCCAACTGATCTATGAATCCCTCTGAAATCAATGAATTTTTCACCTGTCTGCATGCTAGTCTATATACAAGGTGTTATGTAATTAACGTTAACATTAACAGCATGGGTTTATGGAAAAAAGATCGACAACTACCAATTTACTATATTTCACCCATACTGTTTCTTCTGTTCTAAATCTCAAAGGCCAAGTTGATTGCATATACACAGACTTTTCCAAAGCATTCGACAAGGTAGACCATTCTATTTTAATCAAGAAACTCCATGACTTTTCTTTATCATCATCATTAATTGATCTTCTTTCATCGTACCTGTCTCATCGCCAGTTATTTGTTCAGTTTCTTGGTCGCAAATCCTCACCCTTCATTTCTAGCACTGGTATTCCCCAAGGTTCCAACCTAGGCCCTTTGTTGTTTTTATTATTTATTGATGATATTACACATATTTTACACTCTAATAAACTGCTATTCGCTAACAATTTAAAAATATTTTATCCAGTTTCTTCCACTATTGATTCTCAATTTCTTCAAAACGATCTTAATAATTTATCTAGTTGATGTTCAATAAATAACTTAAGCTTAAATTTAAATAAATGTTCAGTCATATCTTATACTAGGAAATCTTCTCCTCTTTTATTTTCTTACAGCATTAATAACCTTCCTCTAACTCGTTGCTCTTCTTTTGATGATCTAGGCGTTACATTTGACTCTAAGTTTACTTTTGTGAGTCATATTAATCGTATTTGCAACTCATCCCTCCGTATGCTAGGTTTTATTATTCGTACAACTCGTTCCTTCCGTGATGTTACTGCTATTTTCTCACTTTACTATGCCTTTGTCCGCTCCAAACTGGAGTACTGCTCCATTATCTGGAATCCCATTTATGAAAATCATCAGGACCACATTGAATCTATTCAAAAAAATAATTTTTAAATATATATATTTCAAAATTAATAGAAGTTATCCGGACTATTCATATAAATACTTAGAGTTGTTACGAACATTTGAAATACATAGCCTAATAGAACGTCGCGACTTCCAACTTGTTCATCATCTCTCTAAATTGATCCACGGTGAAATAGATGATCCTACTTGCTTAAATCAGCTTCCTTTCCACACTCCTTTCACACACACTCGCAATTTTCAAACTTTCTATCTTCCTACTCCACGCAATAATGCCTTATCTCTTTCTCCTATATACCGAATGTGTCAAATTTATACAGACAAATTTTCAAATATCGATGTATTCCGTTACTCCCCCAAAAAAATCATAAAAATTCTTAAACACATAAAGTGACATCGTTGCATGTTGTTCTTT